>JADWQK010001322.1:0-484848 GCA_017933935.1 Sesamia nonagrioides | reverse complement strand
TATTCTTACTGATTTACTATACAATATGTAAAGAAAACCGCGTCCGACCCACAAGGATAATGAAAGTTAGGTAAACACATGACCAAATAAAATATGAAAATTTACATAATCATCACAGTAACAATACTAATGAATTTTGAAATAATCTTTTTTTTTGCGTAGGGAGGCCCCGAACAAGGTGGACCGATGACCTGGTGAAGGTCGCGGGAAGCCGATGGATGCGGGTAGCACAAGACCGGTTATCGTGGAAAGCCTTGGGGAGACCTTCGTCCAGCAGTGGACCTATATAGGCTGAAGAAGAAGAAAAATTCCAACTTCCTCAAAATTCGGTATTTTATTAAAAAGTCACAACAATTTCGACGATATTATCATGAGCGATGCGACCGCCTGCCGCGTGCCCTGCCCCGCTATGCCCGCGCATGTGTTGCCTACCGCACATGTATAAAGTAACCTCCTTTCACGAAGTAATATTTATTTTGTAGGGGGATTTTTTTAAGTTTAGCCCCGCTTTGTAGGGATTAGTAGAATCAGTCATGCCTAACAATATCTTCACGGATCGGACAGGGTTTTCTTTACATATTGTATAACGTATGATAATCGGCCTACAGCTTACACACTCACGTTCAAAAGAATTAAAGGTTATAAAGGTCATCACATCATATTTTCGCACACGACTGTCTACAGATAATCTTTTCCGAGAAATTTATCTTCTTTGCTTCTCCTTTGACTATCCCATAAGCCACTGAGTACGCCGTTCAAGAGATTAATGATTTTCCGAGTTCAAGGGCTTCTTTTTTGTTCAATGATTCAACTGACTTCACTCAACATTTCATAGTGAGATTGGTACTGAGTCAAAATTGACTTTAAATTAGAGGGATTTAGATTATGAGCCTTCGTTATCTTTATGTTTATACTCAACAAGTACCTACATGCAGTGAATTCAACGTTCGAAAATATCAGAAAAAAAGTCGAGAGGTGTCATAAGACACACAATTATAATGCAGTTCCTTCAGCTATATCTTAGTATGTATTAAGTTATAGGTCATAGTGCCTTAAACGTAAGAGAAAAAGTGGTGACATACTAGCAATAGTTTTCAATGGAAAAGTGTGCAGAGTGTAGTGCAAAATTTCGAACCAATAGAAAATTCTTAATATATAGATTTCATGGTCACAAAAGATTCTTACCGTAAAATCCACTGATCCTTCCTTAGAGTCATGACCACGACGCTTGTGTTTGACATTTTCAAAGGAAAACCAAAAATAAATTGATAAAAACGGTTTTCTTTTGACGGAATACGTGCCTCTCTCAGAAAGTATCATATTATGGACAAGTATGCTGGGGAAACGGATTCTAGGGTTCGTATAGCATAAATATTTTAGACTAGCTGCGCCTCGCGGTTTCACCCGCGTAAGTTTCGATATGTTTTTTTATATGCTGCGCTCCTATTGGTCGGAGCGTGATGTAATATAGCCTAAAGCCTTCCTAGATTAAAGGGCTATCCAACGCAAAAACATTTTTTTTTTAACCGGACCAGTAGTTTCTGAGATTAGCGCGTTCAAACAAACGAACTCTTCAGTTTTATATATTAGTATAAGTATAGATATGTACCTACTCGTTATTACAAAACTTTTTTCTACTAATTTTTATTCTGTGCGAATAAAATTATGAGCGCATTATCGTTAGAGCCATTTAGGGAAACACAAAGTTGAAAAGTGAAGCGTAAATTATTTATCTTTAAAATCAACCTTAAGAATATTAATAAAGATTAAAACGAAAGTAAGTTTATATACCTTTTGACAGAAATAAGTTACGAAAGCACTAAAAATTTATAACAGTCCTGTTTAAGTAAGGTTAAGAGCAATAAAAGTAACAAACTACAGATTATTTATTCACTCAGAGATGGCTTGAACACTTAATCATGATTATAATCCATACTTAATGTTATAAATGCGAAAGTAACTCTGTTTGTCTCGCTTTCTAAGAAAAGGATTAACGGATTTTAATGAAATTTGGCACACAGATAGACCTTTGTTTCGTCCTGGATCTCAGACGAAATGGCAGGCAACAGCTCGTAAAGAGATAAATAATGTCATTCATTGGATTACTGTTATTGAGACATAATATATCATGTGTTTTATTATCATTTGGAATGAGCCGATTCGTGGTGAATGTTGTTGATATAAATTGATTTCTATGTTGTTGATACGATGTGCGTCTGTTAGAAAAATGTGAGACGGGTCAGTGGTCTGTCAGTTTATTTATGATGGTCGACGGGTCAATATTAATAAGGAATTTGATTTCACTGTGCACGCATCCGTAGAAACATTTGAGAATTGAGTAAAGTCGATTTTTTTTGTGGTCTTTTATTTTTAGATAGACCAGTCGATCCGTCGTACGGCGAGTTTCCACCCTTACGTTGTTAACACCACTACGATCCGAATTAAGCGTTTCGCCTCGTCTCTTATACCGCTTACATCGAGGGACTGGATCTATTTGCCATCGGCGGTGTTTCCGTCGGACTACAATTTGAGTGTCTTCAAGGCTAGAGTGCTCTGGGCTCTTAATAAAGTAGTGCGCTTTACCATCAACGATTGCGTCACTGCTTACCATCAGGAGGGATTGCGGTCGAACGCTAGTTTATCCATACTAATATTATAAATGCGAAAGTAACTCTGTCGGTTACGCTTACTCGCTTAAACCTCTCAACCGATTTTGTTGAAATTTGGCACAGACAATCTTTAGACCCTGAGAAAGGACATAGGCTACCTTTATTTGAAAAAAAAAAAACGAATTCCCGAGGGAAATCTAAAAAGCGCGATATGACCGAATTCCACGCGGACGAAGCCGCGGGTGGAAAGCTAGTAATTTTATAAAAAAAAAACTTTCAAAGGAAGAGGTAATTTGAGATTAAGTATCTATCCATAAAAAAAATTTTGGGCTGAATAGGATGCGCTCTGGCCGGGGCGGACGTACGTGACAGATTTTTACTGACTAAAACCCACCCGCGTACCTTTACTTTCCTGTGCGCTATGGGCCACAGTATCTCTTCCGAATAACCCGCTGCCAACTGTGTGTGGACTCAGATGATGGTAGATACCCGAATGTGATTTTTAATGAGATCATTATTGACTGCAGTCCCGCTTGATGGTAAGCAGAGATGCAATCATTGATAGATGCGCGTTAGTTTATTATCCTCCTTCACTCAAAAGTTGAGCGAGGTGATGCAATGTTAAACCCAACAACACGACCAACGATGCTGCGCCAGAGGGATATTGATCTGGAGATCCTCCACGACCAAACTCCCTACACAACAACATTTGGCGTATCATACCCGGCAGACATCGCAACACAACTGCTCAGACCCGTCCTCCGTACGGCTTCACCAGATATCATGCCGGAACACGACAAATCACGTGGCGGCAAGACTTTGTCTGGTGGGCGGTAACTTCTGATACAATACGAGCCTTTTGAGCTCGTACAGGACTTTTAGTTTTTTATTTATTTTTTTATCATTATGTTTAGTTTAATTTTAGTTTTTGATGATCCTGTTGTTAAGTGATCTGTTGTGTGAGGGATGGATGAGTGACTGTCGTTATAAACAAAGACCCTACTATGACTCTGAAAGTACGGTAAGCCGTCGGTCCCAGCTTTCATTTGGTTTTTAGGGTTCCATAGGCAAATGGCAAAAAACGGAACCCTTATAGATTCGTCATGTCTGTCTGTCCGTTCGTATGTCACAATAATTTTTTTCCAAAACTATAAGACCTATACTGTTGAAACTTGGTAGGTAAATGTATTCTGTGAACCGCATTAAGATTTCGATGCAAAAAAAAAAATGTAATAAATATTGGGGGCTCCCCATACTTAGAACTGAAATTTAATTTTTATTTTCATCATACACATACGTGTGGGATATCTATGGATAGGTCTTCAAAAACGATATCGAGGTTTCTAAAATATTTTTTTTCTAAACCGAATAGTTTGCGTGACAGACGCTTCCAAAGTGGAAAAAAGTTAGATTTTTCATTTTCTTATTCTAGAAGTTAGAGGGGGTAACTTCTAGAATAAGAAAATGAAAAATCTAAAAAAAAACATAAGATGTACATTACTATAAAAAACTACCAATTGTTTTGAACGAGATCTAGTAAGTAGTTTTTTTTATAGCTCGTAAATCGGAAACCGCTTATTACCGCGTAATCTTTCATACAAATAACTTAAATCCTTTAATTTCATAAATCAATATTACGGAACCCTTTGTGCGTGAGTCCGACACGCACTTGGCCGGTTTTTTTACAGTCGTTATGGGTTAACTAGATCCCGCCATTGGTATTGCCCATGGACATTTAAAAACAAATTATCCAACTGAGTTATAGAGGTCATCTAGATAACCGGTCAGTCAATGTAAAATACTTTTGGAGCCAGGAATGACTATTTCTTCCTTTCATTCTGTAGTCGTGTTTGTATGTTAAGAGCATTTAATCCATGGCAACTGATACCTCTAAAACACCAGCCTCTCTAAGAGTGCCCGGGTTCGATTCCAGGTCAGGCAAGTACCAATGTAACTTTTTTAAAGTTATATGTACTTTCTAACTATATCTTGGATACCAATGACTGAAGGTGAAAGAAAACATCTTGAGGAAACCTCGACTTTATAAGTCTGAAATCGCCAACCCGCATTGAGCAAGCGTGGTGATTACGGTCAATCCTTCTCTTTATGAGAGGAGACTTATGCCCAGCAGTGGGACGATAAAAAGGTTGTTGATGATGATGATAGTACTAACACGAGTTATTCAATTATTTTATTTATGAAGTGTTAACAGCAACGGGGTAAATCTTGTAAATGTGAGTGAGCGAGGGAATTGCATGACTTAATTCCCTCATCTCCGTCCCATTATCGGACGACCCGTCGTACAGCGAGTGTGCACCCTTACGTTGTTGACACCACTACGATCCGAATGAAGCGTTTTGCATCGTCTTTTATACCGCTTACATCGAGGGACTGGAACTGGACTGGACTGACAGCCTCCGTGGCGTAGCGGTAGCGGACGCGGCCGCTGCGCAAGGTGGCGCGGGTTCGATCCCCGCACAGTGCAAGTATTTGTATGCATGAATATGAATATTTGCACTGGTCTGGTCGTGCCTCGGAAAGCACGTTAAGCCGTTGGTCCTGGTTGCCATACGAACATGTAGTGGCAGTCGTTACGGGTTATTGGAGCCCTCAAAAATCCAATAATTGGTCTAACTGCAATGCTTCGATGTCGCCTTTGGGTTGTGGAGGTCAGACGGCAGTCGTTTCACGGAAAATGTCGAAGTTTAGCCATATCAGCAGTTGGACTGGTAAAGCGGACCCCAGACTCCAAAGCTGAAAAGGCTTCGGATGCGACTGGGATTAACGCTGGGATGATGATGATGACATCGAGGGACTGGAACTATTTGCCAGCGGCGGTGTTTCCATCTGACTAGAATTTAAGTGTCTGCAAGGCTAGTGTGAATAGGCTCTTAATAAACTAGCGCGCTTTACCATCAGGCGGGATTACGGCCAAGCGCTAATTTATAGTTATAAAAAAAAATAATAAGCACGTTCACAGTCTTATGTCGTGTGGATTTGTCGAAAAATAATTGTGATTTCTCCACATTTTGCCAAGTTTTTGACATTTTATTTGTCGCTGAACTGGAACTGCGACTAAATTTTGATCGTTTTAAATAGGCCTTCTAGTCTATTTCATCTCAGCGAATAATGATGAATGTCAAAAATTTAAAGTGTTTTGATACGTTAGAATGCTTATAGGTGGTGGTGGTATACACATGATTCAAGCTATACATAACCAGTAAAAGCTGTCTTCTGACTGTACGAAATATACTTACAATGCCAGATCAGCTAAAACTGGAATTCTATAGCTTGATAGTCGTATGTACTTTTTAAAGACTAAAGGAATATCCCTTCATGTAGTGTTTTGTTAGACAACAATAGAAGTGAAACTAAATATTGAACAATCTCACCTAAATAAACTTACTCGGGCCATTCTCAAAGTGGCTGTCATAAATGGCAAGAGTAACTTTATTCTAATACACGGTTACTATGTACTTAGGTGGTTGCGAGGCTCAAATATAATTATGTAAATAGCTACATACCTACGTCTAACAATTACTTAACTAACAAGATATAATAACAAACACTTATCATTATGACATAGCTGTTATTAAATATTAAGATTAATAGCCTTAAGTCTGCAGTTGACCTGCCTTAATGTCGGTCGAGTACTTCGTGTTCAATATAGGGCATACGTTGCTTCACGCTGCGTATCACGCGCGTTGGACTCGCTAGTCAGTGCCGCGTCTGTGGGCCTACCGACGAGCATGAAGCCATGCATTGTCTGAGTGCCTGGTAATAATAAAGTTTTATTGACATAAAAAAAAAACAAGTCGTGGTGGCCTAATGGTTAAAACACTAGCCTCTCAAGTATGAGCGCGCGGGTTCGATTCCAGGTCAGGCAAGTACCAATGTAACTTTTCTAAAGTTATATGTACGTTCTAAGTATATCTTGGATACCAATGACTGAAGGTGAAGGAAAACATCTTGAGGAGACCTGGACTTTAAGTCTGAAATCGCCAACCCGCATTGAGCAAGCGTGGTGATTACGCTCAATCCTTCTCTGTATGAGAGGAGACCTGTGCCCAGCAGTGGGACGATAAAAAGGTTGATGATGATGACATAAAAAGGAGTCAGCCGTGACTCCCGTGCTAGGTGGTGTTTTATGAAGGCACTGTGACCTGTTGGTACCTTCATCCATTTTGTGGATAATAACTTTTTATGCTAAAATATTAAAATAATGTAACATAAAATGAATTGCATGCTCTTGATGTGGTTTGTGAACAGGTGTGTGTCCTGTGTGTGTTGTGTGTGGTGTGTGTATGTATGTGTGTGTGTGCTGTTTTTGTTACTGGGTTGATGTTGTAATACTTAACTATACCTACCGTACGCAACCGATATCAGCGCAAGGGTTAGGTTTTAACACATACGCTTTAAGTCAAATTACAGTTGGATTATCCAGTTCAATTTTGCCCCGTAATAAGCCTACAATATTTCTGTCACGGAGATGAATATGCTGCGGTGGATGTGTGGAGTTACGCGGAAAGACCGCATTAGAAACTCCCGCATCCGTGGCAGTCTCCGTGTCCGTGACATAGCAGACAAACTGCAAGAGAGTCGCCTGCGCTGGTACGGTCACGTCTTACGTAAACCGGCAGGTTACGTGGGTAACAAATGTCTTGCCATGGCGCCTCCGCCGGGCCGCGAGCGAGGTAGACCAAAGAAGTGCTGGCTTGAAACGTCAAGCCAGCACTTCTTTGGTCTTACCTCGCTTGTACCGCTCTTACAACGGTAAGAGATGACATGCGTGCCAACAATCTCACACCACGGGATGCCAGGGATCGTGCGAAATGGAGGTGTATTAGTAGGAAAGCGGACCCCGGGCTCCAACGCGAAAGCCGCGGATGCGACCGGGATTATGCGCTGAGATGATGATGAAGCCTTCAATATTTCTACGGTGGGGGACAGGCTTCCTCACGAGGGCAGATGTTCAACCCGTAGATTTCTATTGGTACAAAGCCAAGACACACACACAACACACTCGCAATGGACAAGACACTCGCAATGTTTTTCTTATTGGATTATGCCTACTAGAAATTAATGTTACCCATTGATTCCTTGACTGCTTAGGAAGATCATCCGCGGAGATATTTACTGCGATTTAGTGCCGCGGTTCATCAACGCGCGTATGCAGCGCTACGTTTAGTCGTTTGTTGCATTTGCAACGCCTCCCTCACAAGGCATTCGCATTGTTAGGAGAGCCAGTCTCAAAAATATTTATCCTTTTTACTGGTTTCCACCTTGATAGCTACATATTGAAACAATTTTATAATATGGAGCTACAAAATAAAAATATTGGTGGTGAGTAGTGGACTGTATCGATGAGAGAATGTTCACGCAACATATAGATGGTTAATTTAATTTCTAAATATAAGTTATTATATCGATGGTTCTTTGAATCGCTAAACTTAAGTGGCAGTGGGCAGGGCACATTGCTCGTAGAACCGATGGCCGATGGGGCAGTAAGGTTCTGGAGTGGCGACCACGTACTGGAAGAGGAAGCGTAGGGAGGCCGCCAACAAGTTGGACCGATGACCTGGTGAAGGTCGCGGGAAGCCGATGGATGCGGGCAGCACAAGACTGGTCAGCGTGGAAAGCCTTGGGGGAGGCCTTTGTCCAGCAATGGATATCTATAGGCTGAAGAAGAAGAAGAAGATATCGATACAATGAACACATTTGAATTAGCGGGAACTGGAAGCTCATGTGGATGCTGCTTTAGTCCGTAACTTGGTTGATGGTTAAATCCGTAACTCGGTTGATTGTTGGCGCCATCTATTGGCGTTTATGAATGGAACTGTCGCGCAGTATCTCTTAGCTAAATCCTTGTACCCGTAACCTACATCACGTCATGCACCCGCTGCCCGTGAGATGGCGCTGTTTCGCCAACAGCGCCTAGATCATGCTAGAAGATCAGAGTTTAGTGTCCATTGGAGCTCCGCGCGTGCGCACCGCTCGCTGCGCGCACCCGCGTTTCACCCGCTCTTTCGGTGTGATCCTATCCGCTGTTTCAAAGCCCGCAATCACATAGTTTTACTGTGTGAATTTATCGCTGAACGATATAATCATTCAATTATAAGTTGTACCCAACCGCTCAACTGGAGACGTGTCTTTGTGGCTTCAAGAAAAGAAAACGAAGCTGTTAGCGGGGAACTCGATAACCGCGTGTGTTGTGTTGAGCTTGTGCCGAACCGCGAGGGTGAAGAACCGTCGAAGACAGAGTGGACTGATCGAACTCCCACGAGACGACGGAACATCCCGTCGTGAAGAGAGGTAAGGTGCATGATATTCCATCACCCATTCCTAGGTTAAGAGTTTACAGCGCGACAGTGACGCCATTTTTTTTCTTTTACAAATTACAGTCCAGATCGAAGGAAGGTATATTAAACCCCGCGAAGCCACTTTGGCCCCTCCATTGTGGTCCTTCGAGCCGGATTATCCAGTTTCCGCCTCCCCCTTTTTTTAGGGCACCTATTAGATTAGTGGTAAAACCCGCCGTTTGTAGGTTTGTTAGCCTATTTTCGCTGTCACCTACACCATTACGCATGTTCGCGCTGACGTGTAGGTAATTAATTTATTCGATACCGCTTTACACTAAATAGGTACTATTATACACCATGATTTTTTAACCGTCTTACAACGGCAGCCCACACCATGTATCCAATGATTAGTTAACGTTCATAAAATAAAAATAGGTATTTATGAGATTTCATTAATTTAAAAATAAAAATGTTGTTCATTATTATCACGCGGTTAAAAACAATAAAAACACCCTGTCGCGAGCGCGCAGGTATCAATGTAGCGGCTCGCGGTCGAGGGGCGGGGCGTGGCGAGTTCATTCAACCAGCGCAAGTTAGGTTTCTTACTATCAGTGCGTAAGTCAGTTTGTAAATTAAAATCAACTTAATTCCAATTCTCCCTTCATACTTTTACGGGCTTAGGACCGTCAAAAACTTTTTCGTGTTAAAATCGAATCAAAGTGATGGACTGAGTACTCGGTTGATACTCGGTACTCGGTGGGGTTTTTGATATTCGTACTCGGTATGAATGCCGAGTGTACTTACGCCCAAATTAGGGATCTTTTACGTAAAGGCATTACCTATGTCAACAATCACTGATCAGATCGGGTACGATGCGTCAAATGTTATTGTGTCGGTAGTCTGATCGTGGAGGGTCTCCAGATTAATCTCCCTCTGATGCAGCAGCGTTGGTCGTGTTATTGGGTTTAACATTGCATCACCTCGCTCAACTGCCGTCTTCCTTCCTACTCACTAAGATTTTTTAAGTGAATAGGCTTAATAAACTTGTGCGCTTTACCATCAACGATTGATTATTTATTTACTATGACGCGCAAGTGAAAATTTGTTTGCAAACTATCAAGCGAATGATAGTTGAAGGGCGCGGGCGCGGGCCGGCCTCTCGACCGCAGTCGCGACCTGTTTGTACTTGTTCTCGCGCCCGAAATGCGAATTTGATTGACCATAGTTACATAAGTACTTACGTTTCTTCCCAAGAAACATACGGCCGATTTCAATAACTTATCAATTTGCTAAATTGTCGTTTTAATTTAGGCAAAATTCCACCAAAATTGTTAACGCACATTTTTGTTCACAAACAAAAAATGTGTACAGATGATAGTACATCAAGCTACTACAATCTGTCAGATTTCTTTATTAGATTTTCAACTTTATCTTTAAAACACTAAGGCTCAAGGTTGATTGGGAATATTTGGCAGTTTCGGGTAGCTTGACCTACTGTCGTCCGTACCTACACTACAGGTCGGCGCGAGTCCACGACTAACATGTACCTATTTACGAGTGCGAACATTTTTTGTTACTGTTTGAGTGTTTGCTAGAACGAGTACTTTCTACATTGCCGCGCACCTGTGTTTCTGGCATATTTAAAGAATGGGAATAAACTGAATTATTTACACTAATTACTAATTTTGTCTTTACAAATTATGTAGATAAATAGCCTTTACCTGTATCCGCAACTGCTATGCACGCTTTTGAATACTGTCTTTTAATTTATTTAAAGTCACTCTGTCTTGTTTCACTGTATCAAAAGTAGAACTATTTGCTATTTTAATTGCGTGCGATTTTAAACACTGCGTGCTCCTTTGAACTCCATCACTAGTCCCTTTACTTTAGACCACACAAACAGCTGACAGGTACATCTTCCATTAATTCGGGAATTGCGTTCTGTATCATATCTACGTAAGTTCCACCGCTGAGGGGCCACTCGATATTCGAGTAAGTACTGATAGTTTCTATCACTCATCATGAAGTAGGCAGACAACCTAATTAATCCTTGTGCACTAGGTACTCTACACTCGTACTAACGATCGACGTGTGATACCTAGTCGCCCGCGCACAACGTTTGGCTTCCGGGGTTAGAACCCAACTGAACCCAGCTAGTTTTTTACTTTTTAGTGTCGCGCGCGCTGCGTTCCTTGCAAAAAATGATGAATGAGATGGGATTGACCAATAGAATTTTGCGCGGAGTGGGTATTGTGTCCGTTTGATATGTAAACATTATTAACAGGATGTTTCGTATTTCTAATGTATTATTTATTTTTCGTTGTACCTATTATCTTAATTAAAGGTAGAAAACAAATAATCGCGGCTAGGCGTATAGAAGGTCGGATACAGTCAGTGAAACATTTTTGTAAAACGATTAAAATGTCATACTGTATATATTTACCCGCTGTTATACTAATATTTATCTTAATATTCGCTGTAAGTAATAAGGATTCATACTCCCAGTAAAAATCGAAAAGTTTCTATTTCGATAATTTTCGTTAAGATTCGTAGGTACCTACAAAACATTGTGATCACAAGCCGAGCGCGGCGCTCGCTAGAAATACATTCGCAGATACCTACCCGCTAGTATTTATTTTCATACTACTCACAAATTAATCAACTATTACTATATTTAAAATTCTCATTTCATAATGAAGAAAGCTATTAAGTCTGGTAGTACAGAATTAACGCTGTCGGCGTTGGAAGCAAAGCGGAATGCATTATTTGAATGCTTACAGTCAGCCCACGACTTATCAAAAAACATCAAAGACGATGTGGATAAAAGGGAGGCATTTTTAGACGCTAGCTCGAACATTGACGCTATTCGCTCCGAGTTTCATCAGGTTATGGATCAATACAATTGCTGTTTATTGACTGCAGATCCAACAGCCCGCGCGGACTATAAGGCTTTGGTCTCTTTCGAGCAACTGTATACTGAAACGCTTAGTAGCTTCCAACACCGCAGATGATATACCACCCGTCGTGGAGAGGGGACCGTCTATGATCAAGTTACCACCGATTGAATTAATGAGTTTTAACGGTGACATTCGCTCATGGCCATTGTTCTACTCAAATTATAAGTCAGCCATTCATGATAATCCATCTCTCTCGAATCATCAGAAATTACATTATTTACAAGGAAAGCTAACTGGAAAGGCGCTAGCGGTCTGTACCGGCATTGTACCCACCGCAGAAAATTATGAACTCATTTTTAAATCGCTAGTGAGTAGGTATGAGTATAAACGCATGCTAGCGTCCACATATTTAAAGCAGATCTTGGAAATTAAACCGCTAACTTCCGCTACTTCAAATAACTTTGACATATTTAATGATAAGTTTGTCAGCGCTGTTCGCGCATTACAACATTTAAAAATTCCAGATTTATTGAATCTAATCTTCGTACAATTAGCTATTATGAAGCTAGACAGTGAAACTGTACGTAATTTTGAAAACAGTCAGGATCAATCTGATGTCCCTGCATTTGATGATTTAGTAGACTTCATCAATAAACAAGGTAAAATATTGTATCGTGCTAACGCCGTCAGCGTAACGCCGGCTGATCGTTCTCGCATTTCTAATAACAAAACTTCGCAGTCCTCCACACACTACAATGCCTATGTCAGCACAGTCGAATCTACTGACAAATGCTTGTGTACTAATATCGCTCATCAACATTTATTTAAATGTCCCGATTTTCATAAACTGTCTCCGTATGAACGCCTACAGATTGTTAAGAAAATTAACGGTTGCGTCAATTGCTTAAGCATTAAACACAAGATATCGAGTTGTCAATCCGCAACTGGATGTAGGACGTGTAAGCAGCGTCATCATTCTTTGTTACATTTTACCCGGGAATCGAACCCGCGCACCGGAGCAAACAATTGCACTCACCTGTCTGCGGGCGAGCCGCCCGACACAGCGGCGCCGACGCGGGCGGGCGCAGCGGCCTCTTTCGATCCCACGCGCACGACAGAGACGGAGCAACCTGCCGCGCGGTCTGGCGTAGCGTTGTGCTCGATGTCTATAGACGCGCCGCGTTACTTATCCCCAGATACGGCTTGCAGCGGGCCGTCGCAATGTGATGCGTACAACACTGTCCTACTAGCCACCGCGCAAGTCATAGCATACGACGGTAATGGTCGTGAGCATTTGCTGAGAGTTCTGTTGGACTCGGCGTCTCAAAGCAATTTCGTCACAAATGAATGTTGTGAACGATTATGTTTACGTCAAAACAATACACAGTCCACGACTGTACGTGGTTTCGGAGTCGCAGAGAAGGCGTCGTTCGGAACAGTAAATTTAACCATATTTTCACGCTTTAATAAAAATATCCGATTTGATATCGACTCGTTAGTAGTCGATCAAATTACGGATAAATTACCTTCTGCTTTTGTCGATATTAAGGCCTTGCCTTATTCGAATAAACTTCGGTTCGCGGATGATAGTTTCGCTATTCCTAGTAAAATTGATATTTTAATTGGAGCTTCGCTGTTCCCGCATTTACTTATGCCTGGCGGGATTCCTGGAGGCCCGTCAGTGCCCGCCGCTGTCAATACGGTGTTAGGCTACGTACTAATGGAGAATGCACCAACAGTTAACCACCGCCCAGCGTATATTACATCATGCTGTGTCATAGTCCATTCGCCTATGAATAACAATAATAATAATTCTATTTCCCGCTTCTGGGAACTTGAAGAAGTTCCCGGCCCGCCCATTCAACATCCCGCTGATGTTGAATGTGAATATTTTTATCGTTCAACTACGCAACGGGACCCAGTTACTGGTCGCTATACCGTAGGTCTACCGTTTGATAAAGATGTGTTCACACTAGGTGACTCTTTCAATGTCGCTCGTAAGCGATTTTTATGCTCGGAAAGGAAGCTTGAAGCTTCACCGGGGCTGCGCGCCGCTTACGACGAGGTCGTAAATGATTACCTTTCTAAGGGTTATTTCTCGCCCGTCTCAGTTCTCCCGCATGAGACCGTAGACGTGTATCCTACTTACCGTTGGCAAACGTTTATTGCCAATCGCGTTATTAAAAACACTAATAATATTTCCGCAGATAACTTCTATCACGTAGCAGGGATTGACAGCCCGGCAGACTGCCTGTCACGTGGTGTCTCCCCTGCTAAATTGTTAAACCACCCTCTGTGGTCTCAGGGGCCCCCCTGGCTAATTTTACATCTGTCACAGTGGCCTACCACTGAATGTTCGGAGCCGCTCCCGCTGGACGAAGTACCTGAGCAAAGAAAGCTCGTTCACACTGTTTTAACTCCCGCAGACAACTCCCATGTTTATGATGCTCTCTGTCGTCTTTCGTCGTGGAGTAAAATACTCCGTGCGATGGTCTACATTCTCAAGTTTGCTAGATTGTTGCCACGTCGCGATTCCGCACAAACAACCGCAGCTGATTTGAGTTTGGCAGAACACAAATTGCTGAAGCTCATATAACACAAACATTTTGATAAAGAAATCTTAAATCTAAAGATGAACACGCAAGTTTCATCAGCTCTTATTAAACTAAGACCGTTCTTACATAACGACTTGGTCAGAGTTGGTGGACGACTCACCCATTCTGATCTAAGTTATTCACAGCGGCATTCTTACAAAGAGCTAATTATAGTACTCACTCAGAGCGAGTATTTGTTAAATTCTAGGCCTCTCACAGTTTTGAGTGCTGATTCCGCAGAGCTTACCGCATTGACTCCGAGCCATTTTTTGCATACCGCACCTCTGCTTTCATTGCCCGCACCTGAAGTAGAATCAGATAATCTCAATCTGCTACAGAGACATTCTCTACTTGATAAGTTAGTTCAGTCCTTTTGGAGAAGGTGGAGAATGGAGTATTTACACGGTTTGCAAACTCGAAAGAAATGGAATACTCCGACTGTGCCAATCAAGGCTGGCATGGTCGTAATCATCATAATTGATAATGCACCTCCTTTATCGTGGCCGTTAGCGATTGTGGAAAGGACGCTTCCTTCCGACGATGGGGTAACGCGTGTAGCTTCTGTAAGAACCGCTAAAGGTACATACGTACGTCCGGTCGTGCGTTTGTGCCCACTACCTACACAGTAGGATTATTAATTTGATAAACACAAGTAGTTTAAGTGTTAGCAGTTAGTTAGTTTAGTATTATCGCAGTTATTTATATAAAAATCGCAGTTATTTCTTCTAAGTCGCAGTTTCAATATTATATTTTCGCAGTTCTCGCTGTATTTCATGATTGGGTTTTTGAAGGTGACCCTTCAAAAGGGGGGAGGATGTTGGCACCATCTATTGGCGTTTATGAATGGAACTGTTGCGCAGTATCTCTTAGCTAAATCCTTGTACCCTTAACCTATATCACGTCATGCACCCGCTGCCCGTGAGATGACGCTGTTTCGCCAACAGCGCCTAGATCATGCTAGAAGATCAGAGTTTAGTGTCCATTGGAACTCCGCGCGTGGGCACCCCGTACCGCGCGCTATCCGCGTTTCACCCGCTCTTTCGGTGTGATCCTATCCGCCCGCAATCACATAGTTTTACTGTGTGAATTTATCGCTGAACGATATAGTCATTCGATTATAAGTTGTACCCAACCGCTCAACTGGAGACGTGTCTTTGTGGCTTCAAGAAAAGAAACCGAAGCTGTTAGCGGGAACTCGATGACCGCGTGTGTGTTGTGTTGAGCTTGTGCCGAACCGCGAGGGTGAAGAATCGTCGAAGACGGAGTGGACTGATCGAACTCCTACGAGACGACGGAACAGCCCGTGAAGAGAGGTAAGGTGCATGATATTTCCATAACCCATTCCTAGGTTAAGAGTTTACAGCGCGACAGTGACGCCATTTTTTTTCTTTTACAAATTACAGTCCAGATCGAAGGAAGGTATATTAAACCCCGCGAAGCCACTTTGGCCCCTCCAGTTGATGGTCTGCAAGCACTTCACTGTAGAACGTTCACACCACCTTCACAACGCAACATAACGCGTAATTTATTGTTATATTTCTAGAGTACTCGGTTAGCATATCACTTTTAACTATAAGTTTTTAAGCGGTGGCACAAAAACGCGTGCTGTTAAGAAATTTTGTAGAAATTCTTCTTCTTCTTCTTTTTTCAAGGTGAGATTTAACCTCAACTCTTGATCAATGGCCTCTGTGGAATAGATACCACACTTTTGCCAATAACACGTGTAAGTGTAACAAATTATAGAAATTCTTTGAATATTTTATTTCACAATAATGGCGGATATCGCCAATGACAGTTGATAAAGACGGCCGCGTGAACCGACTATGAGGGAGGTTTGAAGCAAAGTCATGATGTGGCCTCTATACTGTGATATTTCAATGTTCTTTTTGAATTATATACTGAATGCACTTTTTAACACATAAATCACGCGCTTTTATTTAGTAAACGACACTATAAATAATTTAATAAAAAAAGTAAAAAAACTAAAACCCAACTACGACAAAAAACGACGCTGAAAAAGTATAAAACAAGATTTTCAGAATACTGCACTAAACAAAGTTGCTAGTTTTCATGTTTGGAAAACCGCAGTCACACGTTATCAAAGTGCTACGGTAGGTATATGTAACGTGTGACTACGCCTTTCCAAACTTGAAAACTAGCAACTTTGTTTAGTGCAGTATTCTGAAAATCTTGTTTTATACTTTTTCAGCGTCGATTTTTGTCGTAGTTGGGTTTTAGTTTTTTTACTTTTTATTATTTGTACTATTTTAGTGTTCAAGTGTATTTGTGGCGCATAATACTAACAAAAGCTAAATTGATGAACTAAAAAGCATTCCTGTAATTATGTACCAACATAAAGTACTCGTGAAGCTCTTTCAATTGATGCCAAACACGGTATATTTATTTTAATTTTATATTTACATATAACTTTTTGTCCGCTAGAGGGCGCAATACAAAATTTGGTGACAAGCTTTATAGCTCATAACCAACAGAATATTAAGGCCCTTAAATCAAATCAAATCAAATCAAATCGTTTATTGCAATCCATAATGTACAGTTACAGGTGGTAAATATAATAATATAATATTGGAAACAATTATGGACCCTGTTGGGCACAGCAAGTTTTAAATAAGTAGAGAGAGGAAGAGCGCTTCATGTTTCCATTTATTTATTTATTTATTAAGTTTTATATAATTCTTATTCATTTATTTTTATTAATTGTATTAGAGTGAGTATTTATTCAATTGCTATCTCTTTATATTATAATATATATTATATTAATTGTTAAGTATTCATTCATTAACTATTTCTTTAAATATATTGATATTATTTTAATTGGTACCCGATTAAAATTTGTTCATTATTATAAATGTATTATAAATAATTAAGTATTTTAGTATATTAAATGTCTTTTTTTTTTTTTGTAAGTATACCTTTCTTTACAGTTATGTGTTTTTATTGAATTTATCTGTTAAATATTCTTGTAACGTATAGTAGCTTTTCTTGATTAGGTATTGCTTTAATTTAAATAAAAATATACTGGTTTTTTTCTGTTCTTTAATGTCTTCTGGTAATTTATTATAAATTTTTATTGACATAGAATATGGACTACATGAGTGCAATTTTAGGTTGGATGGGGGCAAATTTAATTTATTTCTATGACGCAATATATAAGTCGTTTGTACATCTCCCCGTGTCTTATAGGAATCTGGATACTTACGGACTAATTTGCATAATTCCAAAATATAAAGGCTAACTAAGGTTAGAATCTTATGTTTTTGAAAGTAAGGCTTGCAACTGTCTGTTGATTCTATGTTAGTAATTATCCTTACTAGTTTTTTTTTCATGGTAAATAGGGAAGGAGCGTCTGTGCTATTTCCCCATAATATGATGCCATAGTTAAACCAAGCATGGGCGTACGCGTAGTATGTACTTAGTGCGGTTTGTAGGTTTGTGGTCTTTTTTATTTCGCGGAGAGCATATGAGAACTTGGAAATTTTTGATTTTACTGTCTGTATGTGTGTTTTCCAGTTTAAATGAGTGTCTATTGTTAAGCCTAGGAGAGTGAAATTATTTACTGTTTCTAATTTATGTTGTTTAAAATTAAAGTCTATATCTATTTGTTTTTTCTGACAGGGGTGAAAAGCTATTAATTTCGTTTTAGTGAAATTTATTTCGAGATTATGGTTTGTCATCCAGTTTATAGTCTTTTCAAGAATAGTAGAAAGTTTGTCGTTTAAATTGGCATTTGTTTGGCATGGGGTCAGGATAGAGATATCATCTGCAAAAAGTACACATGGACCTTCAATGGTTTTAGGGAGGTCGTTTATATATATGAGGAAAAGCAGACAACCTATGACAATTCCCTGGGGAATTGAAGCATGTATTGGTTTAACATCAGATCTTATGAGTTTTGCTTCTTTCGTTTTTTTATTATAATATTCGATCTCAACTATTTGCTCTCTACCTTTTAAATATGATATGAACCAGTCGTGGGCTTTCCCGCGTATTCCTATTCCATACAGTTTATTTAATAATATTTTAAATTGCACTTTGTCGTATGCCTTAGTCATATCAAGTAATAACCCTATTGCATATTGCTTATTGTTTATAATATTTATTGCCTCTTGGATGTATTTATATACGGCTAACGTCGTAGATTTGTTTTTACGAAACCCATTTTGGCAGTCATCGAAAATGTTATATTTTTCGCAAAAAGAATAAACGCGATCACACATTGCCCTTTCAAATATTTTGGATGCTGTAGGAAGAAGGGAAATTCCTTCTAATGGTACTGCAGTGGTCTTATTCTGATAAGTAGTAAAGAAGCTATGAACGAAAAGATGTAAATTATATGCAATCAGCCCATGAATACAGGTAAAGTCACTAGCAAATGCTAGTAATATATATATATATTCAAAATGTACAAGTAAAATGCTTTAAAATGATACCAAACACGGCATATTTATCTTAACTTTATTTTTTTACTCTGTATGTTTTATCCGATAGAGGGCGCCACATTAGATTTTGTGAAACCCCATATAGCCTATAACCAGCGGACAATTAAGACGCTTCTAATGATATGTCATTTGTCGAATTCTGATAAGTACTTTAGAAATTACGAGGGAACAGATGAACATACATACATACATACATACATACATACATACATACATACATACATACATACATAGCCTGTGAAAATCATAACCCTCCTTTTGCTTTGCCGTAGTCGGGTAAAAAATTCAATGAAAAATGCGCGTGACACTCATCTTAGCTTTCCCGTCAAAACTCCTTGCGGAAGTTGTATGTACCTATAGATAATAGAAAAATCACTTGACAGTTGACTTGCACTGATTGTCACATACATTGTCTCTTCTCCTCGGTAAAGGAACGTAGTAGGAGCGACAAGGAAGGAGATACAAGCACCAGAAAGGCATTCAACATAAATATTACCGCGTAAAAAAAGTTTAATTGAATGCACATAACAAAATATTGCGTAAACACACATTAGGTGATTCATTTAATTATAAATATTTACACGACTCAGTATTACGGAATACTATAACCCGCGCAGATAAAGAAAAGATCTGTACATGGCGTCCGCTCGCATGCGTTCTCACTCACTCTCTATCGCTGTCTATACTCACACAGTGAAGTAAGCGCTATAAAAAAAAAAATCATCGATCAGGAATTCAGGATTCGCTTTCCAAGCTACTTTGGTGCACTCATTGCACTCAGAGTTATCGTTAATTTCGTTCCGTTAAAGTCTCTGTTCATCATCATCATTTCAGCCGAAAAACGTCCACTGCTGGACATAGGCCTCCCCCAAGGTTCTCTACGACGACCGGTCCTGCGCCTCCCGCATCCAGCGGTTTCCCGCGACCTTCAGCAGGTCGTCTCTGTTATTTTGTTGTTTTGTTGAGTTTGAACAATCAAACTAAAGAAAAACAACAATAAAAACAAACACAACAACAATCAAGTGAAATGTCAAAATTTACGTTGTAAATAACAATATTTACAACGTAAATTTGACATTTTACTATCTTAGCATTTGCTTTGTGATTAAAAAATGGCATGTTTTGTCAACCGTACCAACGGTACCATAAGTATCCGCCGCCATTTTCAGATCTTTTCTTTATCTGCGCGTGTTATAATTGTAGGTAATCAAATGTGTTCTTGTCGATATTGGTCTATCTTTGGGCTGAATAGTCGGTAAATTTATGGTATGTAGATGTAGCTGCTTTCTCACATCGCTGGATATTATGCAGGCAATATGAACGCGACAAAGCTCGCTTGAAGGATCTTTTCGTCTAAATTCACGTCAAGCTTGCGATAACGATTTAAAGGGACGTCACGCGATATTGCGACACAAGCTGAGGGACATTTTTGGACCTTAGAAACGTTGGTCGTATGTATACGTATGGGTCCGACGACCTATACATATGACCCAATGCCTCTAAGGTCGAGATTTGTCTGTAAGTGGAAAGAGACTTTTTCAAATTGAAATGTAGGTAGCTATTTTTTTTTAATAATTACCTATAAACCAGTGCTTGACTGCAATCCTGCCTGATGGCAAGCAGAGATGCAATTGTTGATGGTAAAGCGCGCTAGTTTATTAAGCCTATACCCTTAAAAAAAGCTTAGTCTAAACGGCAGTTGAGCGAGGTGATGCAATATTAAACCCAATAACACGACTAACGATGCTGCGTCAGAGGGAGATTGATCTGGAGACCCTCCACGACCAAATTCCCGACTCAACAACATTTGGCGCATCGTACCCGGCACACATCGCCGAGTACGATGAACAACACAAAACTGCTCAGACCCGTCCTCCGTACGGGTTCACCAGACATCACCACGGAACACGACGAATCGCTTGGCGGCACGACTTTCTCTGGTGGCATGCATACGATCTAATGCTTCTAAGTTCGAGATTTGTCTCTCAGTGGAAGAAGACTTTCTCAAAAAGAAATGTAGCTATTTTTTAATTATAATGAATCTTTCATCATATGTCTAGTGTCTTCCCTACTATGTTGGGATCGGTTTCTGACCTGTCTGGCAGCTGACAGCTGAAAACCAGTATTTAACTTTAGTGGTAAGACTGTTTGTCAGACTTGCAATTAATCTAAATTTTATATATTAATATTTATTAAAACTAAATGACATCGGGCTGGCCCCCATCACATTGGATTAAATTTATTCATCATTGCGAAACGTTACTAACACTTTTTAACATGTCCTTCGTAGAATGTGGAACATGAAAGCCATTGTTTTTTGGCCCGATGTGGTGACGCTGGTTTTCACATTTTCGGGCCCTTTATATGTACATGACATGGCTGCTTTGCGGTATCCGACGTATACTGTAAAGCGGCCGATAAAAAACGGAGTCAGTCAAGAAGCTTCCACAGTGATCCAACAAAGAGAGATTAAGCCGTGGTCACGATAAGAAAAACTTGTATACAAAGGCTGCCTCGGATAGCCCACGATGGACACTCATTGTCATCATCGAAGCTTTTCAGTTTTAGAGGCTGGGGTCCGCTTTACCAGTCTAACTGTTGATTTTGGCTAAACTTCGATATTTTCAGTGAAGCGACTGCCGTCTGACCTCAAAAACCCGAAGGCGATATCGAAGCATTGCAGTTAAACCAATTGTTGGACTTTTGAGGGCTCCAACAACCTGTAACGACTGCTTTTAGCTGATGTTCGTATGGCAACTGGGACCAACGGCTTAACGTGCTTTCTGAGGCACAACCAGACTAGTGCAAATATTCATATTCATGCATACAAATATTTGCACTGCGCCCCCTTACGCAGCGGCCGCGTTGCTACCACTACGCCACGGAGGCTGTCCACGATGGACACTGTAGCGAATATAAAATAGCTGACATAATTACGGTAAACGTAACGCCTTAGCATAATCAGCAAATAAATAAAGATTTCACTGGTAGGACAAAGGCCTCTTCTCTATGAAAGAGAGTGGACCACCACGCGGGTAGACTGACCAGAGCCCTGGACAGGATTACATCATCATCATCAACATTTTTATCGTCGCACTCCTGGGCACAGGTCTCCTCTCATACAGAGAAGGACAAGGACAGGATTACATGTACCACCTTTAATGTAAAACCGTTACTAAACTAAATTATAAGATTTTATAGTAGTAATATAATATTGTAGAAAATAGTCAATGATATTTGTAAATAACATCTGAGTTACGTTATCTTAGGAACCCAGAAGGAACTCCGATTTTATTTAAAAAAATCAGTGACTGTTTTTACATGCTTTTTATTAGCTTCACTGGTATGTTTGCTTGCTTGTTTGTTTGTTTGTCCGTCTCTAACTCTTTGGACTACGAGTGAGCGGCTTATTACTGTAAAATTTCCCACCGTTTTCGATACGATCATACGTTGAAAACAAATATAGTTTAAAAAACTAAAAAAACATGCTTTTAAAAAAAAGCGTGAGGCGCATAATGTACAAAAATTATGGCACAAAGCGCCTCTCGCGTTTTTTTTAAAAGCATGTTTTTTAGTTTTTTAAACTATAATTTTTAATATAGCCAATATTTCTTAGATTACCCCTATAAAATTTCATAATTTAGTTTATTGACGGTTTTACTTTAAATGTGCGATGTATCTTCTATTTTTAGTTCTAGGACATCCCGGTTTGCTTCACTGTTTTGAGAGAAGTGGTGATGAAATAATTTGCGCTAAGTACCTACTGTGTCTCTCTGGATTCAAAGCCTACAATCCAAGTACGTACGTCTAGAACGTCACGGCGCCATCACTTCTCCTAAGTGTAATGGACGTATACTTACTGAAAATTACGCTTACGCGACGTAATTTCAGCCCGATGTTTTAGGTATGAGGCAATATAAAAAGCATATAAATACCTTGCTATTCATTTATTACGATAAATTCAACATAGTGAAACACTATTAATCCACCACATATAAATAAATAAATAATAAATATATACGGACAAATCACACAGCTTGAGCTAGCCCCAAAGTAAGTTCGTGACTTGTGTTATGGGATACTAACTCAACGATACTATATTTATAATAGATATAAAGATAAACATCCAAGACCCAGGCCAATCAGGAAAAGATCATTTTCCACGTCGCAGGCAGGCGTGTTAACCGATGCGCCACGGAAGACGACAAAACTATTCCTACATTCACTACATATCGACGCTTGAAAGGCAATCATATCTAAGTGACAAAAATTCGTAAATTGAATTATATACACCATTTGAACCGCCAGATATTTCTGCGTCGTTTAGTGTATAAAACTCAATTTAGGAATTTTTGTCGCTTAGATATTATTGCCTTTCAAGCGTCGATATACTTGATTAACTAAGTACAGATACCCATGCTGTCTTCCGGTGGGCGGCAGAAACTGCAGAATTCTTTTCTTATTCTTTTCCGGTGGTAGGCCAGACAAAGTCTTGCCGCCAAGCGACTGGTAGTGTTCCGGCATGATGTCTGTTGAAGCCGTACGGAGGACGGGTCTGAGCAGTTGTGTTGCGATGTGTGCCGGGTACGATGCGCCAAATGTTGTTGTGTCGGGAGTTTGGTCGCGGAGTCTCCAGATCAATCTCCCTCTAGCGCAGCATCGTTTAGTCATATTGGTCTTGGGTTTAACATTGCATCACCTCGCTCAACTGCCGTCATCCTTCCTATTCCTTAGTTTTTTAAGTGAATAGGCTTAATAAACTAGTGCGCTTTACCATCAACGATTGCATCACTGCATGTATCTTGAGATCCTTACATATGAACTCATTCCCAAAAAAAAACAAATTTTTTTAAACTTAAACTTTATGTGGTGGGATGGATGGACTGTTTCACGCAAAACTACTGAACGGGTTTCGATAAAATTTGTCAAACAAATTTTTTATAGCCAGAACTAGCGGCCGCCCTCGACTTCTTTTGCGTGGAGTTAGTTATTTAAACATTTTATTTTAACCCCAAAAGAGTCGATTTCTATAGATACATTATTACACTTCTAGATCATAACATACAGCATACATTTTAAATGTTTGATATGCTCCGCTCTGCTATTGGTCGCAGCGAGTTTTTGTATAGCCTAAACCCTTCCTGGATTAATGGGCTATCCAACGCAAAAATAATTTTTCATATCGGTCCAGTAGTTCCCGAGATTAACGTGTTCACACAAACAAGCTCTTCAGCTTTATACATTAGTATTAGATTAACATTCCGTATACTCTTTATTTTATTTTATAAATAAGTAGTGTAGTAGTAGAGATTATTTAAGATTTTAGGACAGCTTGTCCTTGCTTAGTCTTAAATACTTATGCCATTTATCATAATATTATAGTCATCAAATATCCTTGTCGATGATAGCCTGAAACACAGATTTAAATGAACCTGGATCGGGTGGTCCCAACATTAGTTTTAGATCGTAACTTTATAGATTTATATTATGTATTAGTCTACAATAAGTTAGCTTTTACGATTGTTCTTATTAAGATTTTATTTATTACTATATAGACTGATACTTTTATACATTCATTGTGATCTACGTTTTTTAATCAATTTATTTTTTATTTTTTTCTTATGCATTATTCGGATATTCCCATCCCCTGGGGCCGAATAACAACAAAGCAAGTTAGTCGCTAACTTCTGTAGTCGCTAACCTACAGGGGCCTAAATCTCCTATACCTATAGCTGAATTAATAGCACGGCGAGTATCCCTCTTACGTTGCTGACACCCCTATGATCGCTTCGCCTCGTATTTATACCGCGTACATCGATTATTTTTTTTCTGGATAGAATATCATCAAATGGCTTCTCCCGCTCAGGGGGAGCGAAAGGGCGTGAAGACTTTTACTGACTAAAACCCACCCGTGTTGTGTTTCTTCACTTGCCTGTGCGCCAGGGCAAGAGCGGATCCAGCTGTGGCGCCAGGGGAGGGTCACATAGTCGTGGTCAAGTCATAAGAAGTTTTAATTAAACTTTGATAATAGGTAGGTACAATTAAAAAGAAGGTATTTTATTAATAACTAATAAGTACTGAACTTATAAATACGTAATTAAATAACGAAATCAATTTTTATTTTATGTCTTCTTCCGAAACGTCTTATCACTTCTTCTGCTTCAATGGATAAGAATGTTTTTATGGACGTGGTGAAGCGCCAGTCCCCTTAAACATTCTTCAACCATTGAAGCTCTTTGCCATGCTTTGATTTTTCGTAACGTAGACGACGTACGACTGGCTGCTGAGAGGCTAGCTCAGACCCGGGGTAGACCTGACGCGTTATGTGGACGACACGCTGGTCACCGCCCGGGGGAGCTCGCACAGGGAAGCAACGTTGCTGGCGATGGCTGCGGTATCACAGGTGGTGGGCCGCATACGTCGCCTAGGTCTTAACAAGTCGGAGTCTCTGGCGTTTCATGGTCCCCAGCGGGCGCCGCCACCCGGCTCACACATCGTGGTCGGGGGGGTTCGGATCGCTGTCGAGTCCACCATGAAGTATCTGGGACTAATGCTCGACAGCCGGTGGGATTTCGGCCCCCACTTCCGGCGGCTAGCGCCCAAGTTATCGTCAACGTTGAAAGCTGGGGCGCTTTCAACGTTGCTTCCCAATCTGGGAGGCCCGAGCGCCGTCTGCAGGCGGCTCTACATGGAAATCGTGCGATCGATGGCCCTGTATGGGGCCCCGGTGTGGGGCTCTGACCTGACGGCCGGTAGCATCGCTGTTCTGCGACAACCGCAGAGAGCGATGGCTATTAGAGTTATACATGGTTATCGCACGATCTCCTATGAGGCGGCCTGCCTACTGGCTGGATCCCTGACTGGGGACCTGGAGGCGAAGGTCCTCGCGTCACTGTTCTGGTAGCGTGAGGAGGCGCGGGAGCGGGGCGAACGGTCGATGCTTTGTCAGCTCCAGCAGCGTCGATCGCAACTCCGAGAGGTCCTGGTGGCGGAATGGCAGGACAGGCTTTCACGCCCTACCACGCCTCACCACCATCGAGGCCATCCGGCCGGTACTGGCGGACTGGCTCGGGAGAAGGTACGGCTTACTGACGTTTCGGATGACACAGGTACTTTCGGGGCATGTTTGCTTCGGGAAGTACCTGTGTCACATAAACAGGGAACGGGACGCCCGGTGTTACCACTTCGTCGACAGCCGGGAGGACACGGCGCGGCATACGCTGGCAGAGTGTGCCGCTTGGGTGGAGCTACGCCGTGACCTCATCCCTGAAGTAGGCAGTGACCTATCGCTGCCGGCCGTAATCGATGGTCGGAAGCGAAGAGTCCTGGGATGCGGTGGTTTCCTTTTGCGATACAGTCGTCTCGCAGACGGAAAGGAGGGAGATCCCGTCCTCTCACCCGACCCGCAGCAGGTGCACCGGGCGTCGGCGGCGGATGGATAGCGCCCTCTTCCAGCCCCCTTAAATGGGTCCAGGGACGACAGACTCGGGGACATTTGTCGCCCCCAAACATCAGGACCTGAGGTGGCGGCGCGAAGTGTTCCACGTGCGCCACTCTTAGGTCCGTATTACAGAACGTCACTCAAAACTCAAGCTCTACTTAAGTCTCGATTCAAGCCATTTGATTGGTTGAAACTAGTTTTAAGTAATGCTTAAGCAGAGATCAATGCTTGAGTTTCGTTCTGTAATACGCACCTTAGTCTCAGTGGGGAGTCATACACCTCACTCTCCTCCCTGCCCCGAGGAGGCCTACAGTGGCGGGCCAGCACCAATCGGGGGTTGCGGAAGCAGTGTTTGTTCTCGCAACCCCCGGTGTAGACCTGTGAGATGGAACACCGGGGTGGTTTTTAGTCAGTTAAGAGTCTGACAGACCCCGTTGCCCGCCCCAGAGAATTGGGCTTAGGACTACCGTAGAATTGGGAGAACCCAGTATCCCGGAAAGGCAACGCTTGGGTGGTTTTTTAACCAGCACACCCCTCCGCTTCCCCGAGCGGAGGATAGTCCATGAGGATTTTTCCACCTTCGGAAAAAAAGTACCTTCAGACTCCCTCGCCCAAAAAAAAGTACGTAGGTATGCCACAGCACATCAAGCTACTAAAAACTATCAAATTTCTTTATTAGATTTTCAACCTCATTGCTAAACTATGAAGGTTGGTTGGTAATATTTGACAGGTTCCTGGCATAATGAAGAAATTACTGATTAATAAACAAATCGCGCGCAAGTACCATACGAAATGTAACATTTGAATGTTGGCGGCCGTGGCGGCGATAGCGCGGTAAAATTCAAATTTTGGATGCGTTTATTCTCGAATAATGCGTTTGCGTCAAACAAAATATGTATTATATAAACTGATGAAATTTATTTATTTAATTTTATTTTATTTAGGAAACAAACAGTCTCTTACAAATCAATGATTACAATTCAATTAGATACATATGGACTTAGAGTTCCATAACATTAATATTATAACAGGATGCAGGCACCAATTTTAAGTAGCCTATTCTGTAGTTGCAAGTAAAGTTAAAAATATTAATAGTAACAAAAGAAAAAGAAACAACAGAAGACCTTTACAACAACATGGCAATGCACAAATGAGGGTTCAAAATGTATCCGATATGGGTATTTTACTGCTAAAGTTTACAATATTTGATATTTGTTCTTAATTTTAGATTTATAGACACATAAACTAGTGTTAAAAATGTCCAAGTCATTAAATTCCTCATTATAAGTGCTAACACTGCGCTTAAAAAAATTGTTACTAGTGTATATGGTTCTATAAGAGGGCACGGAAAACAATGTTCGTAAGCGAGAATTACATCGGGGTACTCTTAGACATATTTTTTCTAATAGCGAGGGTGAATCAATGTGACTATTGATGATTTTGAAAAGAAACGTTTGATCAAAAAATTTTCTTCGGTCGGAGAGCAAAGATAATCCATAACGTTTCAACGAGGTCTCGTAAGATATATGAGGGTGGTGGCAACGATAGTCTAGACTTCTGACAAATTTCTTTTGAATTTTTTCAATTCGAGAGGAATGACATGCATAGAATGGGTTCCAGATAATACATGCAAAATCCAAGATAGAACGCACGAAACTAAAATAAAGCAGTTTTAAGGTAGTCAAATATGAGCGTTAGAGATTTTTAATAAAAAATATTTATTTCAAAAATAAACGTCTGCTCAGCATGAGCTTTACAATTATATGATTAATATTGAACAAAATAAGAACACTTAAATGTAAGTTACACATGCTTATATACTAAATGAAGGTTTGCTTGTGTGTTTGCAACTCACAAAAGGAATCTGTTAGGCAATGCTTATTGTTTTGTTTGTCACTGATTTCATCAGAATGCTTGTGTGTTTGCGACTCACAAGAGGAATCTGTTAGACAATGCTTATTGTTTTGTTTGTCACTGATTTCATCGGAATGAAACTTGAACTTAATGGCTACCCGGAGCAACTGGGTGGCATGTTATGATGTTGTGTCACTGTTACTATGCGAGGTAAGGGCTGGCTATGCATAACTCCTCCCTCCGTAAGTTCAAAATCATCATTCGAAGACAATTTATGAGGTTGATGATTTTGGCTGAATTTACATCTTAATACATGTCTATAACGATACATAGTTATTATTAACATAGTAAGTAGAATAACGTAAATTACAATAGTTCCTATACTAACACTATGCACGTTCACAAAATGGTTTTCACTGTTTATCACTTCACTGTTATCCTTTAGGGCATGTGATAGAAATTGTAGATTTTCTAAGTTGATTTCATCTAAGCTGATAGTCTTGCGGGATACGTCTTGTGGTGTCACGATGTTAGGTAGATGTATGGATGGTGAGCTGCGGAAGACAACTTCTCCTGTTTGAAGACGATGTTTTCTCAGCGTCGTTGTTCCAAATTTTACTTCACAGGCATTGTTCAGGGTTAGAATGTAGGTACCCATGATGTCGTGTTGGCTCATGTCGTTGCCACAGTATTCTGTTAAAAATGTAGGGAAACCTGCGAAAATTAGCCAAGAGTCTTGTTGTATGGATTTAATTTTAACAGTTGATGCATTAACTGTAAGAGGCAGGCATGATGTTATCTTCGTAGAGAAGGTCATCAGATCTACGATGCATTTTGTTTCTTCTTCAGGAGACACGATGTCGTCGTAACAAAGGAACTTTCCTTCGTCTATTTCTCTGCAAGGCTGAGAGAGTGATACTATTTTCGACCCTTTCGCAAGGATATGGGAATGTTTAGGAGTTATGAGGAATGATAATTCAAGGTGGGAGTTGTACATAGGAAAAGGGTGTAAGGTGTAGTAGTTATAGACATCTGCTTGGACTGTTGGTACGGACATAATAAAAGTTATTTGTTTGCCCTTTACATAAGCTTTTATATCAATACAATGTTCTATGTTAACTAAATTTCCGATGGTTACAGGGAATGCTAACTTATCTATTTTCTCAATGTCTATAAGAATGTTAAATAGTTCGGATGTATTCAGTATAGACTGATGTAATACATTCACTCTACTGAATGCTACTGCTGTCTCCACTTCATCTAAGCGGGTTAATAATATTTGAAAATTATGAATTAACATGTCATATGTATTTATAATCAGGTTTTTACTCCTTTGAAATTTGGTGTTATTTAAAATTTCTTCTATTTCCTTAATAGTTTTGTCTAGTATGATAAAGTTGTTTCTTGTTGAATTTGTAAAGTTATTAAATGTATCAATTATTTCGGAAATTAAAGTAATTTTGTTCATCGTTACATTTTGTTGTGATTGTAGACTGTTTATTAAGTTATCGTATCTAGTAGCATCATCGTTGTCTAAATTTCCAGTAATTGCTTTAATTATTGATCCAATTGGATTGATAAGTCCCCTTTTAATTCTTATGTTTGGAATTAACTGATAATATCGTTCTATAGTTATGTTCATTATATATTGGGTTTGCAATTCAGCATCAACAAGGCTACCGTCTAAAATGTATGTATCTAATTTATCCTTCATAAAATTGGTTATATCGTAATACTTTCCTATGTTGTACTCTAAATTCTTATGAACTAAATTTAAGTCTAATATCTTAATTATATTCCAGTTATAGAGGCTTAGCGAAGCTTGGCCTTCTTTAACAGGGAGTATTCCTGGATTATCTTCAATCCTTTGAAGCTGAAGGGCCAGGTTCAGGGTCGCTTGCATCACTATCACGAGGGCGAACCTGTGGAGGACGCTTTATGTCTTTAATTGGTATTTTCTTTATTTTGCGGGCTTTATTTGCTACTGTTACGGTATTTCTATTAACTTTATCTACTATTGTTGCCTTTTGGTATCTAGGCTTATCTTTACTACGTCTTGTATTAACTCCTTTCATGTAAATGTTGTCGCCTGTCTTGATGTCAAATTGTTTTTCTCCTCCGCGTTTCTCTATTATTTTTTCTTTAGATTGTAGCATTTTATTTGTTAAATAGTTATAGAGGTATTTGGTACGTTTAACGTGATCGGTTACTAATTGTTGCGTATAATTTTTATCAAAGTTTACTGCAAAAATGCTCGAAGCGTCAGTATGTCCAAAGACTACTTCAAATGGAGTTAAACCAGTAGTTGAATGGATGGATTGGTTATATGACATGACAGCGTAAGTCATGACAGATGCGGCGTCGGTAATCTTTCTTTCATATTTTGCTAGTCTATAAATTTCTATGATAGTTGAATGGAATCTTTCGACAAGTCCCATAGAATTTGGGTTATGTGGTGTACCTATGTGTAGATCTATTTTATAAAAGTTTAACATTTCTTTTAAGAGGTTATTATTAAATTCAGATCCAGGATCGGCACTGATCTTTTGAGGGACACCATAATTAGAAAAATATTTTAATAGTGCTCTAATAACTTCTGGTGTGGACCTGTTTGATATTTCAATCGCTTGTCCTAGTTTACTAAATGCGTCTATAATAGTAAGGAAATAGGTTCCTTCTATAGAAAATATATCCATAAAAATTTCTTGAAAAGGTTTATTTTGTGTTTGAGTTAATTGCAGTTCAGGTTTTAAAGGTTTTCTATCGTATTTCATTTGTTTGCACAGATCACAAGAGTTAATTATACTGGCTACGGTTTGTTCTAAGCTATTCCAATAATATGTTCTTTTTAAATGGGCTATGGTTTCTTTGATACCACGATGACATGTTTTTCCGATATGATATTTCGTTATTATTTCTCGTTGTTCGTTTTCGTCTTCTACATAAATAACTCTTTCAGTGCACTCATAAATGCTTATTGCGTCTTTTTTAAAGAGATTTGTTATTATTTTTGAAAACTCTTGTCGATGGCGTCGGTCTTCAAAATAAATATAATATTTAATTTTCGGACGAATATATGTTTTTAAGAAATCCTTGATTAAGTCCGGTTTGTCTATTGGTATGTGTACTTCAAATACTTTCTGTTTGTTTCTGGATAGATTTTTAACACTATACTCATTTTTATACCAAGTATATACTAGTATTTGATTCGGTTTCGTATCTATGGCTTCCTTTAATATCGGAATATCAGAGGAATCAGTGTTTTCTTCTGAATGAACTGTTGCTAAGGAAGGAGATTCTGCTCTTTCCGAGGCTGTAACTGTTTCACTACCTATCGATGGAATCGAATAAGGTGATCTAGGTCTATCTTTAGAAATGCTGGATGAAACTGTAATATTATCATCTTCATCTGATGAGATGACAATGGTTTTTGAACTATCGGTATTGACTATCATTGATACATCATCTAAAGCGTTAACTTTTATTCTGGACAGTGCATCTGCATTACCGTTTTGTTTACCGGGTTTGTACTTAATTTCGTAATCGAATTCAGAAAGTCTAAGTCTCCATCTATTGAGTCTACTTCCGGGCTCTTTTATAGAGTTTAACCAAACTAATGGTCTATGATCACTTAAAATAGTAAATTTTTTACCATACAGGTAGGGTCTAAAATGTTTACATGCCCAAACAACTGCTAATAGTTCCTTTTCTATGGCACTATAGCGCGTTTCGGCATCGTTGAGAGTTCTACTCGCGAAAGCTATAGGTTTGTCACTGCCAACGGGACCTTGAGATAGGACCGCTCCTAGTGCAAAGTTAGATGCATCTGTTGTTAAGAGGAAAGGCTTGTCAAAGTCTGGAAATTGTAATAATGGTGCATTGGTTAATAACTCCTTGCACTTTTCGAATGCATTTATGTATTCCTTAGTTATTGTAACTTTATTTTTCTTTTTAAGGCAGTTAGTTAAGGGTTGTGTTATTTTAGAGAAGTCTTTAATGAATTTACGGTAGTATCCTACTAAACCTAGGAAACTTTTTATTTCCGTTGGTGTTCTAGGCAAAGGGAATTTTAAAACTGCTTCAATTTTGTCGTTATTTGGTTTAAGACCATCCTTTGTTATTGTATGTCCTAGATATAACACTTCCTTTTTTAGGAATTCGCATTTATCTAGAGTGGCTTTAAGATTTGTTTGTCTAAGTCTATCAAATATTTTCCTGAGCTTATCTATGTGTTCTTGAAGGCTGGTTGAATACACAATTATATCATCTAAATATACTAGACAATGTATGCCTTGTAGTCCGCGGAGCACATTGTCCATTGCACGTTGGAAAGTTGCTGGGGCTGTCTTTAAGCCAAAGGGCATTCGAGTAAACTCATAATGTCCTGATTGTGTTGTAAATGCAGTTTTAGGTTGATCATCTTTTTCGACCTCCAATTGATGATAACCGCTAGCTAGGTCTATTGTAGAAAAGTAAGAGGCTTTTCCTAACCTATCAAACAAATCTGTTATATTGGGTAATGGATATTTGTCGTCTATTGTTATTTCGTTGAGTCTCCTATAATCTATGACCATTCTAAATTTTTGTTCACCCGAGGAGTCCATTTTCTTAGGGACTAGATGAACCGGGGCACTCCAAGGTGAGTGTGATTCTGTTATGATATTATTTTTTAATAGTTTATCAACTTGTTTCTGTATTTCTTGGTTTTGGCTAATAGGGTGTCTATATGGGCGTATGTATATTGGATCTTCATTCTTAGTGCGGATTTTATGTTTGACCTGGTTTGTAAAAGATAGTGGTACTTGTTCGCAGTGGAAGATGTCCTTATATTCTGCACACAAGTTTGATATTAAAGATTTTTCTTCTATATTGAGGTGATCAAGCCGTAATTTACTTAAGTTTTCATTAAGTAATCTGTCAATATTTAAATTATTGTCTAATTTATTTACTATGCAACTATTTGGTAATTCTTGTTCTATATTAAATACAGTAAATGGCTTTTCAAATGTTATAGACATTTCAGTATCAGTGGTGTTCTGAATGACTGTTTGAGCTAAAGAGTCTACGCAGTTGACTAAGGCATCAGGCATGCGAACTCCTGGACAGAATTCGATGTGGTTTAAGATTGCAGTGCCATTGTCTAACATTGTTGGTACCTTTACGCGTGTTTCTGATCTAGGTGGTATTATTATCTGGTAAAATGGATTATATAAAATTGGGATGTCGGTAGTACTTGTCCTCAATACCTGATTCTTCATATCTATATTAGCTTCCAACCTTTTTAATAAGTCTGAGCCAATAAGACCGTTATATTGTTGATCTACTGTGTAAATATAGAACTTGTGATAGATATCTGCATTGAATGTATCTGTTAAAGGGATGTATGCAACTTCGCTATGCTTGCTACGTCCGTGAGTACTAATGACTTCGAATGGTTCTACATCTATATAGTACTTAAAGAATTGGTCGGCTAGTTCTTCGTTAATAAATGACCGTGAACTTCCTGTATCTATTAGAAAAATTGCATCTATCTCCGGTAAATAAATATGTGGTAGTCTAAGACCATTATAGTTTAATTGTATTATTTCGGCTGGTCCGTTACAGAGGCTTCTGTTGGAAAATTTTCATTTTCTGATTCGTTTTGTACGCAGTTTAGTTGGTTATTATCTTCCTCTGGGATTGCTACACACTGATTATCTTCGCAAGAACATAGTTGTTCATAATTAACGTCACAATTAATGGATTCATCCAACATATTATTTTGTACCGTTCTCATGGAAACGTCGGTGTTTTGTCTGGGTGGTTGGTTGTTTACACCAAAACGAAATTGTTGGTTTGGATTGGCTTTGAAAAAACCTGAATTTTTATAATTATTCATTGTCCGTGGAAGTTGTTGTGGTTGGTGAGGAATCTGGGATTTTTGATTCTGATTCTGTGTATGTGGTTTAGGTGCTTGCGGATGAATACCACATCTTTGATTACCATGATTATGGTTCGGGGTAAAGTTTGGTTTAAAAGGTTGTTGCGAATTATTGTTTGTTGGAATACCGAACTTATGTTGAATTGGTGCCGTAAAGTTGGGTCTAAGGTTGTTTAAACTGGGATTATTATTGTTAGAGTTTGTTTTATTTTTATTTCGGGAGTTATATCGGGTTTGGAAATTAACTTCCTCGATAACAACACTTAATGCGGATTCTAATGTATTACATTTATTTAATCTAACAAATTTTATCAAATCTTCCGGTAAGTTGTATAGAAAGACGTTGAGAGCTGTGTTATTATATATAATATATTTAGCTGCTTTTATACCTTCGTCAGTTAAAAGGTTTACTTTAGAAATTAGCGAGCTTCTTACGTTCTGTATACGGTGGCAAAAGTCTATATAAGATTCACCATGTTTAATTTTAAGGTTTTCTAATTCTATGCTTATACATGCTTCTGATCTAGGGTCACCAAAATGTTGAACAAAGAGTTCTTTTAGATCTTCCCAAGTGGTAATATTCTCGCGTTCACTTATTAAAACGGCGGCTCTTCCTACTAACCTACTTGTTATACAGTGAAATAAATAAGTTTGTTGAGCTGGATTGTTCTCCCCTCTGAAACTTCTAATAACATATTCACATTTAGAAATAAAAAGGTTTAATAACTTATCATCACCATCGAATCTGGGAATGATGCTTTGGATTTCCTTTGGGATAAGTTGAATATTCATTTTGTTAATATTTAAGGCAAACAATTAACGTATTTGGCGATTTTAGTCCAAATTACGCGACTTAATCTAAAAATGTAAAAATCACTAATGTTCGAGTAATTTTCACAAAGTAACAGATTGGCAATGTGAGTCCAATTTGTTATATTAAAACTAAATCTAGATTTGACAATTTTTGACCAAAAATAGATGAGTTACGTTATCGGCGATGTCTAGTCCAATAAATCGTAAGGAATATAGACAAGGGATGGGAGACAGTGCGAATAAGGGTCTACTCACAGTTTGCTCGATCCCATGCCGGTTCTTGTTCTGCTGCTGCTGCTGAGCTTGCGCCTTTTGACGAATTTATTTGTTAGGTTCTTTACAGACTAGAAGTCTATGCGACTAGGATGACGTTACGACCGATTTTTGTGTCTATTAACGATCACTTGTACGCGACTTGCTAATCCTACCGGCTGCGCCAGTCAAATATGAGCGTTAGAGATTTTTAATAAAAAAATATTTATTTCAAAAATAAACGTCTGCTCAGCATGAGCTTTACAATTATATGATTAATATTGAACAAAATAAGAACACTTAAATGTAAGTTACACATGCTTATATACTAAATGAAGGTTTGCTTGTGTGTTTGCGACTCACAAAAGGAATCTGTTAGGCAATGCTTATTGTTTTGTTTGTCACTGATTTCATCAGAATGCTTGTGTGTTTGCGACACTCAAGAGGAATCTGTTAGGCAATGCTTATTGTTTTGTTTGTCACTGATTTCATCGGAATGAAACTTGAACTTAATGGCTACCCGGAGCAACTGGGTGGCATGTTATGATGTTGTGTCACTGTTACTATGCGAGGTAAGGGCTGGCTATGCATAACTAGGTACAAGCTCGTTTAAACGGCTTGGAGATCCTTGTAATGAAGCCAAGCTGTCGATACGATTTCTTAATTATATTATCAATATGTAAGTTAAACGAAAGTTGCGAGTCAATTAAAACACCCAAATCGCGAATCGAATAGACTCGATTAAGGCGATTGTCATTTATATGATAATTATAGTCTATAGGTTTACGATTTCGTGTATACGTGATAACAGAGCACTTCTCAAAATTTAGGTAAAGTTGGTTCTTAGAGCAATAACTAAATAGTCTATTAAGGTCAGATTGTAATTGCAAGCAGCAGTCAACACCAGAAACAATTTTAAAAATTTTTGCGTCATCCGCATATAAGAGAAAGTTAGAATTTTGAAGGATATTTCCGATATCATTGATATAAAAAATAAATAATAATGGTCCTAAGTGTGATCCCTGGGGAATGCCAGATGGAATTTCCATGAAATGTGATGTGTAACCCTTCAAAGATACCGCTTGAGAGCGATTTTTTATATATGAACTTATCCAGCGAAGCAGATCACCATGTATTCCGATTCTCCAAAGCTTCTCAATAAGTAAATCGTGGTTGATTTTGTCAAACGCCTTCGAGAAATCGGTATATACTACGTCCACCTGAAGGCGCTTGTCCATAGCATTGACAAGGTAATCAGTAAAATTGAGCAAATTTGACTCTACAGATCGACCCTTACAAAAACCATGCTGGTTAGGGCAGATGTGATGTTGTAATACACGAGAGAGCTCGCACGTAACAATTTTTTCTAGTATTTTACCAAATATATTAAGTTTGCTAATAGGGCGATATTGGGTCACGTCATCCCTTTTTTCATTTTTTGGGACTGGGGTAACTAAAGCCTGTTTCCATAAAATTGGAAAAACACCATCACTTAACGATTTGGAATAAATAATGCTCAGTGGTATAGTTAGCTGAGCAGCACATCTGCTAATAAATAGTGGATGAATGCCATCATGGCCAGCTCCTTTTTTAATGTCAATACCTCTAAGCTCTTTATGTATACGGTTGTCATTTATGATTAATTTTCCTATTTCTACAGGACAGTTTAACGGGAGGTTATTTTGATCAAAATTTATGGGAAAGGTTGATGAATGGACGTACACTGAATAAAAATACTTATTGAAAAGTTTACAAATATCTTCACCAGAACTAGAAACTTGTTGATTATATTTTACTATAATGGGAATTTGGCTATTTGGTAATTTAGACTTTACGAAAGACCAAAAATATTTGGGTGACTTACGAATATTATCCTCGCTAAATGCTATAAATTTGTCATAGTCGGCTTTTTGCATCATTAATATTGATATATCATTATATTAATATATAATCATAATATTAATATATCATTAATATAGAAATATTGAAAGTATGAAATAAAATCTTCCTGTGCTGGGTCCACAGCATGGGAGCCCAGGGGGGGTCACGACCCCCATGACCCCCCCCCCCCCTGGATTCGCCCTTGCGCCAGGGCCACGGTTTCCTTTTTAACCAACCCGCAACCCTGACTCAGGAGGCATCGGTCTTCGTGGACCCCGTCACGATGTGCTGACATCTCTTTGAGGCGCGCGTGAAACACGACGCGCCGTCGACTCGGGCCTGGTTCTTACCGGGCGGCGAGATGCGCACTGCTCACCACCTGCAGGCTCGCGCCTACGGTGGCTGGGAGTTCGAAGTTGTCTTTCGACCAGGGCGTCTCCTACGGCATGTAGTGGCGTGAGGGCACTGTGATTCCCGCTGCCTCACGCGCTCCGCCTCCTCCTTTGTCAGCATCACTGTTTCGCAGAAGGAGGCAACGGCCTACCATGCGCTCTCACTCCAGATCATGGCCTGGAACATGGAATAGTTTGCCTGCGGCGGTTTTCCGTCTGATTACAATTTGAATGTCTTCAAGGCTAGAGTCTCTTAATAGAGGCTCTTAATAAACTAGTACGCTTTACCATCAACGATTTTTTTTTAATATTTATAAACTAGCGCTTGACTGCAATCCCGCCTGGTGGTAACCAGTGAAGCAACCGTTGATGGTAAAGCGCGCCAGTCCATTCACTTAAAAAACCTTAGTGAATAGGAAGGAAGACGGCAGTTGAGCGAGGTGGTGCAATGTTAAACCCAACAACACGACCAACGATGCTGCGCTAGAGATTGATGTGGAGACCCTCCACGACCAAACCCCAGACACAACAACATTTGACGCATTGTACCCGACACATATCGCAACGTACGGCTTCACCAGACATCATGCCGGAACACGACGAATCGCTTGGCGGCAAGACTTTGTCTGGTGGATGGTAACTTCCGCCGGCAGCCGATGTTATGGCCTACCACCGAGAACGATTGCATAACTACTTACTACTACCTCAGCCTATACTGTTCCCACTGTTGGGACACAGGCTCCTCTCGATGAGAGGGGAGTAGGCCGTAATCTACCATGCTGTCCCAGTGCGTGTTGGTAGATGATTAGATGACACAGTCATGTCTTCGAAGTTTTTGGCTCTAGGACATACCGGTTTCCTCACGATGCTTTCCTTCACCGTTGTGAGAGCAGTGAGGATGAAAATAATTTACACAATCTAAAGCGCCTGATGGGGTTCGAATTTACGACCTACAACTTGTAAGTCACCGCCGATACCACTAGGCTACCACTGCTCTCATATACAATATGTTAATAAAACCCTGTCCGACCCGTAAGGATAGTAAAGGTTAGGTAAACATATGACCAAATAAAATATGAAATTTTACATAATCATCATAGTAACAATACTATTGAATTTTGAAATAATCTTTTTTCCCCGCGAATGAATTCCAACTTCCCCAAAATTTGGTAATTTTTAAAAAGTGACAACATTATTTTTGACGGTATAATTCTGAGCGAATTGCGATGCGAGCGCGTGCCGCGTGCCCTTCCCCTCTTCGCCCGCATACCGCGTGCCCTGCCCCTCTTCGCCCGCGCCTGTATGATCTACAGCACATGTTTTAAGTTACCTCTTTTTACGAAATAATATTTATTTTTTTAGGGTTTTTTTTTAAGCTTAGCCCGGTTTTGTAGGCTTTAGTAGAATCAGTTATCGATACCTAACAACACCTTCACGGATCGGACAGGGTTTTCTTTACATATTGTATACAAAGTGGTGATGACAATACGACAATAAATTAAACATCGTGTACCTAGGACACATTCTCAGTCTACCCATAAAAAATCATATAAATATATGCATTAGTTTAGTCACTGCAACTTATTTTTCATTTTTCACATTTTCTACATGATGTACATGATGATAAGGAAGCGCTTACAGGTTGATGATTGCCGCATCCGGCGGTAGGTACTAAACTTTAATAACAATGGCACCAAATAATAAAAAGTAAACAAACTAAAACCCAACTACGACAAAAAAAGACGCTGAAAAAGTATAAAACAAGATTTTCAGAATACTGAACTGAACAAAGTTGCTAATGTGTAAAGAGATAAATTTTCATGTTTGGAAAGGCGTAGTCACACGTTGTCAAGGTCCTACGGTAGGTAGGTATATGTAACGTGTGACTACGCCTTTCCAAACATGAAAATTTATCTCTTCACACATTAGCAACTTTGTTCAGTTCAGTATTCTGAAAATCTTGTTTTATACTTTTTCAGCGTCGTTTTTTGTCGTAGTTGGGTTTTAGTTTGTTTACTTTTTATTATTTGTACTATTTTGGTGTTGAAGTGTAATTGAGGCGCATAATATTAAGAAAATTTAAATTGTTGAACTAATTATCGCTCTTATTTAACATCATTAAAGCATTCTTGTAATTATGTACTAGCATAAAGTACTCGTGAAGCTCTTTCAAGTGATACCAAACAGGGTATATTTATTTTAATTTTATATTAACATAGAACTTTTTGTCCGCCAGAGGGCACAATACTAAATTTGGTGACAAGCTTTATAGCTCATACCCAACGGAATATCAAGGCTCTTCTAATGGTACTGCAGTGGTCTTATCCTGATAAGTAGTGAAGAAGCTATGAACGGAAAAATGTGAATTATATGCAATCAGCCCATGAATACAGGCAAAGTCACAAGCAAATGCTAGTAATATACAATATGTTAAGAAAACCCTGTCCGATCCGTGAAGGTGTTGTTAGGTATCGATAACTGATTCTACTAATGCCTGCAAAACCTGGCTAAACTTAAAAAAAAATTCCCCCTAAAAAATAAATAACTTAAATAAAATAAATAGGTAATTTCATGGCAACACAGGCACAGTTCATAACCTCAGTTGACCTCATGCATGTAGGTATAGGTAATTTATTCACGTTTATCGAGTCTCGAAAGAAATAATGATACTTAGGCAGCTCGTGAAAAGAACTTTTTTTTTAAGTAGGAAGGTCGTCTGACTCTCCAAATGTATCATTTCATTCGATGAGCATATTGGCTGTGGCGGAGATGTTGTTCCAATTTCGTTCACTAATAACGATACAGGCCCAGCTGGCACCGCCGCACGAGATTAGCACGGACATGCACACAAATAAAAATCAAGTGGTGTCAAATCCGCGCTGGCCACAGTTGGTCCACCCTTACCAATCCACTGCTCGCCGAACTGATAATGGAGGTTCTCACGTACAGGACAAAGATATGGTGACGCACCGTCATACTGGAACCACATTGACCACATTGACCACAATCACCTGATCACAAAACAGCAGTTGCTACCTTCCATCAGCATGTTACATTACTCTACATTAGGAAACGACATGATCACACAATACACGAATAGTCTTCACTAGAGCGATGTTTACGCCCAACTGATAATTTAAAGTAAAAATGATTTTTATTTTTTAGAATTGTACCTACGGGGCTGGTCTCGCGGCATCCTTTGAGTAAATAGGGATGTGTAAGTAATCAAAATATTGATTTTCGATGGAAACAATTTACTCGTCTATTTTTGTTATCGATTTAGTATTGTAGTTTCTCATTCTCATTCTAGATTCAACATCGCATGGAATTGTTTAGAACTTTTACAAAACTTAAATTAGTTAGGTACACTGCTGTAAATGAAAATCATGCCAAATTTTTAATTTCAGTTTCTGTCTCAAAATCGATGATATTGACCGTTAAAATATTTGTAAAATTTTACTAAAATTGTGTTTCATAAGTCCTTCTCGTTTCTGCTTACTAATACTTGTGTTATAATAATGTTATTAGTAATTAATCGATAAACAAACAAAAGTACTTTTACCATTGGGTAATCTGTGTTTTTAACAAATCATTCAACCAGATACAAGTTTCGATTAATAGCGATAAAAAAACGTTATTGCGCAAAAAATAGTACATCCCTAGTTTCACCTACTATTTTCGTTTGAGGACACCGACAAACTCGCCGCGCGCCGGCATCACAAACGAGACCGCCAAATATTGAACATAAATTTATACATTTAATATCCAACAATAAATCAAACGATGATACCGCCGAAAATGGTGATGTCACATTTTAAAAATTTACCTAATTTTGGGGAAGTTCGCGGGAAAAAAGATAATTTCAAAATTCAATAATATTGTTACTATGATGATTATGTAAAATTTCATATTTTATTTGGCCATGTGTTTACCTAACCTTTATTATCCTTACGGGTCGGACAGGGTTTTCTTAACATATTGTATATATATTTAAAATGTACAAGTAAAGCGCTTTCAAATAATACCAAACACGGCATATTTACCTTAACTTAATTTTTTTACTCTGTATGTTTTGTCCGCTAGAGGGCGACACATTAGATTTTGTGAAACCCCATATAGCCTTTAACCAGCGGACAATTAAGACGCTTCTAATGATATGTCATTTGTCGAATTCTGATAAGTAGTTTAGAAGTTACGAGGGAACAGATGAACATACATACATACATACATACATACATACATACATACATACATACATACATACATACATACATAGCCTGTCAAAATCATAACCCTCCTTTTGCTTTGCCGTAGTCGGGTAAAAATAGCAAGTCGATACAGGACCGCGCTGTCGCCGATCGGAGGTCAGTGAACCAATATTTCTTTATTTATGTTCTATTCCGTTTCGAATTTTATGCAGTTTAGTTTGTTACAATTTTTTTTTTTTGTTATTTTCCATGCTAGGTTTTTTATTCCTATGAACCAGCATTATCTGTGTTTTCATTTATTGTCGTATTACCAGCACAACTCTGTATACATAACGCTTAAAATAATAATAACTTAATATTGTTGTTGGTCTATAATCACAGCCTAAATTATTGCAGTTCAGAGGATGTTAACCAGTTTCGTAGGAAATGACTAGTTATACCTACAATAAAGGATATTGGCTTTGAGTATAATTAACTAGTTCCGGAAGTCGGTAACAACAAAACTTTTAGCACGACCCATCACATGAAAGGTGCTTCCGATAGTGTCCATCATGTTTGGCTTACGATGTTGAATAGAGAATGCCTCTGGCAATTACGTCCACCTTCATGTATTTTGTGTGCGAAAGGTTCAAAAGTCAAATTAATGTTATTTCATGTTTTAAAAAGTTATCAACTTTATTGTAATGGGAACTAAGTCGATTTCAAATTGCAATCGCACTCAAATAGAGTTTTTTTTTTAATAAAAACTTTGCCCCACACTACAACTCGAGAGGTTTACTGTGCACCTCAATCTGTGACGTCATTCGGACGGTACCGTTTGTAAAAAATGAGAGTTGTGTTAAAAAAAACTATAAATTAATTTTTTTTATGTTATTAAAAGTTCGTTTTGATGATAAAGCGTCATAATACCAGATCATTTTATTCATGACCTTTTTGCAATTAAATTGATACATATGGGCTGACATATAATGTTGGCGCAACCAACAGGCTGCACTAATGCGTCGAAAATGTAAAAAACAAAAAACAAAAATTAAAAAAAAAACTTAACAAAGCAAAAACTCCACAGAAACAGTAATAACAACAGGGAATTTAAACTGTATTTAGACAATTGTAACAAAGATGCTATCGCTACTCAGCGCGTACAGCGAATGCGGGGCGTCGTGCAGGGAAGCGGGAGATGGGTCGCATTCCAGCGAGGTGCACTTTTCACTCGAGCGAGTTATAAGAATTTCTCCTGTATCGTGGGAGCATTTACAGACATATAGCTCACATAAGTACACAAACATCTAGACCCGAAACAACTACTTGTAGGTCATTCGATTGAGTTTTGGCGGGAAAGTCAAGCTGAGTGTCACACTCATTTTTAACCGACTTCAAAAAGGAGGAGGTTACTCAATTCGACCGTATATATGCTTTTTTTTATGTTTGTTCGCGCATAACTTCGTCGTTTATGAACCGATTTTGATAATTCTTTTGCCGTTGGAAAGAAGACATTCCCAAGGTGGTCCCATGTTAAGTATGTCAGGGTTTGATGGTGGAAGACCAGAGAAAACAAGGGAAACTTTCAAAAATTGCAGGGGCGACTTGTGCATATATGTGTGTTGTGACTGTCATAAGAGCTCTGATGATGAAGACAACGGCCAGTTCAGGGAACTCCTCAACGGTTTACAGTAGCTACTTTGTGGTTACACTTCATTCATTTATATTGATGAGACCTTTACACCCATTGGGTTAAAATAATGGTCTGCAGTAAATTTCATGATGAAGACCATAGGCAGTTGAGGGAATACTTACGGCTAAAAATTCAAGTAAATAAAATTGCGTCGTTTCCCAACTATATTTGCGTCAGCTTCCAGTCTGACCGGATGCAACTGAATACATAGTACTTTTAACAACTAAAAAGTGTAAAATAAAAACTTTTTTACAAAAAAACAACCGTCTTCCAAAAACCACTACAAAGTGAAAAATAACTAATTTCGAAAATCGGTGTCTTTGGTTTTGTATATTCGTTTTTTGGTACCGACTTCCGAAATTAGTTATTTTTCACTTTGTAGTGGTTTTTGGAAGTCGGTTGTTTTTTTGTAAAAAAGTTTTTATTCATTGGACTTTTAAAATTATTTATAGTGTTGTTTACTAAATAAATAGGCGTGATTTATGTAGTAAAAGTGCATTCAGTAAATAATGCATAGAGAACAGTGAAATATCGTAGCATAGTGGCCACATCATGACTTTGTCTCAAACCTCCCGCGTAAGACGGTTCACGCGGCCGTCTTTTTCGACATGAATAATTCATTACGTGACATTGGCTAAATGCACAAACCGTGCGAAGCTATAAAGGAAAGAAAGTCATACGAATAATTGTTTCGTGCGGGCCGTGAAATCAGTTAGTTGAAAAAGTTAAACAAAATGTTTCAAGCTGTAATGTAAACTAAACTTTATTATACAATATGTAAAGAAAACCCTGTCCGACCCATTAGGATAATAAAGGTTAGGTAAACACTTGACCAAATATAATATAAAATTTAACATAATCATCATAGTAACAATACTAATGAATTTTGTAATAAACCTTTTTTCCTGGGAATTAATTCCAATTTCCCCGAAATTTGGTAATTTTTAAAAAAGTGACAACACCGGTATTATTATAAGCGAATAGCGACGGGAACACGTCACAGGTGCCGCGTGCCCTGCCCCCGCCGCCCGCGGAAATGGTTGCTGACCGCACATGTATTAAGTTACCTCTTTTTACGAAATAAATTTATTTTTTTAGGGGCATTTTTTTTTAATTTTAGCTTGTCTTTGTGGGCATTAGTAGAATCAGTTATCGATACCTAACAATACCTTCAAGGATCGGACAGGGTTTTCTTTACATATTGTATAGGAATTAATAAAGAAAAAAGAACGTTATATGTCCATAAACTCATTTTTGTTTAAATTTTTGCTTTATTTTTTCGATTTATTTGAGTGATGTATGTGATTCCGTCAACTTTTATTAGAAAGTTACTGGAATCACAGAAAAGATGGGTCATGAATAGGTTTGTCATACGTCCGGAGTTTTCCGGACATATCCGGTAATATAGTGCTTTGTCCGGAATGTGGCGGGAATCCTAAGCAGCCAGGAAATTCTACAATTTAAATAAAAACCAAAATAAAAACCTTAACAAATCAAATATATTTATTTCCTTTATTTCTCATATTTATTGCTGCGGAGCAGAGGAGAGGCGCTTCTCCCTCTTCGCTCGTGTTAATCGTTCATCGTCAGCCGGTGTCAACTTTGTATGGAAGCCCTTAGAATACCTACAAGGGCTGAATTTTGGGCGATGTTACTATATAAATTAATATCTTAATTTATTTGTATGGCAACACTCTTGAATCACGTGACCGATCATGGCGTCTGCTTAAACAATATGGCGTCACCCGATGTAAACACAATTGAACAATTCCATATTTCATCGATTTGCTTGTAATTAGGTGCTATAACAGTTGAGTCGAGCTCTGCTCCTCCGTTTTATGTGTTACAAAATTCCGCGAATCGTGGTTAGTGTTAGCGCATTGTGAGATAGTGACTCTAACATTACTGTTGTTTTTCGTGAGACATTGACTCTGAACCAATGATCCTGAACCTATTTATTTTGTGGCTGTTGTGACCAGTGTTTGTGAACCTCAGTTCTGCCATGGCAGATGCGATGATGATGATACGAAATTTATAAAATTTATCATGTAATATATAAAATATTGGCTAAACAATACTTTTATTTCCAATCTCTATTCCCAGATAAAATAAAGGGACTAGAATTGAATCTAGCACGTTGATAACGTTTTACAATTTATGATATATTGTTATTTCATATGACCGGCCGCACATTGCATTCTGTATGAATGTAATTTGTATGGACGGCGCCCGTTAGATTTTTTTTTATTACAAAGTTTTTTTCTCTATGCTAGATTCATTCTATTTTCCGTTTCTGATACATTCAGATCGGCAGGGTGGTCTCGAGAGGAGGAAAATATCTCGAGGCTGCACTCCTGGTCTGGATGTGTATTAAAATGTTAGAACTTAAAATACAATAGTCATCATGAAGTGGTTTAAATTTCCCGCCCTACTACGCCGACATAGTTTACTTGGGCTAAAGTAAGATGGCAGCACTTCCAAACTAAAATTCGTTCCTACTTTTTTGTATGAAGTTGACCTTCTTCTCCGCTAGGAGTAATTGTGTTCTGTGTTCATCGTTCACAATCATAGTCACGCCACACTTCTGTTGTGATGTGACGTGCTTTAACTGCGTACCTTATTAATTTATGAATTAAGGTTGGCGCGGTTCGCTTTACACATTTTATTTTATTTATTTAATAAGTACAGTGACAGACGACAGACCAAGATAATCAACACAGTTAATACAACATATAGTACATAAAATATGAAGTCCAATTATTCCTGTACACAAGATTCAATGATTAATATGCTTTGTTAGAGACGGATTAATATGAAGAAGTTACAAAATGACACTATACAAACAATTACAATTTATACAAACAATTTCTAAATTCGTTAAAACTGTTCAGGAACTAGTCTACCTTATGTATTATATTGATTGCACATTCTGGATAACGGGTTATTCTTAGAAACATTATTTTTAGTACCGGGAATACTGAATAATTGTATAGTGCGTGCAGATCGAGTTTGTTTTTAAAGTTTAGCTGGTCAAATAATTTAGTATCAAAGGAGCCGTTTATGCAATAGACTTAAATCACTGACCCATATACTTCTCTCATGCAAGATTTATTGCGAAGAAATCCAGAAATTTCATCCGATGTCCGGAATTTACTCCGGAATTTCGATTTTTCGATCTGGGAACTCTAGTCATGAATGACACTGGCGTGGCGGTTTTATATATATATATATATATATATATATATATATATATATATATATATATATATATATATATATATATATATATAAAAATAAAAAAAATAAAAAAAAAAATTAAAAAAAAAAAAAATTAAAAAAAATAAAAAGAAAAAAAAATTAAAAAAAATAAAATAAAAAAAACGAAAAAAATTAAATAAAATTAATTCGATAAAAATTTTTTCAACAATTTCATGCATTAATAGATCCGTAACGGCTAAATTTTTTGAAGCCACGAGGACTTTTTAGCTCTGAATATATTTAAAAAATCAATTACTTGTGTTGATCCATTTATATACTCGTACTTCCAGTAATACATCTTTTGATCCGATACCTATACTGTAACAATTGATCAAATAGGAATTTACTATAGCTAATCTAGATATTTTATATTCGCAATGCTCCATACATTGTAAGATCTATATATATTTTTTTACAATTCCATGCATTAGTGGATCCATAACGACGACTTTTTTTAAATGCACGAAGACTTTTTGGCTTGGAATATATTTCAAAAATCATTGCCTTGTGTTGATCCATGTAGCTACTCGTACTTCGTAATACTTATTTTGATCTGAAGATGTACTGATACCGTACCGGTCGATCAATTATGTTTAGTATGAAGTCAAAGTTATTGTTATTAAAAAGCCTGGTACTCAAAATAAAACAATGTTTTCCTGATGTTATAACCCGTGTCAGGAGTTTTGGCGGGAAAGTTAAGCTGAGCTTAAATTTTTCCATTAGAGTTTTAAATTACTTAGAGTGTTCTTTACTAAATAAAAGTGCGAGATTTATGTAGTAAAAAATGCATTCAGTAAATAATTCATAAAGAACATTGAGATATCCTAGCGTAGTGTGTACAATAAACATGTGTACCATTTATAATATTTTTGTAAATTAAAAAAGATAAACTCAACCGCACGTTAGTGGAAATAAAATCATATTTGCTTCTTACTAAGTAATAAAGGTAATAAAGATCTGTGGATCTGGTGGATGATTTCTCAGTCTACTCAAAGTTACATACCTAAGTGTGTTATAAAAATAATTTCGTTTAGTCGCGTTATATTTTAGCGAAAGAAAGCGCTGTTTTCTAATCAAATCAAATTAAATCATTTATTTGTTAACACAGGTAAATATTGACAGATCTTACAAAGAATAATAATGATATGATGAATGAATAGTAATGGTTTGTGGTAGGTACTGGAACGCGTTAGACACATGGAATGTCAACTTTAGCGGCCGCAATTTCGAAATAGGGAGTTTGCGTTTCGTTCCAACGTCCTAGTTTGAATTTCTTTCGAAAAAAAACTGCATTCGAAACATGGAATACCAAGGAGGTAACTAATAAAAGGTTTTATTCAAATTTTGGACTATCTTGCAAATAGACAGTAGTAGATTGTTTATTGAAAAAAACGAAAGAACATTATAATAGCGCGGGAAAAAATATTATTGTTCATTATTCGTTATTCAACTCAAAAAAGAAAATTATGTGTTTGATTTCCGCAGATTGTTTGAGAAAAGTAGTTAGTAAATGCCTGCGTGATTTCACCGTATACTGCTTAGTATGATACTATTGTCATCGGCAGCAGCGCGGGCAATAGCAATAAAAAAGTTAGTAATCAATGTCAAAATCCTATAAAATTTGAATTGTCAACAGAAAAATTATTTTCTTTTGGCAATTTAAGTGTTTACCCGACTTCAAAAAAAGGAGGAGGTTCACAATTCGTCGCAATCTTTTTTTTTTATGTATGTTCATCGATTACTGTAAGACGCCTGGATCCCGTTTGCGAAATTCTTGTTTTATTTGAAAGGGTGGTCCCATAGTCACCAGGTCAAGATCTGATGATTAAAATTAGAGAAATCAAGGAAAACTTTCAAAACTTTTACGGGCAACTAGTGCATTTCTAGTTATTTTCATTAAGTATTTTAAAGCACTACAATTTAGTAATCATCTGGAGTAGATATGAAATCGGGAGACAGTTGAGGGAACTCCTCGACAATTCACAGCAGCTACCTTGTGTTTGAACTTGATTAATTTGTATTAATAAGAACTTTACACCTAAATGGGTTGTAACTGTCATTAGGGCTCTGATGATGAATACAAAGGCCAGTTCAGGTAACTTCTCAACGGTTTAGAGTAGTTCCCTTGTTTTTGGATTTAATTATAATATTGATGAGCAATTTTCACCGATATGCATTATTATGAAAATCTGTAGTAGATTTGATGATGAAGACCACGACCGACAAACATTCATTTTAGCCGACATATTTTTTTTTAATAATTATAAACTAGCGCTTGACTGCAATTCCGCCTGATGGTAAGCAGTGATGCAATCGTTGATGGTAAAGCGCGCTAGTTTATTAAGCCCATTCACTTAAAAAAACCTTAGTGAATAGGAAGGAAGACGGCAGTTGAGCGTCGACAACGCTGCGCCAGAGGGAGATTGATGTGGAGACCCTCCACGACCAAACTCCCGGCACAACAACATTTGGCGCATCGTACCCGGCACACACTGCAACACAACTGCTCAGACCCGTCCTCCGTACGGCTTCACCAGAAATCAGGCCGGTATACGACGAATCGCTTGGCGGCAAGATTTTGTCTGGTGGGTGGTAACTTCTGCCGGCAGCCGATGTTATGGCCTACCACCGAGCAAAGGCACCGAGCATAGTTGCAAAGTTCTTATCAATACGAATTAATCAAGCACAAACGCAAGGTGGCTGCTGTGAATAGTTGAGGAGTTCCCACGACTGCCTATGGTCTTCATCATGAGATTTACTACAAACCATCTTTTTAACCCATATAGGTGCAAAGTTCTCATCAATATAAATGAATTAAGTCCAACCACAAGGTACCTACTATTAACCGTTGAAGAGTTCCCTGAACTGGCCTTTGCTTTTATCACCAGAGCCTTCATGATAGTCATAACCCATCATTTTGTAAAGTTCTTATCAATACAAATTAATAAGCACAAACTCAATGTAGCTGCTGTGAATCATTGAGGAGTTCCCTTGACTGTCTAGGGTCTTCATCATCAGATCTACTGCACACCTTCATTTCAACCCATACAGGTGCAAATTTCGCATCAATATAAATGAATTAAGTCCAAACACAAGGTACCTACTGTAAACCGTTGAAGAGTTCCGTGAACTGGTCTTTTTTTCATCACCAGAGCCTTCATGACAGTCATAACCCATCTTTTTGTAAAGTTCTTATCAACACAAATTAATCAAGCACAAACTCAAGGTAGCTGCTGTGAATAATTGAGGAGTTCCCTTGACTTTCTCCCGGCTCCATCATCAGCTATACCAGACCTTTATCAAATTGTAGTTCTCTGAAATACTTAATGAAGATACTTAGACATGCACTAGTCGCCCCTACGATTTTTGGAAGTTCCTCTTGATTTCTTTAGTCTTCCATCATCAGATCCCGACTATGGGACCATTTAGAAAGTTTACCTTTTCTAACATAAAAAGAATTTTGTTAATCGGTTTAGGCGTCTGAGATTTATCGGTGAACATACATAAAAAAGTAACTGCTGCTTATCCAATCGCTTCACTCCCTTGGCAAATGCTGCGCCCTGATTGGCCCGTTTGAATTGGATCAACAACTGGTCAGACGCCAAAAAGGTGGATTTGTATAAAACAGCCCTTAATTATTGTTATTACTTATTATTATTCATCGTGACAAATGTGGCTCCGAAGGGAGCCACATATTTATGGTCAGATAGCAACGGATCAAGAAAAGGCCCCCGGATCAACAAGTGAAAATGGATCAACAAATTACTACCTATACGGCACGTCTGATCAACAAAGTGCCCAAAGGGATATCTATATATATATATATATATATATATATATCCCTTCCAAAGGGAAGGGAGGGAAGGGGAGGGGGGAGGAGGGGTTCACTCCCTTGGCAAATGCTGCGCCCTGATTGGCCCGTTTGAATTGGATCAACAACTGGTCAGACGCCAAAAAGGTGGATTTGTGTAAAACAGCCCTTAATTATTGTTATTACTTATTATTATTCATCGTGACAAATGTGGCTCCGAAGGGAGCCACATATTTATGGTCAGATAGCAACGGATCAAGAAAAGGCCCCCGGATCAACAAGTGAAAATGGATCAACAAATTACTACCTATACGGCACGTCTGATCAACAAAGTGCCCAAAGGGATATATATATATATATAGATATCCTTGAAGGGATATATATATATATATATATATATATATATATATATATATATATATATATATATATATATATATATATATATATATATATATATAAACACCTCTTTGGGCACATAGTTGATCCAGCCGCAATCCCGAACACAATAGACTCCACCTTTAGCACGGAATAACTTTGATCTAGCTGCGCATTTCTCGGGCGGAGTGGCAACGTCACATTCGATTAAGCGATGTTGCCAAACATATTCGTCGATAGGACATTATACTCGATAAAAAAATTTTCAACAATTTCATGCATTAATGGATCCGTAACGGCTAAATTTTTTGAAGCCACGAGGACTTTTTAGCTCTGAATATATTTAAAAAATCAATTACTTGTGTTGATCCATTTATATACTCGTACTTCCAGTAATACATCTTTTGATCCGATACCTATACCGTAACAATTGATCAAATAGGAATTTACTATAGCTAATCTAGATATTTTATATTCGCAATGCTCCATACATTGTAAGATCTATATATATTTTTTTACAATTCCATGCATTAGTGGATCCATAACGACTATTTTTTTTAAATGCACGAAGACTTTTGGCTTGGAATATATTTCAAAAATCATTGCCTTATGTTGATCCATGTAGCTACTCGTACTTCGTAATACTTATTTTGATCTGAAGATGTACTGATACCGTACCGGTCGATCAATTATGTTTAGTATGAAGTCAAAGTTATTGTTATTAAAAAGCCTCGTACTCAAAATAAAACAATGTTTTTCTGATGTTATAACCCGGGTCAGGAGTTTTGGCGGGAAAGTTAAGCTGAGCTTAAATTTTTACATTAGAGTTTTAAATTACTTAAAGTGTTCTTTACTAAATAAAAGTGCGAGATTTATGTAGTAAAAAATGCATTCAGTAAATAATTCATAAAGAACATTGAGATATCCTAGCGTAGTGTGTACAATAAACATGTGTACCTCATTTATAATATTTTTGTAAATTAAAAAAGATAAACTCAACCGCACGTTAGTGGAAATAAAATCATATTTGCTACTTACTAAGTAATAAAGGTAATAAAGATCTGTGGATCTGGTGGATGATTTCTCAGTCTACTCAAAGTTACATACCTAAGTGTGTTATAAAAATAATTTCGCTTAGTCGCGTTATATTTTAACGAATGAAAGCGCTGTTTTCTAATCAAATCAAATTAAATCATTTATTTGTTAACACAGGTAAATATTGACAGATCTTACAAGGAATAATAATGATATGATGAATGAATAATAATGGTTTGTGGTAGGTACTGGAACGCGTTAGACACATGGAATGTCAACATAGGGAGTTTGCGTTTCGTTCCAACGTCCTAGTTTGAATTTCTTTCGAAAAAAAAACTGCATTCGAAACATGGAATACCAAGGAGGTAACTAATAAAAGGTTTTATTCAAATTTTGGACTATCTTGCAAATAGACAGTAGTAGATTGTTTATTGAAAAAAACAAAAGAACATTATAATAGCGCGGGAAAAAATATTATTGTTCATTATTCGTTATTGAACTTAAAAAAGAAAATTATGTGTTTGATTTCCGCAGATTGTTTGAGAAAAGTAGTTAGTAAATGCCTGCGTGATTTCACCGTATACTGCTTAGTATGATACTATTGTCATCGGCAGCAGCGCGGGCAATAGCAATAAAAAAGTTAGTAATCAATGTCAAAATCCTATAAAATTTGAATTGTCAACAGAAAAATTATTTTCTTTTGGCAATTTAAGTGTTTACCCGACTTCAAAAAAAGGAGGAGGTTCACAATTCGTCGCAATCTTTTTTTATGTGTGTTCATCGATTACTGTAAGACGCCTGGACCCGTTTACGAAATTCTTGTTTTATTTGAAAGGGTGGTCCCATAGTCAACAGGCCAGGATCTGATGATTAAAAATTAGAGAAATCAAGGAAAACTTTCAAAATTTTTACGGACAACTAGTGCATTTCTAGTTATTTTCATTAAGTATTTTAAAGCACTACAATTTAGTAATGATCTGGAGTAGATATGAAGTCGGGAGACAGTTGAGGGAACTCCTCGACAATTCACAGCAACTGCCTTGGGTTTGAACTTGAGTAATTTGTATTAATAAGAACTTTACACCTAAATGGGTTGTAACTGTCATTAGGGCTCTGATGATGAATACAAAGGCCAGTTCAGGTAACTCCTCAACGGTTTACAGTAGTTCCCTTGTATTTGGAATTAATTAATATATATTGATGAGCAATTTTCACTGATATGCATTATTATGAAAATCTGTAGTAGATTTGATGATGAAGACCACGACCGACAAACATTCATTTTAGCCGACATATATTTTTTTTTAATAATTATAAACTAGCGCTTGACTGCAATTCCGCCTGATGGTAAGCAGTGATGCAATCGTTGATGGTAAAGCGCGCTAGTTTATTAAGTCCATTCACTTACAAAACCTTAGTGAATAGGAAGGAAGACGGCAGTTGAGCGTCGATAACGCTGCGCCAGAGGGAGATTGATGTGGAGACCCTCCACGACCAAACTCCCGGCACAGCAACATTTGGCGCATCGTACCCGGCACACATCGCAACACAACTGCTCAGACCCGTCCTCCGTACGGCTTCACCAGAAATCAGGCCGGAACACGACGAATCGCTTGGCGGCAAGTCTTTGTCTGGTGGGTGCTAACTTCTGCCGGCAGCCGATGTTATGGCCTACCACCGAGCAAAGGCACCGAGCATAGTTGCAAAGTTCTTATCAATACGAATTAATCAAGCACAAACGCAAGGTGGCTGCTGTGAATAGTTGAGGAGTTCCCTCGACTGCCTATGGTCTTCATCATGAGATTTACTACAAACCATCTTTTTAACCCATATAGGTGCAAAGTTCTCATCAATATAAATGAATTAAGTCCAACCACAAGGTACCTACTATTAACCGTTGAAGAGTTCCCTGAACTGGCCTTTGCTTTTATCACCAGAGCCTTCATGATAGTCATAACCCATCTTTTTGTAAAGTTCTTATCAATACAAATTAATAAGCACAAACTCAATGTAGCTGCTGTGAATCATTGAGGAGTTCCTTTGACTGTCTAGGGTCTTCATCATCAGATCTACTGCACACCTTCATTTCAACCCATACAGGTGCAAATTTCGCATCAATATAAATGAATTAAGTCCAAACACAAGGTACCTACTGTTAACCGTTGAAGAGTTCCGTGAACTGGTCTTTTTTTCATCACCAGAGCCTTCATGACAGTCATAACCCATCTTTTTGTAAAGTTCTTATCAACAAAAATTAATCAAGCACAAACTCAAGGTAGCTGCTGTGAATAATTGAGGAGTTCCCTTGACTTTCTCCCGGCTCCATCATCAGCTATACCAGACCTTTATCAAATTGTAGTTCTCTGAAATACTTAATGAAGATACTTAGAAATGCACTAGTCGCCTCTACGATTTTTGGAAGTTCCTCTTGATTTCTTTAGTCTTCCATCATCAGATCCTGACTATGGGACCATTTAGAAAGTTTACCTTTTCTAACATAAAAAGAATTTTGTTAATCGGTTTAGGCGTCTGAGATTTATCGGTGAACATACATAAAAAGTAACTGCTGCTTATCCAATCGCTTCACTCCCTTGGCAAATGCTGCGCCCTGATTGGCCCGTTTGAATTGGATCAACAACTGGTCAGACGCCAAAAAGGTGGATTTGTATAAAACAGCCCTTAATTATTGTTATTACTTATTATTATTCATCGTGACAAATGTGGCTCCGAACGGAGCTACATATTTATGGTCAGATAGCAACGGATCAAGAAAAGGCCCCCGGATCAACAAGTGAAAATGGATCAACAAATTACTACCTATACGGCACGTCTGATCAACAAAGTGCCCAAAGGGATATCTATATATATATATATATATTTATATAAATTACAAGCTAGCACTTGACTGCAATGCCGTCTGATGGTAAGCAGTGATGCAATCGTTGATGGTAAGGCGTGCTAGTTTATTAAGCCTACTCACTCAAAAGAACTGAGTAAATAGGAAGGAAGACGGCAGTTAAGCGCGGTGATGCAATATTAAACCCAACAACACGACCAACGATGATGCGCCAGAGGGAGATTGATCTGGAGGCCCTCCACAACCAAACTCCCTACACAACAACATTTCGCGCATCGTACCCGGCACGTACATCGCAACACAACTGCTCAGACCCGTCCTCCGTACGGCTTCACCAGACATCATGCCGGAACACGACGAATCGCTTGGCGGCATGACTTTGTCTAGTGGGTGGTAACTTATGCCGGCGGCTGATGTTGTGGCGTGTCTGACGTGGAATACTTTTTATTCCAATATTTTTACGGAATCGATATTTATGCGGGGCCTTTACCAATAGGTAGTCATCTTAGTTTGGCGCTCATGAATGTCAGAATAGAGCTGCAGTTTGTCGTGCGACAACGCGACGCTCTGCTCGCGCGTTGATGGTTGCGTGTCGGCTGTCTATGGATGACAGGGATGATGTCAAAGGAGATTCGTTGTTCCCCCACATTCACGACAAACTGCAGCTTCATTCTGATATTGATGAGCGCCAACTACGATGACTACCTATTGGTGAAGGCTCCGCATAAATATCGATCCCGTAAAAATATCGGAATAGTATTCCACGTCCTAATTCGGAATATAGTCTACCCGTGTGCCAAATTTCTTCTAATTCCGGCCATCCGTTTTAGCGTGAAAACGTAACAAACAAACTATCAAATGTTTTCTCTTTGTAATAATAATTTAGATTAGATTTACAATCCAATATATTTTCAGGATGTTAATGCACGGGCGGTGAGCAGTGGGCAACTCGCGGCCCGGTAAGGACCAGGCCCGAGTCGACGGCGCGTTTGTGTTTCACGCGTGACTAAAAGAGATGCCCTCTGGGTCAGGGTTACGAGTTGGTTAAAAAAGAAGAGTCAGTAAAAGTCTGACACGCCCTTCCGCTCCGCCCAGATCGGGTTCTCAAGTTACGTCGAACAATGTTTTGACACAATTCCTCACACATATGTCAATTGTTTCGATTTCTGGCGAATAAGGAGAATTTATTATTTTAGGAGAATTTACTTGCCGCGAGGTTAAATTAAAGCTCGGCAATACTTACGCAAGAAATTGGCAGATTCATCAAACATATAATTTATTCTTTTTCTCTATCTATATTTTTTTATCTCTCTCTACTGTTTATATTTTGTATGTATGCATTTATGTATTTATTATAACATTTTTTTTTGTGTTTCTCTTTTAACTTCTCTTTTATATCTTTGCACCTACAATGTTTTGTCTCTGCATCACCTTAAGGTAGACTGTTAGAAAATGCCTAAGGCATTAAGTCCGCCATTGTGCAATTTTTTTCATTGTGCATGAAGTTTTAATAAATAAATAATGTTCGGGGGGCCGGGTACTAAGCACTTACTTCTGTTAATAAAGTGTGTATGTCCTTTGTTATAAATACTTACAGTTATTTTTTTTTTAAATCCGCGTGGATCCCTTGAGTTTTACACGTAAACATATGAAAAATGTCGTCTCGACTTACGTTGTTTCGATTTAAGTCGCGTATTTCGAGAACCTAACATAGCTACGAGGACTGCTTGCACGAAGCTTCGTATAATATTGCATCATCATCTCAGCGTTCCATCCCAGTCGCATCCGAAACTTTTTCAGCTTTGGAATCTGGGGTCCACTTTACCAGTCTAACTGCTGATTTTGGCTAAACTTCGATATTTTCCATGAGCGACTGCCGTCTCACCTCCACAACCCGAAGGAGATATCGAAGCATTGCAGTTAGACCAATTGTTAGACTTTTGAGGGCTCCAACAACCGGTAAAGACTGCCATTAGATTCTGATGTTCGTATGGCAACCGGGACCAACGGCTTAACGTGCTTTCCGAGGCACGACCAGACCAGTGCAAATATTCATATTTATACATACAAATATTTGCACTGCGCGGGGATCGAACCAGCGCCACTCTGCGTAGCCACGTAGGCTGTCAATTGTTCGCATTAATATGACAGAATCATTCATAAAATTCCAATCTTCACAAATAAGGTGAATCTATTGAACCTTTTAACATACAAAGGGAATGTCCCATTTGCCCTTTTCATGTAAAAATAAACTTCGCCTACAATTGGCCTAAAGTTACAAATTCTTTTAAAATTGTCACGTTTTTTTCACCTTCTGTAATTCGAAGAATCCTGCAAATGGCCACTTTATCTATGTTGTATGAAGTCATCAATGACTTCTAAACATTCGTAAACAATAAAAAAGATAAGGATATGCAAAATTAAGACCTGAGTACACAGGTGCTGTGTATTTATTTAATAGCTTTCATTATTCATTCATAATTATTAGTATCAAATATCTTTTCGAAGGTTAAAATTATAAAAGACAGTCTACCCGCCCATCGCAACTTCGTAGTGCTTGAAAGAAGTGGTGGAACAACTGTCCAGCAGTACAGCTGTATGTTCATTTACAAAACACCTGACTGTATACATATAATACTAGGTACCCATGTAAAGTAACATAAATTATGAGATATAGAATATTAAATTAAGTTATTTGCCATAAATGTCAGCAATCGATGCCAATGTACCAATAAAGTAAAGTGCCAGTCTGGATTCGAACCCACCACCGACGACTCGCAAATTAGGTCCATTATTATTGAGTCATCATGCGACAGCCTCCGTGGCGTAGCGGTAGCGGACGCGGCCGCTGCGCAAGGTTCGATCCCCGCACAGTGCAAGTATTTGTATGCATGAATATGAATATTTGCACTGGTCTGGTCGTGCCTCGGAAAGCACGTTAAGCCGTTGGTCCCGGTTGCCATACGAACATCTAGCGGCAGTCGTTACGGGTTGTTGTAGCCCTCAAAAATCCAACAATTGGTCTAACTGCAATGCTTCGATGCCGCCTTCGTGTTGTGGAGGTGAGACGGCAGTCGCTTCACGGAAAATGTCGAAGTTTAGCCATATCAGCAGTTGGACTGGTAAAGCGGACCCCAGACTCCAAAGCTGAAAAGGCTGCGGATGCGACTGGGATTATTAACGCTGGGATGATGATGATGATTATTGAGTCATCATTGTTTCCTCATTCATTGTCTGTTTCTTCTGGGCTATGTTAACTTATTTTCAATTGTGGTACTACTAAAACACGTACATCGTCAAAATGTTATACTGACGTCATACAAATCCTGCATCTCACAAGCAGAGTTTTCCGAGCAACTAGCATATATACAACTTCTCAACATCAACCGTTGTTTGTGTCCAGACTCAACACCCGTCTGGTCTGAGGATGCTACCTTTTCTATGAAGGATGAGTGAACTTTACCTACAGTTTATTCCACATTACCTCTAAAGTATTTTTTCTTCATGTGACACTCTCACATTTAAGCATTTATTTAAATTAAACCGATAGAGCCTGCTCGCACGTTTTGTCGAGTTAAATTAATAAATATAGGACTTGTAAAGTTGAAGTAATTAACACTACTAAAGAACGTAGTGTAGCACTACTAAAGAAACACCAGTAGGGTAATTGCGTAACAAACTATTATATATAATAACAGTGGGCCTCATTTTGACAGTTCAACAAAATTCATTGCGTTATTTATGTGGTTGAGCAGACACATTTTTCAAACATATGGAGCAATGGAATAGCAATATGCTTCAAAATGATTCCAATTGATGGTAAGCCATATTCTCGGTAGTAGGCCATAACATCGGCTGCCGGCAGAAGTTACCACCCACCAGACAAAGTCTTGCCGCCAAGCGATTCGACGTGTTCCGGCATGATGTCTGGTGGAGCCGTACGGAGGACGGGTCTGAGCAGTTGTGTTGCGATGTGTGGCAGGTACGATGCGCCAAAGGTTGTTGTGTCAGGAGTTTGGTCGTGGAGAGTCTCCAGATCAATCTCCTAGCGCAGCATCGTTTGGTCGTGTTGGTCTTGGGTTTAACATTGCATCACCTCGCCCAACTGCCGGCATCCTTCCCATTCCTTAGTTTTTTAAGTGAATAGGCTTAATTTACTAGTGCGCTTTACCATCAACGATTGCATCACTGCTTACCATCAGGCGGGATTGCAGTCAAGCACTAATTTATAATTATTAAAAAAAAAAGAAAATGATAGTAAGTGTCCTACGCAATTATGGTTCAGGTTAGAAACAGACACTAGTGTTTTTTTAGTCAGGAATAATATTTTGTTTCTATTTTTTTTTTCAACTTTGTCCTACACTAAGAATTGCCCCTGTATAGTGGTTGCGTTTACAAACTTACAAACACCAACAGTCAGACCCGCAACAACTATCTGTAGGCCATACAAAATATTTGTTCCGCACGGGAATTGAACCCGCGACACGCAACGCAGCAGTCAACAAAACATCGATATCAAAAAATTTACATTTCTAAATGAAATAACATTCAACTTATAGACACATGCACACTAATGAAATTAGTGTGCGACATTCAATTTATCGGCTGGTTTCAATCAAAGATTTAAATGTGATAAAATAAGTTCTTGTGGTACCGGGTTTAGAATAGCACCAACCCAATGCATGCTATTCTAATCGAATTCTGCAAACTACAACAAATCAAGCTAAAAAACATTTCTTGTGCTAAGTGTCAAAAATTTTTTAATGATATACTTATGAGCATTCTTCACAAAAAAAAAGCAAATTCGGTAACAAAGCAAACAACGCAAAAGTGTAATAAATGATGCAAATGAAAATTATTATTATTGACCAAGCTTTTAATGACTAATAAATTCTATGGTAGAATCCATACTAATATTGTAAATGCCAAAGTAACTCTGTCTGTCTGTCTGTCTATTACGCTTTCCCGCTTAAACCTCTCAACCGGTTTTGATGAAATTTTGCATAGACAATCTTTAGAACCTGAGAAAGAAGATAGGCTACCTTTTATTGAAATATTGATATTCCCCAGGGAAATCTAAAAAGCGCGATATAACCGAATTCCACGCGGGCGAAGCCGCGGCCGGAAAGCTACTAATAAATATATCTGATTGTGGGCAACAACCATCTTACCAAAATTAAATTAAGACAAACGAAAATTTTTAGACTCAACTTTAGACTTACCTTTTTAAAAAGAATTTTTAAAAAGGTAAGGTAATCTTTAAAAATAAAAAAAAGGTAAGTTAAAATGAGTCTTACCTACTCTAAGATAACATGTAGTTCTCAAAAAGGTGAGAAGGGTTACCTAAGGGAACTATTAGAACTAATTAAACTTGCCAAATTCCTCGCTCAACATAAATGTTCTTGATTCAACTTTAGTTAAGTAATTAAATCAAATACAACATCAAGCCTGTCTTCCGCTTTATGCAGAGGTATACCTATAGTTCAAATGCCAGCAGGTCAAACTACCCGAAACTGTAAAATTTTCGCATTCAACCTTAATCTTTAATGTTTTGGAGTTAAAGGTGAAATCTATTAAATATGACAGAGTGGCTTACCTACGTCTGTTGGCCTATACACATACATAGGTGCATATTTACATATGTGTGTGCATATGTCTAAGTCCCATGTAATATACATATAAGGGGAGTGTCTATTACCAACCGGAAATCCGGACGCAATACCATTTTCCCCGATCCGGGAATCAATCCATAACCTCATCTCAAATTGAGGAACTGAGTTATATCCAACATAGTAAATATTTGTAAAAAAAAGTTTTACGGAACAATTTATCACAACATTCAACGAAATAAAACGGTTTAGAAAACTTTATAAATGTACTGTTACCATAATAAAATTTCTAAAACAGTGAAATGAAACAAATAAAATTGCAAGCTAACAATAACAAGCAATATTTTACGGGCAAAGAAAGTTCAACAAACAACGATCAAGAACAGAATTAAAAGTGTGCAGATGGAATGCTACGTATTCTATTAGAACAAATGAATGAAAATAAACAACGTCTTAAAACCGCCCGCCATTTAATTAAATCCCGCCGAGAATCCCCACTTTATAGCTTTGCAGCTTTTTGTGCAAGCGAATATAAACTCAAAAGAAAAATCCTTGTGGTAGGTAAAGGAAATGCGATCTTATTAATGAAGGAATGTTGTTGACGTTCAAAGAAGACAAAAGGATATACCTGGCAGCCAAAGGATTCGAAATACAAAAAGAATGGCCGTTAGGATTCCGTTTTTAAAACCATCACTCAAACTAAGTGTAATCTTCCTTAATTGATTGACACGCAACGGTTGCAAAAAGATGGGATAGCTTTTGATAGTGACGAACCGGGAGCGTTCGACGTTCATTTCACTTGTCGACTAACTGCGGTTGCGAGCGAACGCGCCTGTAGCCCTCGCAGATTCCCGCGCTCGGAAACTTTGAATAATATTTTCAAAAATCGAAACAATGTTCCAAAGCTTCGTGACATAAAATTACCTACCAAAGATTTTATGACTTACCTTTTCGTGTTTGTTTTTTTGTTGTTTTATTTTTCGAAAGTGTGAAGTTTATTAATAGTTCTTTTATTTGTTTATTTTTGTATATGTGTTTGGACCGACAATGTTGTTTTAAACAGTAAATACACAACCATTTCGAAGTCAAGGCGGCAAAGTGTAAGTAATTATAATTAAGTATTTAATATACTAAGAACGTTGCAGTTTAAACCTTTATGATCAATTTTATGTTACCTGAACTCCTTGAGTTCAAGTGAGTTGAGTAGTTGTTGCAATATACAGTAATTTTAAAATGCATTTTAAAATTACTTATTTTTGCAAGCGGGTTGCATATTAAATAAGAATATTATTCTTTAAAAATAATGAATACTTTACAATTTAAAAGATACTCTGCGACAATATAAAACTTTGTTTTTGCGACGGTTATGACTCCACATAAAATTTTCCGAATGCTTTTTGTAAATCAACCTTAAAATAAGACCAAACCACAAAATAAGTTACAATGATTAAATGAAATAAACATCAAAAGATCTTTCATTTAAAAATAAATCCGTCGTATTGAGCGCAAATTAAATCACTTTGATATTTACGGGCTAATAATGTGTGTTACGGCTTTTTATTAATGTTTATTTGATTCTTATTTATTCTCGTTGTGATTCTTAGTTATGAGTCTCTCGAAGTTAAAGGACGAAGTTTCACTAAGTAGGTTATAAATTAATTTTCTCTTTGGCACATTCTTGTAACATGTTCGGAAAACTTTGGACATGATTGTAGTTATTAGTATTGTTGGTTATGGTGACACTTTGTTACTGGTATTTGATTTGTTTATGTTCGTATGGTTATTTAGAGTTTATATAAATGCTTCTTTTTATCTTAGAATTCACTTTAGAACTTTTAGCGTTAGAGTAAAATTCATATACAGAAATTAATTCTATTAAAAAATATATGTAAGAAAACAATAAAATAAATATTAAAGATGGTTTATGATACATTAAAAAAAATGTTAACTGATCAAAAATCTTGACTGACTGAATTATTTTTTTATATAAAAAAAGGAAGTTGGTTGTACTTATACAAACTTGTTTTCTTTTTTTTATTATAAATTATAAACTAGTGCTTGACTGCAATCCCGCCTGATGTAAGCAGTGATGCAATCGTTGATGGTAAAGCGCGCTAGTTTATTAAGAACCTATTCACTATAATAGCCTTGAAGACACTTAAATTAACTTCTTCGGATAAAAGCATAGTTATCCGAATGTTTTGCCGAACTCAATTTTTAGAGAAAATTAAATGTTATAAAGAAAACTAATAAAATTATAACACCAAAAATAATTTTTTGATCACTCCGTGAATGTAGAATACTTATAATCTAAATATACCTACTCCATATTTTCTACATATATTTTAAATACAAGATAAAAAGAAAAATAAAAAAACAAAAACTACAAAAATACTCTTTTATTTTATGTAGACCGTACAACATATCTATACTTATAGTTATATATAAAGCTGAAGATTTTGTTTGTTTGAACGTGCTAATCTCAGGAATAATTGGTCCAATTTGAAAAAATATTTTTGCCTTGGATGCCCATTAATTCAGGAAGGCTTTAGGATATATAACATCGATATATAAAGTATATATAAAATTATATAAAAATATAATTAATCCATTTTGATGCATTTAGTTATTATTCCTTCGTTTATTCATTTAACATACATATAATTGATATTTTTAAATATTGATATAAACACATAAAACATTTAAAAATATACTTATTAATATATATTTATTATTCCCTTTATTTTTCTATATGTACATATTTTTTTACATTTTTAAATATTTATATATAAATAAATAAAAAAAACATTTAAAAATATAAAAAATAGTAGCCCAGCGGTATCGGGAACAGGGTCCAAGCTACCGGCGGTCAGGGCTCCAGAGAGAGGAACTTCCTGACTATGCGAGCCGTGTCCAGCAGTACCGCTTTCTGAATCAAGCCCTTGATCCAGCTGCCTAACGAGAGCCTCCTGAGGTGTTGGTCGAGGCTCTTGGCTATTAAGCCATTGGCTGTCACGACTATCGGTACAATGATTGCTGAATCCACTTCCCACATGTCGACAACCTCGTGAGCCAAATCAAGATACTTGATTTGTTTATCTTTCTCAGCTTTCACGAGGTTCTCATCATGTGGAATGGTTATGTCAACAATCATTGCACGCCGCTCTGATCGATCCACCAGCACTATATCAGGCTTATTAGCAACAATAGTCCTGTCAGTGATGATGGATCGATACCAGTACAATGTGATATGGCCATTTTCGAGAACATTTTATTATTCCTATTATTAGGCAAGCAATCATAGAATTGCAGTATTTATGCCTCCGTTTATGTTATTTTTGGTTTAGTCTGTCTTCGCTTTATTTCTGGACGCAAAATTTTACGCATGTACAAGCTTACAGTTTGATATATTATTCTAAAAGCTACGAAAGATAAATGGTCCGTGATCGATGTAAGATTTTCGATAACATAAAATTTCGATTACACTAAAATATTGAGTAAGTAAGTGGTTGCTTTAATAGGTACCTATCAACCGCACCTGGGAATAAAAAACAACATAACCAGCCTGTAATGTTCCCGCTCCTGGAACAGAGGCGTCCACCCGGTGAGAGGGAGTGGGTCGTAATCTACCACGCGGACCCAGCGCGGGTTGGTAGGTGTCACGTCATGTTTTCGAAGTTTTGCCTCTGAGACATGCCGGTTTCCTCAAGATGTTTTCCTTCACCGTTTTGAGAACTCTGGTGAAGAAAACAATTTAGTCACAGTAAAGCGTCTAAAGGGGTTCGAACATCCGACCTACAACCTTTAAGTCGCGACCGATACCACTAGGCCACCGCTGCTCTACTCGGAAATAGCTTACATTAAAATCGTTAGTTCGATATAATTTTTTTAAAACAAATTACTGGAACTCATATGAAACTCCTAGCCAAGTGGTTAAAACACCAGCCTCTCAAGTTTGAATTTGCGGGATCGTTTGGACCGCCCATTGGTCCGTTCGGTCCAAACGATCCCACCTAGTCGCAATCATTTGACAAAAATGTGTTCGCCGAATAGGGGGCTGGTCAGGCAAGTACCAATGTAACTTGTACCAATGTAAGTTATATGTACTATCTAAGTATGTCTTGGACACCAATGACTGATTAAAAGGTGAAGGAAAACATCTTAAGGAGACCTGGACTTTAAGTCTGAAATTGCCAACCCGCATTGAGCAAGTGTGCTGATTACGCTCAATCCTTCTCAGTATGGGAGGAGACCTGTGCCCAGCAGTGGTACGATAAAAAGGTTGATGGTGGTGATGTGAAGGTTGAGGTTTCAATTGTCCTGCATGAGATCAACCAATGCACACAGCATCATCATCATCCCAGCGTTAATCCCAGTCGCATCCGAAGCCTTTTCAGCTTTGGAGTCTGGGGTCCGCTTTACCAGTCCAACTTCTGATATGGCTAAACTTCAACTTTTTCGATGAAGCGACTGCCGTCTGACCTCCACATCCCGAAGGCGACATCGAAGCATTGCAGTTAGACGAATTGTTGGACTTTTGAGGGCTCCAACAACCCGTAACGACTGCCACTAGATGTTCGTATGGCAACCGGGACCAACGGCTTAACTTGCTTTCCGGGGCACGACCAGACCAGTGCAAATATTCATATTCATGCATACAAATACTTGCACTGTGCGGGGATCGAACCCGCGCCGCCTTGCGCAGTGGCCGCGTCGCTGTAATCACGATGCGGGTCCAGTACAGTTGGTAGATGTCAAATGTTTCAGAATTTTCGGTTCAAGGACATGCCGGTTACCACACGATGTTTCCCTTCAGCGTTTTGAGGGCAGTGTTGCTGAAATAATTTACACACAGAAGAAATGTAAGTTTTAACATTCATACGTACTTTCCCAGTTTATCTTGATCAGTACTGACATTGGTGTGGATGAAGGAATTGATCATGATGAAGCATGGACTTATCCTATTATCCCACTAATATTAAGTATCTTATACTAATACTTTTTCACGCAAAACTACTGAACCGATTTCGATTAATTTTGGCATACAGGTTTATAACTAGGAAGATATGAAGGATAGTTTTATCCGGAATAAGGGGCACAGCTAGTAATTATCATTAACTCAGCGTTATTCTCAGTCCGAAGCTTTTCAGCTTTGGAGTCGGGGGTCCGCTTTACCAGTCTTAACTGCTGATTTTGGCTAAACTTCGATATTTTCGCCGTCTGACCTCCACAACCCGAAGGTGATAACGAAGCATTGCAGTTAGACCAATTGTTGGATTTTTGAGGGCTCCAACACAACACGTAAGGACTGGCATTAGATGTTCATATGGCAACCGGGATAACGGGGGCACAGCTAGTAGTTGATATAAATAAGTCTAAAATCTCGTTTTGAGCAAGTGAAGTAATCAATGCTTTTTTTGCCTTTGCCCTGCAGTGGGACAATAAAAGCCTGCCTATTATCGTGCAGGGCAAAGCCTCTTTTTAATGTCTTAATTAGGTACTTAACTTAGTAAGAAATCCAATAGACTATTAAGTGATTATGGTAACGCAGTTTGTTATCTTAAGTATTATGTACATATTATGTAAACTTGAATGAGGTGGTTTAACAATCAGTGTTTTTGTTTATTGAAGTGAGTAAGTGTATTGCTTGGGTCCAGTAATAAAGACTTATTGTCAAATTGAACTAATCCATTCATGTATTTATTAATCTAATTATTTTATGTATCTTCTAAGGGCTTTTTTTTTGTTGGAATGGGAAATCATCAAATGACGTCTCCTGCTCTGGGCGGAGCGGAAGGGCGTATCAGACTTTTACTGATTAAAACCCACCCGTGTTTCTTCACTTGCCTGTGCGACGGCCAGGGCCACGGTTTCTTGTTTAACCAACCCGCAACCCTGACCCAGGAGGCATCGGTCTTCGTGAACCCCGTCACGATGTGCTGACATCTCTTTGAGGCTCGCATGAAACACGACGCGCCGTCGACTCGGGCCTGGTCCTTACCGAGCGGCGAGCTGCCCACTGCTCACCGCCCGCAGGCCCTCGCCTACGGGTCTGGGAGTTTAGTGTCATCTGTGGCTAGTGGCGTGAGGGCGCTGGGATTCCCGTTGCCTCACGCGCTCCGCCTCCTCCTTTGCCAGTATCACTGCTTCGCAGAAGAAAGTGACGGCCTGCCATGCACTCTCACTCCGGACCATAGCCTGGATGAGGGTCGGACGCGAGAGATCGCCGCCGATCGCCGCTACGAGGACACAACGGTGCTCTACCCAAGCCGGGCAGACCTCCACCGTATGCTCTACCGTGTCCTCAGGGCGATCCACACAATGGTGACACCCTGGCGTTCCCGCCTTATACGGAACAGGAACCTCCCGAAACAACCGTGTCCGGTGAGGACCTGCGTTAGGCAGAAGATGAGGGCGCCGTGGCGCCTCTCAAGCCACTCCTCAAAGAGGGGACTTACCGCCGCTATTGTGGCGTGCCCAATCCTCTAAGGGCTGAAACTACGTTAGGCGGGTACTCGTGAGCTTTCATAAAAAAGTGTTCAGTCGCAGAAACCCGAGCGGGCGTCTGTAACGGGAAGGCGCGCCCCACTCACGGACGGTGGGGACCGCGTCCGTGCGACGGAACGCGTCGCGGCGGCACGTGCGGTGCCCGCCAGCGGTTACTACGCACGGACTTCACAGTCAATAAGGGCTGAAACTGCGTTAATCGTATAATGCGTAATGGTGTATTAAGTTCTCCATCGACACGACTATACATGCGTACCGTTAAAATTGAACAAGCGGTACTGCGTAAATCCGGCTCGCGTCGGGTATCCGCGACGGCGACTGTCGCGTTCTCAACGAAGCCCTCCCGCATGTCTAATTGTTCACCCGCGTAGACACGCATCGGTTGCCCGTCGCGGGCGCCCGCTTAACTCAATTTCAGCCCTAAATATCGTGTACTTGTCCGATTCAGAAAAGAATCACTGGTGAAACGAACACAATTTTTATATAGCATTGGTTCCTGTACATCATCAAGTTTAGAGTGGGGTAAGAACAAAGAAACGATGGATGGACCGTGTAAAAACGGTCTACTAACTGAGATCAAGACTATTATAGCAGTTATAAAGAAAGATGCATATTATATCGATCCCAAATAAATTAAAATAAGGGCATTAGAGTGTTGGTCTCTTTCTGGTCTCTCTCTCGCTTTCACTCTCTCCCTCTATCTGGTCTACGTAGGTAATAATGATATGAAAAGTGTATAGACCATGTACAGACGACAGCCTGCACATCAAGCTACTATAGTCTGTCAGATTTCTTAATTAGATTTTCAAGTTTATCCCTAAAGCATTAAAGGCTCAAGTTTGATTGGGATTATTTGACAGTTTCGGGTAGGTTGACCTGCTGTCGTCCGTACATCGTCAAAAGTACAATAAAACAAACGTATTTATTTCATTTTGCAGTAAATAAGTAGGTTTTGAGAAAAAAGAAATTCCCAAATAAATCTGGGATTTCTATTCATTAGTTTTGACAATAGTTAATTGTGTGACTGAGCTAATTAGGACCCTTGCTGATTCGGCGTTTAATTTGTGGAAATAATTGCCTTAGGCATTCATCTGTGTAATAAATGTTTCGAAATATTTTCTATTTATTATATTAAATGAATATAATAATACCTTATAGGTAGGTTAATTGCTCACTGTAGCAACAGACGGGCTTTGAAAAAATTATCGAGTAATTTTTAATGGTGCCGTAGAATGGTATAAATGGAGCAATCAGTGTTATTAAAAGTAAAATTTGTGAGAATAATTTGTACTGCCACAGAGCGCTGTGATAGTAGCGCTGTGTAGACCACATACTTCTGACACATGCTTCTGTCAGAAGGACGATCATCGTCTCAAACTTTTCGTCTGTGTGTGCATGTCGCGTGACGGTCGTCCGCGCAGTTAAAGTGAAAGGCGCTCGTCAGAGCAGCCAAGGCCAATATGGCGCGCCTATACCCTATACTTTACATACAACAGGACACAGCGACATAGCTCTTCGAGTCGCTTATTTTAAGTGGCAGTGGGCAGGGTACATTGTTCGTAGAACCGATGGCCGATGCGGCAGTAAGGTTCTGGAGTGGCGGCCACGTACTGGAAGACGCAGTGTAGGGAGGCCCCCACAAGGTGGACCGATGACCTGATGAAGGTCGTGGGAAGCCGATGCATGCGGGCAGCACAAGACCGGTCAGCGTGGAAAGCCTTGGGGGAGGCCTTTGTCCAGCAGTGGACATCTATAGGCTGAAGAAGAAGTAGAAGAAGATACTTTACTTTTAGAAAAATAAATACAAAGTTTCGCTTTTACCGTGGTTTCATAAAACCACACAATCCTTTTTTTATCTTATCTATTTTGTCTTAAACGAAACTTCAATACATACTCGACCACAATGTATAACTATCATCATTTCTGCCCAGAAATCATCTACTGCTGGGTATAGCCTTCCTCCTTCTTCTATATTTCCTAGTTCTGTACGTCCCAAATCCAGGTGTTTCCTGCAAACTGACGATATCGTCAGCGGTGGCCCAGTGGTATCAGTTAAGTTACATGTTGTAGGTCGTAGGTTTGAACCACATCAGGCGCTTTACTTTCTGTAGATTATTTGATCACCACTTCCCTCTAAACAGTGAAGAAAAACAGCGTGAGGAAACCGACATGTCCTAGAGGCAAAACTTCGAAGATATGTGATATCTGCCAACTGCACGAGGTCCGGATGGTAGATTACGGCCCACTCCGTCTCACCGAGAGGTACACTATAGATTAATTATGATGACGATATCGTTAACATAGCGCGTGTTGACGGCTTTGGCGCATCGTACCCGGCACACATCGCAACACGGCTCAGCATCCGCAGAGCTCAGACCCGTCCACCGTACGGCTTCACCAGACATCGTGCCGGAAAACGACGAAGTGTTTGGCGGCAAGACTTTGTTTGGTGGGTGGTAACTTCTGCCGGCAGCCGATGTTATGGCCTACTACCCAGAAAACGATCCGATCATGATGATGATGATGTTCCCGACCGATTTCGGCTACGGCGACCACTTTGACTCCTCGCCGATGATTTGCCGCTTATGCGCCCGAAGATGGCTTATGTAGCCTATCTTGGCGGCGAAACTTCGTGCACACTGAGGGCACGTAAGCACGCCGTCGACGTAGTTGTATGTGATGGCAGCAGGTGGGTGGGCCTTTAATTGGTCGCGTTTGGCATCGAGGTCAGCTTTGCGCTGCTCCTCAAACTCGCGTACCTGTCCGTACACCATTCTGCGCCATTCTGACCGTTTTGCTGCTAAACGCTCCCATTCAGAGGGTTCTATATTGCATCTCTTCATGTGGCGTTTTAAGACATCCTTGAACCGGAGGAACAAATGTTTGTATACCCGAGGTAGTTGTTCCGGGTCTGGCTGTACATATGTGAGTTATAAAGGAATTTAAACGCAGCCACGATACAGGAGAAGTTCGTAATCTGGGGAACGTGTTTGTTAAAAATTATAATTAAATTAGTACTTGCTTAACAAACTTCACATAAACAATACGTAGGTGTCTCACTTTGCATAACTTAATATTAATTGAATGATTATAACTAATGATTATGTGTATTGATTGTTTATTGTTACTCGTATCGTGACGAGTGTAACGATTGAGTAATCTATTTTTAGTTTTCTAATATAACTTATTGCGTCCCGCGGTTTTACACGCCTAAGTTTCAATCCCATGTTTTTTTAAATAATTATTATAAACTAGTGCTTGACCTCAATCCCGCCTGATGGTAAGCAGTGATGCAATCGTTGATGCTAAAGCGCGCTAGTTTATTAAGAGTCTATTCACTTCAACCTTGAAGACACTTAAAATGTATTAGATGGAAACACTGCCGCTGGCAAATTGTTCAAGTCCCTCGATGTACGCGGTATAAAAGACGCTTCGTCCTGATCGTAGTGGTGTCAACAACAAAAGTGGTGCTGGTGAAGAGAAACCCGGGGCCCCCTTATGTGTGGATGATGGTCACCCGGGTGGTTTTAGTGAGGTAACAATCCCACACTCCCCAACCTTGCTCCCTAGAGGCCCCGGTTTTCCCACAAAATAAAAAAAAGGTTGTACTTCATGAACTGTGATAGCTAGGCAGTTAAATTTCATGCAGATCATGAGTTTCTGTTTCCGCTATAACAACAAATATTAAAAACAAAATACAACATATTATATATTTGTTTTTTTGCAGACAATGTTACGGAACCCTTCCTACGCGTCATCTTTGTCCGTTACTACAGCTGTTATGCAATTTATATTCATGTACTATTCATTAATATAGCTGTTCTTCTTCATTCTTCAACATTTGTCTGAAAGCCAATTCCTGACGGTGCGTTGTGTTTCACGTGCGCCTCAAAGAAATGACAGCACATCGTGACGGGGTCCACGAAGACCAATGCCTGGGTCAAGGTTGCGGGCTGGTCAAAAGAGAAACCGTGGCCCAGGCACACAGGCAAGTGAAGGAACACGGGTAGGTTTAGTCAGTAAAAGTCTGACACGCTTTTCCGCTCCGCCGAGAGCGGGAGAGGTCATTTGATGATTTTCCATGCAACCAAATGAAGGCGAATTCTCGTAATTTAAAACATCCAAAATCTATTCGCACTTTTAGTTCGGACAAATGAAATGTCGAAGTCTCGTCAAAATGTAAGGAAAACCGAAGTATTTTTTGACAGATTGAGACTGAAATCAGACTGTGAAAGTTCTTTAAATTATAAAAATTCTGCTTCTTCTTCTTCTTCAGCCTATAAAGGTCCACTGCTGGACAAAAGCCTGCTCAAGACTATCCATAATGACAGGTCTTGTGCTGCCCGCATCTATCGGCTTTCTGCTACGTTCATCAGGTCATCGGTAAGAATTGTCCATCTGAAATCATATTCACTACAGAATGACAGCTGTTCAATTTACGTAAAATCAACGAATAGTGTTTGTTTCCAAGGAAGCATTGTAATTTTTTGTTTTTATTATCATCACTAGCTTTCCGCCGGAGGCTTCGCCCGTGTGAAATTCGGTAATATCGCGCCTTTTAGATTTCCCGTGGGAACACTTTTCCGGGGTAAAAAGTAACCTATTATTTAATTCGGAATTCTAACTTTACGTCTGCAAAATTTCAAAGTGATCGATTCTGTAGTTAAAGCGTAAAAGCGGAACAAACGAACAAACAAAGTCACTTTCGGATTTATAATATTAGTACTTTTTTTCCTGTTTTTTTTTTTTTTGATGGGAAATCATCAAATGACTTCTCCCGTTCTGTGACAGACTCGGCGTATCAGACTTTTACTGACTAAAACCCACCCGTGTTTCTTCGCTTGCCTGTGCGACGGCCAGGGCCACGGTTTCTAATAATTTTAGTACCTAAGGATTGTTTATGTACACTCTTGTTTCTCCAAATCTACTTTTGGTACACTGGCAGAATAGTCCACTTCGGTTTTATTTGCCATAAATAAAAATAGAATAGTGAGTGAAGTTTTTTTAATAGTTTAACAAATAATTACTCGATTAAAATGACTACAAAAATAACAAAAGGGAAGTAATTAACAATATTTATAATAACAACAACAGTCTCGCTTAATGTTTACTAAGTAGCGGTCGCACTACATTAGGTAATCTGGTCAGGGTGAGGTGGACGCGAAATTTTCCTTATTCTTCATAATTATAATCTCCATAAACCTTGTCCACTTTGAGATTGTTTTGTTTTGAAGAGCCGCCTGCGTGTGATTATGTGGACCGGTTCAAGTTTAGTTGTTTGCGAAATTATCTCTAATAAGAAGTATCCTATGACGGCCTAGTGGTTTTAAGGCCCAAGGTTTCAGCCCGAGCAAGTTTCAATGTGAGTTCTTCAATGACATGCGTTTTTTCCTAGTTTATATTGCTAATAGATGAAGGATGGTGCCTCCGGCCGGAACAAGCGGGGTAGACCAAAGAAATGCTAGCTTGACGTTGTAAGAGATGACATGCGTGCCAACAAGCTCTTACCACAGGATGCTAAAGATCGTGCGAAATGGAGGAGAATGTGCAGGAAAGCGGACGCTGGGCTCCAACGCGAAAGCCGCGGATGCAACCGGGATAAACGCTGAGAAGATGATGAATAGATGAAGGATATCTCCAGTACGAATCTGTAACCAAGTGACCGGAGAGTGGAGCTATAATTTTAACGGATACCTACACAGTACAGTCCACTCCTTCACACAGAGAAGAGGCGTCATATGTGTGGGAAAATAAAACGACAGGCTATTATATACTAAACTATATCATTTACAAGCTTCTGTAGGTGTGAAAACAATGAACAAGATAAGGTTGATGGCTTCACTCGATAATACATGAATACCGAAAGTGCAGTGAGCATTGTTATAACAAATTCATGGTAAAAACAACTCGGCTTAACAGTTTAGATTAGTGTTGAAGTACGTCGGTATATTAGAAGTGCTTAAACCAGTAGATACACCAAACTGATGACCGGAAATTATAGAATGGTAAATCAGAATTCTGTTGCATAAACTCAAACACAAAGTATTTATAAAAATAATGAAAGAAACCAATTACAGGCAAATATGTATTTCAAATTATTTCATCATCAAGTATTATCTTTTTTCGGCTGTAATGATGATGATGATGATTTGTGTGCTGCGACGTATAAGTTGTCAAGCGCTTTCATCATCATCATCATCAGCCTCTACTCGTACACTGCTGGACATAAGCCTCTTCCATGGCACGCCAACAAGCTCGATCCTAAGCAGTTCTCCGCCAGCCACTACCAGCCACCTTTTCGATGTCGTCGTTCCATCTCGCCCAAGAGCGTCCTACACTATGTTTGCCAAGACGCGGTCTCCACTCGAGGACACGTTTACCCCAACGGTTGTTGGTTCTGCTGTTATGTGACCAGCCCATTTGCACTTCAGCTTGCTAATCTTCTCAGCTATGTAGGTGACTATGGTCCTCTGTCGGATCACCTCATTTCTGATGCGGTCCTTCAGAGAGACGCCCAACATAGCCCGTTCCATAGCTCGCTAAGCGGCTTTAAACTTATGGACTAGTCTGACCGTTAGTGTCCACGTCTCGGCTCCGTAAGTCATGACGGGTAGGAAGCGCTTTACTTTGTGTAAATTATTTAATCACCACTGCTCTCAAAACGGTGAAGGAAAACGTTGTGAGGAAACCGGCATGTCTCAGAAACATGACTTCGAAGGCATGTGACATCTACGAATCCGCACTGGGCCTGCGTGGCAGGATTCGGCCCACTCCCTCTGACCGAGAGGAGGCCCACTAGTGGGAACATTGTAGGCTGATTATGTTATGTTAGATATGTAATGACGTGCACGTTTGGATTGTCACACGGTCGGTTAGCCGGACATATACAAAAAATAAAGTATTAAATAAATCGTTCAGATCACCGATTTGGCTCACTTAGCTAGGTGATTTATGAGAACTTTCTCAGATATATGTAATTGGAATTCCTACTAATTACAAAAAAAAAAACCGGTTAAGAACGTGAGTGAGCGTTTGTAAATGAAGATGGGTTCAGAATAAAAAAAATGTAAACAAAAATTTTAAAAATGCTTGCTTATGTATGTACGGACCACGTTTTTCCTACACAACTTTGAGCCTTAATGCTTTAGAGACAAAGTTGACAATCTAATAAAGTAATCTGACAGGATCTGTCAGATTGATGTGCTATCGTTTGTATAATCATATTGCTATCAAATTTCATCTTTCTACTGTCAATGGTCACAGAGATTATCCGCGGACGGATAGACAGACAGACTTGGTTACAGTTTCTAGATGACTACGGAACCCTAAAAAGAAAGAAAAAATATTCTTCACACTGATTAGTGTGTTAATCAACACGGGTTTAAAAATTGATTAGGAAAAATTAACATTGATTTGTTAATTATTATAAGTTGTGTGAAATGTATCTATTCTACCACACAGGCAGTTATTGTGGTTGTGGAAAGATTAAATCAAACTCGAAGTAGTTATTTAAACCTTTGAATTGTCAAGGAGTAAGTCATTCGCACATATATAATTGCATATTACTAATCCTTTGCTCCATTATATTCGAAAATGTGTCTGCTGAGCAACGTAAACAACGCAATGAATGTTGTTCAACTGTCAAAATGAAGCCTATTGCTACTGATAGCCCTCCACCCCCCAGAGCCCTCCAGAGAAATGAAGCTACTTGCCGATTCCAAAGCTAAAAGCTACGGTGTATCACGATTACAATACTACCATTTAGACTAGTGCACAATGACCAACGTTTACACTGAGTATTATTATTAGTTTTCTCTTTATTTTATCATAATATACATATATAATATACACAAATAATTTTTCAAATCGGAGTTGGTTATGCTCCGCTCCTATTGGTAAAGCCTTGCTGGATTAATGGGCTATTCAACGCAAAAGAATTTTTCAAATCGGTACAGTAGTTCCTGAGATTAGCGCATTCAAACAAACAAATAAACTCTTCAGCTTTATATAGTAGTATATACTACTATATAAAGCTGATGAGTTTGTATATTTGTTTGAATGTAGTTACTACTCAGGAACTACTGGACCGATCCAGCAAGGCTTTACCAATAGGAGCGGAGCATAACCAACTCCACGCAAACGAAGTCGCTGGCGGCCGCTATTTTTTTATTGGGACAAAACCCGCCCCACATTATCCCACCCACTGCAACTCCTGTAAGCCAGAATCAACAGCGGAGACCTCGACCGCCTGAAAAACGCCGAGCAATGAAGCTCGACGAGTCCCGGAGAAACGATTCAACTGTCTTGGGTCCCGTAACGAAATTAATCAGAAAAGAATAGCGGAGGAGTAAGAAAAAAGATATTTTTTCCACTTCCCTCCATAACAAGCAAGAGACAGAACAGAACTAGGCCAATCGGCACAAAGGGACATTATTGCAACTGGCAGAAGCCCAGATTGCCAAGCACCACGGAATAAAATTTGATTAAGTTAATGGCGGCCGCTAGTTAACATATAAACATATTCGATAATTTTAAAATAGTAGCCCACCGGTATCGAGATCAGGGTCCAATCTACCGGTGGTCAGGGCTCCACAGATAGCATACTTCTGACAATGCAAGTAACTCTTTTTGAATCAAGCTCTTGATTCAGTTGCCCAACGAGAGCCTCCTGTGGTGTTGGTCGAGGCTTTTGGCTATTAAGCCATTGACTGTCACGACTATTGGTACAATGGTTGCTAAATCCATATCCCATATGTTGATAATCTCGCGAGCCAAGTCAAGATACTTGAATTTTTTATCTTTCTGGGCTTTCACGTGGTTCTCATCATGCGAGATAGTTATGTCAACAATATTTTCACGCCACTCTAATCGATCCACCATCACTATATCAGGTTTATTAACAACCGGCGTATTGTAATTTCTAAATTGTTGCTTTTTTTTTGTGTTTTCCATAATGGACACTCTCACCGTACAATATATTTCTGCTTCGTTCTCACACGGTTGATTTCAATATGAATGATGTAATCAAATATTTATACCAATAGCTTGATAATTTAAAAGAGTGTCCACTGAGTTTCTTGCCCGTTCTTCTCCATAAGTACCTACTCTTTGGCATGGGCGACTAGCTTCATCTTACTGACTGACCGACCTTCTGACAATTCAAAAGTGCCTGTAACTGGTTTATTTGAAATAAATGCTTTGATTTTGATTTTGGACCTTAGTCCTGTCAGTGATGATGAATCAATCCCAGTACAATGTTTATTATTATCATGATTAACATTTCAACCGAAAGACGTCCACTTCTGAACATAATACAGTAAATTTTTTGACAGTCACATATGGTTGAAAATAAAAACGACTCCGCGGTAAAAGATAATATTAATGATGATAACCCTTACAAAAACATACCGACATCTGAAGACCCCAAAAACGATATTATAAATAAGCCAATCTTGAAAGAAAACGATCTCGATAATAAACAGGACAGTTCTGCGCGAACATGAATAAAGAAATCACAAATTGCATTAGCATAAACCTGCGTATCGCGGTATAATTAATATTGATAACAATTTATATGCGATACCGTAATACCAAATTAATTTGTTCCAATCAAAGGTGAAACGCGTCGCCGATATTCGATCCGATATTATGATATTCAATGTTGTTTCCTTATTTCGTCTTTATGATGTCATTTATCATGGGGTTTTGGGAACACTTTTATTTCACTAATCTTTAACTCAAGACGGTCTCCAAAGCCTAGAGCACAGGCGTAGAGTAACCAGCCTTTCGGTGTTCTATAAGATGCATTTTGGTGAGTGTGCGAGGGAATTGCATGATTTAATTCCCCCATCCCCGTTCCACCATCGCCCCGTCGTACGGCAACTTTCCACCCTTACGTTGTTAACACCACTACGATCCGGACGAAGCGTTTCGCCTCCTCCTTTATACCGCGTACATCGAGGGACTGGAACAATTTGCCAGCGGCGGTGTTTTCGTCGGACTACAATTTGAGTGTCTTCAAGGCTAGAGTGAATAGGCTCTTAATAAACTAGCGAGCTTTACTCAGGCGGGTGGAGAGGGGGGTGGTCAAGCAGTGGTTTATAATTTATAAAAAAAAGTCTTTTCCGGTCTCGCGTCGCAACATTCTTCTGCACCGTTACTTCATTTTTGTTAAGCATTATTTCCGGCTTAATTTCTTTTTATTTGGCTCTTAAGAATCAAATCAGGTTCTTGGGTATACCTATTACCAGTCAACAGCGATGGCGAGGAATTCTTGGACGCTATATTTTAGTTTGATTAATAACCTACCCTTATCAAAACTATTAGAGTTTTTATTTAGGGTAGGTTATTACTATTATTTTAATGATTTGTAGTTCATTTAGTATTAGACGTTTGTAAATTATATATTTAATTTATTTATTACTTTTGTTTAAGAACTTAGTTAAACTTTGAGGTAAAGGTGCTAATAAAAGCATGATGTTAAATAACCTATGTATGTATAGCAATCCTCAAGACTTTTTTTTTTATCACACAGATTGAGCGAGCCCCAAAGTAAATTCGAGACTTGTGTTATGGGATACTAACTCAACAATACTATATTTATAATAGATACATAATTATTTAGATAAACATCCAAGACCCAGGCCAATCAAGAAAAGATCGTTTTCCATCATGACCTGGCCGGGGATTGAACCCGGGGCCTCCACGTCGCAGGCAGGCGTGTTGACCGCTGCGCCACGGAGGACGACAATTGAACTGTCAAACGCAAAATATTAAAAAACTCTTCAATTTTATCATTAGTATACCCCCTTCCTTTCTTTACGAGAGTAACATGCGTGATTATTACACCAAAGCTAATTCCCGACTGTCACCTCTTACCCACAAGATGCGAGTGACATATTGAAAAATACATCAACATATTTCGTTATAGGTCGCCCTTGAATTTGGAACTCCAACATACCGCTTCAATGCTCACAAGGACCTGCCATAACCACAACATGGCTTGCACTCTGACTTAATACCTTATCAGATAATTTTTGATCGAAAATCGGGAATGTTGTTAAGGATATTGATGATCTTATGAAGTCGGAAATAAAGGATGACGGATCGTTTTAGGGGCAATGGACAAGAACAAGTCGCGGACGCTTACCCTTTGCACGACAATTGCTTGTTAAAGTATGTATATACAGATGACCTACTTTAGGAAGTCAGTTAACAAAAAGAGAATTTACAAAGAGATGACTTCACGCAATTGATAGATGGAGAAAGCGTAAACATAATGAAGACATGCCTTTGTCACATTTACGTTGCTTCATTTTAGTCTAGTCCTTGCCGTCTTTATGTATATAGAATAGAATAGAATACTCTTTATTATGTACACCATATAGATTACAGAACATAAATAATAGTTATTTGTTATACAAGAGTGCAAAGTTGCTTTTTAACCGCGTGTTCAATTTTGATGACCGAGCAAGCGAAGGATTCTAAAATTGAATCACGAGCGCAGCGAGTGATTCAAAATTAGAATCCTGAGCGTTAGCGAGGGAATCAAAAGGACACGAGGTGAAAAATCTTTGCACTCGAGTGCAACACGTAACTTTTCATTCCACCTCAGCGAGGAAATGACTAAATGCAATAAAAAAATGTTTACAATCACAAGATAGGTACACTTTTATTTCAGTTTAGGTATTAATTACTACATTATGACAGGTAAGTATTACAGAATAATCTTTAAATTATAATAAAATAATACTAAAGTATAATTAAGAAAATTTTAAAGTAACGTTGCAACAGTTATTTAAATTGAGTGTAATATTTTTGTTTGGTACTGTAATATTGGTGTTAGTCACTTGTGTACTGTTTTTCGGTAAACTGTCTGTCATACTTAATAGTTGTACCGATTCATCGGATTCCCTTGGCGTGAATGTTGGAGAGAGAGGGAGATGGTTAGGTGTTTCATAACGGCTTATTTTTGATGTAGAAGGGCCAGTCCAAGTTTCCGATTGAGGCTCTTTCAGTGTAATGGCTCCTACGATGCCTTCACATATTTTAGACTTATTTTGGATGGAATCCTCTATGTATCCCTCTACAACTGCATTGGTCTTCCAGCCTCCGTGGCGCTTAAGGGACAGGAGATCAGCTCCGGAATCAGCCAAAAGTGTGGCTGAAGTTCGTCGGAAACAATGACCCGTGTACAACAGGGGTTCTGGAAGTTCAAGAAATGTTGCTATTTCTCGTGGGATACTGCCAATTTTATTAGTACCCATAGGCTGTCTAACACACTTTCCATTGCGATACTGTAGAAAAAAACGATTGATTGGAATGTTAGGCGGCCGTAAGGCTTGATATTTCTCAACAATCGTTACGTATTATTCGAATGACATAGTTGCGGTCTCTTTTTGTCTTTGTATTAGGTAAATTAATTAATAGTAAGTCATCTGAATGTTTCTCAATGTTTTTGACATTAAGTTGTGTTAGTTCATTAGTTCGACATGCTCCGTTTATTCCAATAATAAGAACAACCTGCAATGTAAAGAGTATTGTAGTAGATAAATGAATAAAATTTATATGAACGCATAATTGTGCCTATCAACATTTACTAAGTATACTATTTAATTGAGATTAATATATGTACTTAAGTAGATACTGAATGTGCAACTGACTTACTTTTGCCGCCAAATATACGGAATCGGGTGCTTCGTTAAGAAACTTTTCAATATCAGATACTGTGAAAACCTTCGATTTTTTTGGATGATGACCAGATGAGGCTCTTTTTAAAAATGCTACTAATTTAGGATAGGTATCGATATGTATGTCTTTTTTCATCTTTATTGTTGCTTTTAGCATCGAATACGTACTCCATAGAGTGCTTGCTTTCTTGTTCTCGGATAATTCTATAAAATATGCCAGCAAAACGTTTTCTGAGAAAGTTTTGGCTCCTTTTGCTAGTCGCCACGTGTTGAACATATCGTACTGTTTTAAATACTTCTCGCGTGATTGTTGAGGTAGAAAGCTCATTTGCTCATTATTAACAGTTTCAGTCAATTCTGTTGGCGTCAAACAAACTTCCTCGTCGCTAGAATCACTCATTTTAGTTTTTCACTTGTTTTCAAGTTTCTTTTTTTTAATATAAGGTTTAACAATGACGTGAAAAAATGCCGCGTAAAGAACCGCGTACAAAGAAAATTGAAAAAAGAACACCAAGAAGGTTCCGAGTCTGAGTTTTTAACAAATTAAAAAAAAGTTGTATGATATATTCGGCACCATAGAGGTAACAGTAAATAGGTTTAATGTTTTTTTTTAATTTACAAACTTAGTGCACACGATGTTCTAAATTCAATTTACTTTATCCTCTAGAGAATAAAAACGGCTTTTCCAGTCAGATATTGAAGATTAAAAATACTCTTTCCGAGATGGTGGGATGAAAAAATATTTTACAAAGGGTGACACAATGGGCGGTCTTATCGCTAAGAGCGATCTTTTACAGACAACCTTTGGATGGAATTCTAAGGGGAAGGATAGAGAAATAATGTAAGTAGTCTACAGTGTACTATTTACATATTCATTTTATCATATCTATATTAATAACTTGCTGACCCGTGCGTATTCAATATGTAAAGAAAACCCTGTCCAATCCGTGAAGGTATTGTTAGGTATCGATAGCTGATTCTACTTATGCATGCAAAGCCGGGCTAAATTTAAAAAGCCCCCTAAAAATATATATTATTTATCAAAAGGAGGTAACTTAATACAGGTGCGGGCAAAGGGGGGCAGGGTCGGCACGTGGTCGAATCGCTCATAATAATACCACAGTCTAAAAATCATACAGTCGGCCGACGAAGCCGTCTAGACAGAGCAATCGTGTGGGGTGTGAGGGGCGAGACGCGGGTAAGCGGCACCCGAGCTACGAACAAAACGATGTTCGTAGCTCGGTATTTATCATTAATGGCTAACGCGTGTTTGTTTTTTATTTGTTTGTTTTATAATTTGATACGAGTGTCAATTTTGAGTATAATTTACGCTATAATTTAAGCTTGTTACGAAAAAGCCATCCTTTTTGACATCTAAAATGGCGGACGTCATTTTTTTTATAATTTGATATGAGTGTCAATTTTGAGTATAATTGGGTGCTTGTTACGAAAAAGCCACCCTTTTTGAAATCCAAGATGGCGGACGCCAATTTTAATGTATATTAATATGATATGGGTATTAATACCGAGGTGGACTGGGGTGCTGGTTACGAAAATGCCATCTAAATAAGTCAAATCTGTCTCGAGTTGTTCCCTTAGTAGGTACAAATAGCAAATTAATTAAATATAATACAGCTATTGATGTTGATTTGCAATAAATAAATAATTTCATAAATATTGTTTATTTGTGACAACCTTGGCCGCTGCGTTACTGTCTAGACGATGTCGGCATTTTACACGAGATCAAAGGCGTTGACCTACTCTATGATTTTTATACTGTGATAATATCGTCGAAAAAGTGTTGTCACTGTTTAAAAAAATACCAAATTTTGGGGAAGTTGGAATTAATTCACGGAAAAAAAAGATTAATTCAAAATTCATTCGTGTTGTTACTATGATGATTATGTAAAATTTCATATTTTATTTGGTCATGTGTTTACCTACCCTTTATTATCCTTATGGGTCGAACAGGCTTTCCTTTACATATTGTATAGTTGGGCGCTAAACATTTTTATTTGTGATGAAATACGGCTACCACGAAAAAGTCTTGTAATTTTTAGGTTTAATATGCATTGTATAAGCCTATGGCACTCACAAATAACGGTTAAAATGATTATCTATGTGTAAAGTAATTTTGGAAAGCAGTTCCGTAGATCTAGAGATTATAACCTACTGATTCACAAAACTAAACCTCTTTATAAAATTTATGTAATTAATTTGGCTCACTGAACACAATTATATTTTCAACCAAATGCTAAATTAAGTTCACAATTATAATTAAAATTACATGCAACCTAAAGTAAAAACTTAAATCTAAACACTATTTAACGGAATCAAAATAATCTAAAATAAAAAAATCTTTTATCATAATTGAAATCTAAATCATTAATACATATACAGGGTGTATCTGACATCGTAACGCAAACTTTGCGAAAAGGCTAGACCGCATGCCACTAATTAAATTATGATAGTCATTTATGTCATTAATGAGCGGTTACAGAAATCACACTGTTTTAAAAAAAGTGTCGGCTCGGCCTTTGAACGTTGCAAGCGTGCCGCCGTGCGTGTTTGTAGGTCTGATGTGAACTCTATTAAACCAGCTGATAGAATAGTTTTTCGAGTTTTGTTCTCATTGCGCTTTTTTTTGTGTAATTAGCAGATTAATTATTTTTTTACTTTAAAATCTTATTGGGTTATAAAAGTATATCAACTATAAACGGTCTAAAGTGAAAAAAACACCATTTTTTTAATCAGTTAAAAACCGACGCAAATTCCACCACTGGGGGGTTCAGAATCATGTACTTACTGGATCCATGGCACTCGTTTTGTGCGTCGCTGTCCGATACACCCTTTATATGAAATCAACACTTTAACCTAAATTAAATCAAATTAAAACCAAATCAAATAGAAAAAGTACGTGATATTGCTGTAATGATAATGCTGAAGAATTTAGTTGAACGCGTTTAACTACCATTAGAATTTGAGAATTCTTTTTGCATTTGAAAGCCAAATTCTTGAGGAAGGTAATTGTCTACCATCACGCTAAGGTGCAGTGCTCAACAAAAAGAAAAATTTAAAGAATGATAAGTGAAGATGTGATAATAGCCATCATCATCAACATCATCTCAGCATTAATCCCAGTCGCATCCGAATCTTCTTATAATATTGTGGACGGGCAATGGAATTCGACACGGTGGGCCCATTGCCCGTCCACACGCATCGAGCCCAAAATATTATCCAGACGAAGATGTAACTCTATCCGTCTGTCTGCTTAAAAAAGGAGAAAATTTGTTTATCCGTAAACACGACGCCGTGAACAAACAAAATCAGTAGGGGGAAAATATGCGTTGTCATATCCACGCAAAGCGGCCATCGCTCAGTGTAATGCATGCTTTAACCGCTGAATGAATTCACTGTTTGGTACCCAAGTAGGCCATAATCTGGGCAGGATATAGGATAATTTTTATCCAACTAGTGCGTGGAATAATTTTTGGACTGTAAATAAGCTGTAGAAGATGCAGACACTTATAAACTTGCTTTAAGTAAGTAGACATTACAAGTATTAGATGGGTGAGATATACTCAGCAAACGTACAGAGCCCTGCGCACTCGGAACAATAATAGCAATCAGGATATTATTGGGTCGGTTGTGGCGGAACATGATTGAGGTATTAGCGGAAGGGCGCACTGATAGTTCCTAGATCATCATGAACAAAAAAGCCACTTTCCTGGTTCGTATACGGGTTAGCAACAAAGGCATTCTAAACGCAATAGCTATACGTTTTTTTGTCCGTTTGCAAATCAATGGATCACATTTTGTGTAGATGTGACGAGTCATGGCAAATAAATATTTTAAATTGAAATATGTGCTAGTGTGGAGGTATGATGAACAGGGTGTAAAGTTCGCTCATTCTCCAAAGAAAAGGGAGGATACTCCGACCAGACGGTTGTAATGTCTGGCGGACACTTGCCCAATGGTTGATGTTAGGAAGTTGTGTGTTAGCTAATTGCACGGTAAACTCTGCTTGCGAGATGTAGAATGCGCGTGACGTCAGTATGACGCGTTGTTTGTTTGTGACGTTTTGTAGGTACCGTTACACTAGATTAAGCTCTATATCACCCGAAATAAAGTTTTATTAGTATGTTATTATTAGAAAGAAGAAGACAGACAGTAATATCTTTTCTTTCTTGTCCGTTACCACAATCAATTTGAGCTCCGAGCTGTTATCCCGTCATAATCTTTTGTGTTCACACGACTCAAAATTGTTTTAGATTTGTTTAAATTGATCGTAAAGTTGTACCTACGAAGAACGAGGAAGTTCGCTCAATGAATCGTAATTGACGCTTGAGACAGGCTGGTTGTAAATCATAGAAAAGTATCTCGCTGTTGTCGGCTGTTATAAATGTATTTTTTTGTTCTATTTTAAAACAAAAATGAGGGATGCGGGTTGGTGCTGGATCGCCGCCATGGGACTGGAGGCCATAGCCCACGCCCACACGTGGGTGTGTAGTACGACGGACAGAGCTCCAGCGGGATCTCATGGCAACATAGAGACTGCGATTGTCGCAACCCAGTGCTGGGCACGCCACAATAGCGGCAGTCAGTCCCCTCTGCGCCTGACGCAGGTCCTCACCGGACACGGTTGTTTCGGGAGGTTCCTGTTCCGTTTAATCCGGGAGGAAACGCCAGGGTGTCACTATTGTCTGGATCGCCCTGAGGACACGGTGGAGCATACGGTGAAGGTCTGCATGGCTTGGGTAGAGTACCGCCGTGTCCTTGTAACAGTGATCGGCGGCGATCTCTCGCGTCCGACCGTGGTCCAGGCCATGGTTTGGAGCGAGAGTGCATGCCGTCACCTCCTTCTGCGAAGCAGTGATGCTGGCAAAGGAGGAGGCGGCGCGCGTGAGGCAGCGGGAATCCCAGCGCCCTCACGCCACTAGCCGCCGCAGGAGACGCCCTAATCGGGAGATGACATCGAACTTCCAGCCACAGTAGGCGTGGGCCTGCGGGCGGCGAGCTGTCCACTGCTCACGGTAAGGACCAGGCCCGAGTCGACGGCGCATTGTGTTTCACACGTGCCTCAAAGAGATGTCAGTACATCCTAACCGGGTCCACGAAGACCGATGCCTCCTGGGTCAGGGTTGTGGATTGATTAAAAAAGAAACCGTGGCCCTGGCCTACAGGCTCGTGAAGGCAGACCGGTGGGTTTTAGTCAGTAAAAGTCTGACACGCCCTTCCGCTCCGCCTAGAGCGGGAGAGGTCATTTAATGATTTCCCATCTCAATCTATACTAATCTATAAAGCTGAAGAGTTTGTTTGTTTGTTCGCGCTAATCTCTGAAACTGCTGGTCCGATTTGAAAAATTGTTTTTGCGTTGGATAGCCCATTAATCCAGGAAGGCTTTAGGCTATATAACATCACGCTGCGACTTATAGAAGCGGAGCATAACTAACTCCACGCGAACGAAGTCGCTGGCGGCTGCTAATCAAATATAAAATAAAGAAGTTACTATACTAAACTAAGTCTACTAACCTACTATCCTAGATATTTCCTATAATTTCATAGAGCTCCTATAAGTATTAAAAACTATTAAATAACTTCTATACTATAGAAAATTATTCCAGTCCTTGCTTTTTTTATAATTATAAACTAGGGCTTGATGGCAGTTCCGCCTGATGATAAGCAGAGCTGCAATCGTTGATGGTAAAGCGCGCTAGATTATTAAGAGCCTATGTACTCAAAAAAACTGAGTGAATAGGAAGGAAGACGTTAGTTGAGCGGGATGATGCGCTAAGCTTCCATCTGACCTCCACAACCCGAAGGCGATATCTAAGCATTGCATACAATTAGACCAATTGTAAGATTCTTGAGGGCTCCAACAACCCGTAACGACTGCCACTAGATGTTCGTATGGCAACCAGGACCAACGGCTTAACGTGCTTTCCGAGGTACGACCAGACCAGAGCCAATATTCATATTCACGCATATAAATATTTGCACTGTGCGGGGATCGAACCAGCGCCTCCTTGCGCAACGGCCGCGTTCGCTACCGCTACGCTACGGAGGCTTTCCGTCGGCTGCCGATGTTGTGGCCTATCACCGAGAAAACATAATTTAACATAAGCCAGATTTGAGTCGGGATTCGTGTGAAATCGGTCAATGTCATCAGAATTCATTGTCATCAGTTTAAGAATCCGGAATCTTTATGAACAAGTCACAATAATTACGTTTTCCTTCTTTCATTTATTGACTTGTTTCGAAAGAAAACAATTTTGGCGACACCTTAACTCTGAACTTTCATTTACTGGAGAAAATTACTATAGCGTAGATATTAATTAGGAGAGAGATACTTGAGTTTAAAACTTTGCATTAAGTATAAAGTCTCAACAGGCTGTTGACTTTTCACTTCTTAATCATAAATACGATTCATTTCGCTTCACTGAGCAAATATTTCAAAGACTTATGTCGTCAACCTAAAGTTTAGACATTCTTCAAGATAATGGCGCGACAGTAAGTTAAATAGGTAGAGCTCTTTTTGTCACAAGTTTCTATATATTTTCAGGATTCCGTACCTAAAGGGACAAGACCTTAGTATTAATGTTCTTCTGGTCGTCCGTCTGTACGTAAGTCATCATCATCTCAGCGTTAATCCCAGTCGCATCCGTAGCTTTTCAGCTTTGGAGTCGTCCTAACTGCTGATTTTGACTAAACATGGATATTTTCCGTAAAGCAACTGCCGTCTGACCTCCACAACCCGAAGGCGATATCCAAGCATTGCAGTTAGACCAATTGTTAGACTTTTGAGGGCTCCAACCAACCCGTAACGACTGCCACTGAATGTTCATATGCCAACCGGGACCAACAGCTTAACGTGCTTTCCGAGGCACGACCAGACCAGTGCAAATATTCATATTCATGCATAAAGATTTTCACTGTGCGGGGACCGCGCCTCCTAACGCAACGGCCGCGTTCGCTACCGCTACGCCACAGAGGCTGTCATCAGCCTGTCCGTCTGTACGTAAGTACTACGTGTAAGTACTATCCCAAGAAGACTTTTAAAATATTCACACATTTTTTTTTTTTATACATATAAATTATAAACTAGCGCTTGACCGCAATCCCGCCTGATGGTAAGCAGTGACGCAATCGTTGATGGTAAAGCGCACTAGTTTATTAAGAGCCTTGAAGACACTCAAATTGTAGTCCGACGGAAACACCGCCCCTGGCAAATTGTTCCAGTCCCGCGATGTACGCGGTATAAAGAGGAGGCGAAACGCTTCGTCCGGATCGTAGTGATGTTAACAACGTAAGGGTGGAAACTAGCCGTACTACGTGTCGTCCGATGGTGGAACGGAGTCTCTAGCTACTATAATAACAAATCATGAAAATAAAATATAGAAGAAATGTGTTTCTTTTAATAGTACGGACGACAGTAGGCCAATCTACCTGAAACTGTCAAATATTCCCTATCCACCTTCAGCCTTAATATTTTGGGGATAAAGTTGATAATCTAATAAAGAAACCTGTCCGATTGTAGTAGCCTGATGTGCTGCCGTCTGTGCTAAAAAGATAGATAAAATAAACTGGCGCTTGAAGGATTTCGTGCACATTATACTATCACTAGCTGCCCCTCGCGGTTTCACCCGCGTTATGTTTTATATGCCCCGCTCCTATTGGTCGCAGCGTGATGTTATAGCCTAAAACCTTCCTGGATTAATGGGCTATCTAATGCGAAAATAATTTTTCAATTCGGACTAGTAGTTCCTGAGATTAGCGCATTCAAACAAACAAATAAACTCTTTAGCTTTATAGATTACTCAAAATTTGAATTGTCTGCCTGTGAGGGTTTGTGAGATACATCCTGGTTAATACAGACAGACAGCGTGGTCCTACTAAAAGGGTGACCTTTTTTCTCTTTGGAACCCTAAGAATATAATATAGTGTGAAATATGGACTTGGCGTCTTAATCCGACTCTCATTGGCCACTTTTTTCCTGACTCTCATCTCAGTGAAAAGGGTTCTGAAAATATTCCTTCTTAATTTATATCAAAACAACACGTGTACAGGAAGTTGATTTCCGGATTTTTTACGACTAAAATATTATGCCGAACATTTCAACTCATGAGTTGGCACAAATCTTTGGCAACATATGGTGAGAATGTTCTGAATGTAAGGGAATTCTTAGAGAGCGGGAAAGTTTGTCGAATTTACTTTGTGCAGAGTTTTTGAATCCACCATTGACCGTAGAAAGTATAAATTCATTATATAAGTATGAACAAATCATCGATCAATTGACATTTGCACAGATGGCAATAAGCTCTTCCTCTGTAATTAAAAAAAAAATCTTAACACAATACACCAGGATGTACTATTGTACAGAGGATGCGTTTATAAACATTTAAATTCACATACCTATACGAATGGCTAGATCCGGAAATCCCAAAAAAATATCAATCGGTATACAAATGATGTATAACCATTCAAATACAATATCTATCAATCAATGTAATTAATAGTAAAAATATTTATAATTAAAAAAAACAACATCGTTCATTGCGACACAGCCGAAAAACGTTCATTGTCAAGGATATAGTCAAAATCGATTGAACGGACTGTAAAAAAAGTTTAATTCAAATATCAAATCTACCGATTGGAGAGTAACTTCTGTGAAATTTTTTATTCTGCTGACCCGCAAATGTCGCATCGCATAGCCTACCCGATGTTCTCTCCGAAGGACCGCATCAGAAATGAGGTGATCCGACAGAGGACCAGAGTTACCGACATAGCTGAGAGGATTAGCAAACTGTAAGCAAACTATAAGTTGGGGTAAACGAGTCCTTGAGTGGAGACCGCGTCTCGGCAAACGTAGCGTGGGACGCCCTTGGGCGAGATGGAGCGACGACATCAAAAAGGTGGCTGGTAGTGGCTGGCGGAGAACTGCTCAGGATCGAGTTTGTTGGCGTGCCATGAAAGAGGCCTATGTCCAGCAGTGGACGACTAAAGGCTGATGATGATGATGATGATGGTAGCCTACCCTCGATATTATATTATTTTCCGTGTAACTTTTGTTTTCCACTCAGCATCTAAGCACCTTATCGCAACCCATAGCCTACCCGTCAAATTTATTAATTTATTTTTTTGTGACACGTCTTTTGATTTCCGTTCAGCTTCTAAGCACCACATCGCATCGTATAGCCTATCAGTGATTTACATTATTTTCTGTGTGACATTTTCTGATTTCTGTTCCGCTTCTGTTTTAGTGTGATCTAGCTTTACCGTTCACAAAAACTTAGTGCGCTATCAAATGAAAATTTAATTTTTCAAATACGCCTGATAGTTACAGAAAAAAAAATACTAGGTCTGCTCTACTCTTCATATACTAGGAATATTACTAGAACTAGTATACTACTCACTTCTTAGTATACAACGTTATTTTTTATGTGAAACCTGAGTATAGTTTGTTCAGAATAAGCAACTGAATCGATTCCAATAATTTTTTACACCATATTATATTTTTACCAAATACATTTAGAAATTGTTGCAGAGTGGTTACCGAGCGGTAACGATAGATCCTGATACTAGCGCGCGCGCCACAGCTGACGCCAGAGGTCAACGCAGCGCGCTCGCACGCCCGAGCGGAGCGTTAAACATATTTTTGTTGGACAACCAAGTAGAAGAGCAAGCTCATAACTTTGTGGTTTTTCATTGCATATTTTTGAAATTTTGTACATAGATTCTTTACTTAATAATACTCTACACGTGTTTGTGGTTTCGTATAAACAAAAAAGAAGGTTGTATATACCTAGTATATATTTTGATATTAGTGTACAATATGTAAAGAAAACCCTGTCCGATCCGTGAAGGTATTGTTAGGTATCGATAACTGATTCTACTAATGCCCACAAAGACAGGCTAAACTTAAAAACAAAATCCCCCTAAAAACATAAATATTATTTCACAAAAAGAGGTAACTTAATACATGTGCGCTAAGCAACCCCTTCCGCGGGCGGCGGGGGGCAGGGCATGCGGCACCTGTGACGTGGTCGCGTCGCTATTCGCTTATAATAATATCGGTGTTGTCACTTTTTTTTAAATTACCAAATTTCGGGGAAATTGGAATTAATTCCCGGGAAAAAAGGATTATTTCAAAATTCATTAGTATTGTTATTATGTAAAATTTTATATTATATTTGGTCAAGTGTTTACCTAACCTTTATTATCCTTATGGGTCGGACAGGGTTTTCTTTACATATTGTATAATATGAATGTCGTTAACCTGTAACAGCAGTAACATTCGTATCCAAATAACACTTCGGTACATTCCACCTCTATAACTTTCCTAATATCACATTTATGAGTTTATCTTTCAATAATAATTAGTTGAGACTAAAATAATTCGTTCGGTTCAATCCAACTTATAATTACTTAGTTTGAATCAAGCTTTGGTTATTTACGAGATATTTTATCAACGTGAAATTTTGATACTAGTTAGTATTTTGGCTTAGTGTTGATAGCGCCCATTTCTCTGAGAGCTAGGTTTTTTTTTTTTATATATAAATTACAAACTAGCGCTTGACTGCAAACCCGCCTGATGATAAGCAGTGATGCAATCGTTGGTGGTAAAGCGCGCTAGTTTATTAAGCCTACTCACTCAAAAGAACTGAGTAAATAGGAAGGAAGACGGCAGTTGAGCGCGGTGATGCAATGTTAAACCCAACAACACGACCAACGATGCTGCGCCAGAGGGATATTGATCTGGAGACCCTCCACAACCAAACTCCCGACACAACAACATTTCGCGCATCGTACCCGGCACGTACATCGCAACACAACTGCTCAGACCCGTCCTCCGTACGGCTTCACCAGACATCATGCCGGAACACGATGAATCGCTTGGCGGCATGACTTTGTCTGGTGGGTGGTAACTTACGCCGGCGGCTGATGTTGTGGCCTACCACCGAGAATAGGTAGAGATATAAAACTCACATTTCAGGTATAGTAAAAGTTCCCTATTTCTAATAAGGACCTATATTATTATCATCATCATCAACCTTTTTATCGTCCCACTGCTGGTCACAAGTCTCCTCTGTTATAGAGAAGGATTGAGCGTAATCACCACTATTGCTCCATGTGGGTTGGCGATTTCAGACTTAAAGTCCAGGTTTCCTCCATCCTTCATCTTATATAATCAGTCATTGGTGTCCAAGATATACTTAGAAAGTACATATAACTTAGAAAAGTAACATTGGTACCTGCCTGACCTGGAATTGAACCCGCGCACTCATACTTGAGAGGCTGGTGTTTTAACCACTAGGCCACCACGACAATTATTATCACCAGGGCATAATCAGCCTATCATGCTCCCTTTGCTAGGCTATCTCAGAGTCAATGTTTCCAGTTACTAGACTGAGTCAGCTATAAACTCACAAACGGGCCCAGTGTGGATTCTTCTTCTTCTTCTTCAGCCTATAGATGTCCACTGCTGGACAAAGGCCTCCCCCAAGGCTTTCCACGCTGACCGGTCTTGTGCTGACCGCATCCATCGGCTTCCCGCGACCTTCACCAGGTCATCGGTCCACCTTGTTGGGGGCCTCCCTACGCTGCGTCTTTCAGTACGTGGCCGCCACTCCAGAACCTTACTGCCCCATCGGCCATCGGTTCTACGAACAATGTGCCCTGCCCACTCCCACTTAAGTTTAGCCACTCGCAGAGCTATGTCGGTGAATTTGGTTCTTCTGCGGATCTCCTCATTTCTGATTCGATCACGCAGAGAAACTCCTAGCATAGCTCTTTCCATTGCCCTTTGTGTGACTTTGAGCCTTCGTATGAGGCCCATTGTGAGCGACCACGTTTCAGTTCCGTAAGTCATCACTGGCAACATACACTGGTCAAAGACTTTAGTCTTGAGACACTGTGGTATCTTGGTCGACGAGAAGATGTAGCGTAGCTTCCCGAACGCTGCCCAACCGAGCTGGATTCGCCGAGACACCTCTTTCTCGAAGTTGGACCTACCTAGTTGTACTGTTTGTCCCAGGTATACATACTCGTCAACAACTTCGAGTGCAGAGCAACCAACTACAATTGGAGTGGGTGCGACATGAGAGTTCGACATGATCTTCGTCTTATCCATGTTCATCTTTAGACCCACTTTTGACCAGTGTGGATTAGTAGATGTGATTTGTATTCGATTTTTTGGTTCAAGGACATGCTAATTTGCTCACAATGTTTTCTTCGGCATCTTATGATCAGTGGTGATGAAGTTAACATACAAAGAAAAGCAACTGTCTGTATCAATCTATGATCTAATTTGTTAATAGTAGCGGGGATGTTTATGCAAATCCCTCACACTCGGCGATAGGTAGAAGTGAAAAATAGCGGTGGTTTTAGCCGGTAAGGGTCATACCCCTCTGTGACCCCCAAGAGGGGGCAAGTCCTTGAAGATTTCCACCGTAAAACCAAGAAACAGGAGCTATAAGAGTCACTGCTTAGCTGGGCCACCACTGCTCTTCATGTGAACTTTAGCAAATATTCGTTCATGGCACTGAAAAGAGATATGTTTCTTAGAAATCTATATTACTAATATACAGTATGTTAAATAACAGAGGGCGTTCCCTTAAACTCGTTAATATATATCATTAATAGATTAAAATAAAAATATCACCATAGAAAAATAAGCATAAAAAAATCCGAATAAAAAAAAATTCTAATTGGAAATAAATTTGAAACCTCCTGTTTTAAATCAAAATAGTAGTCGTTATGTATAAATAAATTGCGACGTTGCCGTCTTTCATGTTCGCGTGTACAGTGTGTTTCTTTTACATGACAATTTAAAATTTTTATTGAATATTTTCTTATTGGAAAAAATTTTAAAACATTTTGTTTTCGAATGGAAAAATTTTTTTTAGCATGTATGTATGCTATACTATTTCGGGTTAGCGGGAACGCCCTCTGTTAGTTAACATACTGTATAAAGCTGAAGAGTTTGTTTGTTTGAACGCGCTAATCTCAGGAACTACTATTTTTGCGTTGTATAGCCCATTAATTCAGAAAGGCTAGGCTATTATAACATTACGCTGCGACCAATAGGATCGGAGCACATAAAAAAAACATATCGAAACCTACGCGGGGGAAACCGCGCGGCGCAGCTAGTAATGTATACAGCAAAACAGCGTCTTCTACTTCGGTCAGCTACTTATAATCCACTAGCTGCGCCCCGCGGTTTCACATCCGTAACTTTCCATCTCGCGGGAAGATCGAAATAAATAGTATCCTATATGTTACTCTTGGTTATAAACCATATGTATGTGTGTAAAATTTGACAAATTTCATCCAAATCTGTTCAGCAGGTTAAGCTACGCTTGCCGCGGTTGGACTGTGGATGGGTGACCATCTTTACGTACTCTTCCGTGCCTCGGAAATTACATTAAGTCATTGGACCCAGCTGTCGTTCAGTCAGTTCATTTGACAGTCGTTACGGGTCGTCAGAACTCCGGAAGTTTGACCAAGGGTACCCAGTAACTGGGTTGTGAAGGTCAGATAGGCAGTCGCTCCTTATAAAATACTGGTATTCAGCTAAATCTGGTTAGACTAGAAGCTGACTGCCATATAGTTTGGAAAAGGCTAGGCAGGTGATGAGTAGATTTAGTAAGTACCTAATAAGCGTTATCTTACAGAAAAAAATCATTGAAACTATTATCATTTATCAAGATTATTAAAATCAGAGAGTGGTAGCGAGTGGTACCCTCCGCGACTTACAAGTTGTAGGTCGTAGGTTTGGACCTCGTCAGGCACTTTACTTTGTGTAAATTATTTCATCACCACTGCTCTCAAAACGGTGAAGGAAAACATCGTGAGGAAACCGGCATGTCTTAGACCCAAAAACTTCAAAGACGTATGACATCTACCAACCCGCACTGGGCCATCGTGGTATATTACGGCCCACTCCCGATCGCCGTGGAGATCCTTGGAGGAGGCCTACATCCAGCGGAGGACATATTTCGGCTGAAATGAAGATGATACAACGACCTACAAGTTGTAGGTCGTGTACTACTTAATACTTTGTGTAAATTATTTCATCACCACTGCTCTCAAAACGGTGAAGGAAAACATTGTGAGGAAACCGGGATGTCTTAGACCCATAAACTTCAAAGACATGTGACATCTACCAACCCGCACTGGGCCCGCGTGGTAGATTACGGCCCACTCCCGATCGCCGTGGAGATCCTTGGAGGAGGCCTACATCCAGCGGAGGACATATTTCGGCTGAAATGAAGATGATACAACGACCTACAAGTTGTAGGTCGTAGGTTCGAAGCCCGCCAGGCACTTTGTGTAAATTATTTCATCACCACTGCTCTCAAAACCGTGAAGGAAAACATCGAGCCAAAAACTTTGAAGACATGTGACATCTACCAACCCGCACTGAGCCAGCGTGGTAGATTACGGCCCACTCCCTCTTACCGAGAGAAAGCCTGTGTCCCAACAGTGGGAAAAATATATTGTTGCTGTTTTGCTGATTATGTATGTACTATTTAATTTTGTTACGTTTACAAAACAGTATTTTGACTGCCAGCTCTTCTTGTTTGGTCTTTTGATTTAAAAAAAAATCTGTTGATGTCACTAGTTGGACCAACTTGTATATTAGTATAGATAGAGTAAGTATAGCTAAGTAATTACTTGACTTGTGAAGGAACACTTTTTGGCTAATTTATTTGCTTACTTGTTATGTTCAGTATCTATGTATTTGAGTATCTATTTTAGTATATTGTATTAATAATATTTGCACCAACGACAGTCCCATTGGTGGTTCGGCAGAATCTGTCCATTCTTTGGTTGCCTGGAAGAGATTGCATTAGCAATAAGGCCGGCCATTGTATGTTTTGTTGTGTTTAATGTATTTTGTTAGATGTATGTTTTTGGTGTACAATAAAAGATTTGAACTCGAAAAGTAAAAAAAAATTCATAACTCGAAAACTATGAAATATCGCGGAACATACATGGGGGTGTTTCGGATACCCCACGAAATGCCGGACCTAAATTTTTTTTTATGACGTCAATCGATGGGCCACCCTGTATAGTATCATAAATTAAATTTTAAAATTATTTTCAACTTTTTAGTTTGATATTCTTTAAAAGCATGTTTTTTTTTAGTTTTTTACACTAAGTATATTAATTTTCAGCTTTTTAGTTCGATATTCTTTTTTTAAAATAATATACGGATAACGCGAACGCTTAAGTGGTGCTCATTTGTTTTTACCATACTTTTCTTGATTAAAAATGAAAATTCGTAATGATGCGTTACCCAAGTAACTAAATCTAAAACTAAATCTAAACTAAAAACTTTGCCTGCACAAATTAATACCGCTCGGCCAACGAACATATTGAAGACGGGGGGACATTTTACAGTAATGAGCCGCTCACTCGTAGTCCAAAGAGTGAAAGCAAACAAACAAACAAGCAAGCAAGCAATTAAACATACAAGTAAAGCTAATAAAAAGCATCTAAAAATGCAGTCCCATTTATGGTTCCGGAATATCTGTCCATCCTTTGGTTGCCTGGAAGAGATCGCATTAGCGATAAGGCCGCCCATTGTATGTTTTTTTGTGATGAATGTTTTTTGTTCCATGTTTGATTGGTGTACAATAAAGAATATATATATAAATAAATATAAATATGGTAGAGCATTGTCTCAAACCCGATATCAAAGAATTTTAATTGGTAATTTCCAAACTTCATAATAATCAGGGTGATTGTATTAAGTTTGGAAATTTCATCAATAATATCTTAACCTTTTATATGGGAGATTATATATAACACTAATCAAAAACTTTAATATTTTGCATAATGAATGGCAATTAATAACACTAATCAAAAACCTTAATATTTTGCATAATTAATGGCAATTAATTAATATCTTAACCTTTTTTATAAGTACGATCATTTCTATTAAGTTTTAATGATGTTAACGATGTATTAACACACTTATGTATGACCTTTAAGTTAGAACGAAGTTGCAAGCGGCCGCTAGTACTAATATGTATAAAAACCTGAAGAGTTTGATTGTTTGTTCACGCTAATCTCAGAAACTACTGGTCCGATTTCAAAAATTATTTTTCGTTAGATAGCCCATTAATCCAGGAACGCTTTAAGTTATATACCATGCCGCTGCGACCAATAGGAGCGGAGCATAACAAGAAAATAAAATGTCGAGTATCTATCGAAATTTACTCTTTTGGGGTTAAAAAAAAATGTTCAAAAAACTAACTCCACGCGTACGAATTCACGAGCGACCGCTAGTAATTTATAAAATATTCAACTTACTGTTTTGACTTCGTTACTACTTATTTATCTATACTAATATATAAAACTGACAGCTTCCGTGGCGTAGCGGCAGCGGACGCGGCCGCTGCGCAAGGTGGCGCGGGTTCGATCCCCGCACAGTGCAAGTATTTGTATGCATGAATATGAATATTTGTACTGGTCTGGTCGTGCCTCGGAAAGCACGTTAAGCCGTTGGTCCCGGTTGCCCTACGAACATCTAGTGGCAGTCGTTACGGCTTGTTGGAGCCCTCAAAAGTCCTACAATTTGTCTAACTGCAATGCTTCGATGTCGCCTTCGGGTTGTGGAGGTCAGACGGCAGTCGCTTCATAGAAAATGTCGAAGTTTAGCCATATCAGCAGTTGGACTGGTAAGACGAACCCCAGACTCCAAAGCTGAAAAGGCTTCGGATGCGACTGGGATTAACGCTGGGATGATGATGACTAATATATAAAACTGAAGAGTTTGTTTGTTTGTTTGAACGCGCTAATCTCAGGAACTCCTGGTCCGATTTTTTTTTTTTTTGCGTTGGATAGCCCATTAATCCCGGCTAATTAATACCGGAGGCTTTAGGCTATATAACATCACACTACAACCAATAGGAGCGGAGCATATCTAAACCACGTGAACGAAGTCGTTGGCGGCCGCTAGTTTAATTATAAATTTAAACTACCAGCTAGTTAAATTACTAACTTAAACGATTCCAGGTTTCGGTTGCATAGGTTTCGATCCCGCGGGAATATTGGGAGAAAATTATCATATGTGTTACTTCTTGGTTAAAAACCCTTTGTGTGCCAAATTTTACCAAAAACCGTTTAGTGGTTTTCGTGAAACTTTCCATCATTATAGGTAGGATAGGATTATAATATTAGTAGTATACATAAGCCTTCTGCTAAGTTATAAGTTACGAGTCATCATCGTCATCATCATTAGCCCCTACTCGTCCACTGCTGGACAAAGGCCTCTTCCATGGCACGCCAACAAGCTCGATCCTGGGCAGTTCTCCGCCAGCCACCTTTTTGATGTCGTCGCTCCATCTCGCCCAAGGGCGTTCTACGCTACGTTTGCCGAGACGCGGTCTCTACTCGTGGACTCGTTTACCCCAACGGTTGTCAGCCCTGCGGCATATGTGACCAGTTAAGAGTATTTAAATAAAACATTTTTTACAATCTTACATATTGTTAGACAAGCAACTTAGTAGTTTTACAGAAAAGTTTATAAAAGCACTAAGGTTAAGAAGCTTAACTTTCTCAAAAGAAGTGCTACTCAATATTTATTGCTTCAAAATAAATCATTTATGGAAGTAAAAAGGCTTTACCTCGTGGATATAAGAAAATAAAAGTAGGTATCCTATAACCTAATCCAGGTCATAGTGTAGGTACTCGTAGCTGAATCTCATCCAAATCCGTTCAGCTGTTTTTTTTGCCAATCCGGATTATAAGTATATATACATCCAGAAAAAATAGACACTTAAGATCAATATTCTAAAAACCATGTTTTTGCCTTCATACTATTTCCAAACCTCGGAGTAAGCGTATCTAACATACTTACATAATACGCATACATTGTAATCTTTTCTTCTCTTCTTATATTAATTTAAATGAAAACTGTTATTCTGGTGGAGATGAATATTATAATGTCAATATTATAACAGACATTCGATTCTGGTATTTAGCGGATGCTCTGCGAAAAAATATGAGTGCCGTTCGTTTTCAATTGAACGAAATAAGTTCTTTCAAGCTTAGAAAAACCGTGCTGATTTCACGTTATAATGTTATTATGAACATATACATAATGATATGAAAAATAAAATACATTTTTTTATTTTTTTTTGTACAGAGTAAAAGACATAATACCTACACCAGTTTTGTCGCGTGCATTGCATAACGTTGCGGTGTGCGATATTGTAGACATTAATTTGTGTTACTTCCATACTATACTACTATGCATACTCTGCAAAATACATCCTACAGATTCTTTAGGCTCGCGACCTAGATTTGTTAAAAACAATCAACAAGGTGTAGAATAACCTTTAATAGCCTTTTCTCGGTGGTAGGCCACAACATCAGCCGCCGGCGTAAGTTACCACCCACCAGACAAAGTCATGCCGCCAAGCGATTCATCGTGTTCCGGCATGATGTCTGGTGAAGCCGTACGGAGGACGGGTCTGAGCAGTTGTGTTACGATGTACGTGCCGGGTACGATGCACGAAATGTTGTTGTGTCGGGAGTTTGGTTGTGGAGGGCCTCCAGATCAATATCCCTCTGGCGCAGCATCGTTGGTCGTGTTATTGGGTTTAACATTGCATAACCGCGCACAACTGCCGTCTTCCTTCCTATTTACTCAGTTCTTTTGAGTGAGTAGGCTTAATAAACTAGCGTGCTTTACCATCAACGATTGCATCACAGCTTACCATCAGGCGGGATTGCAGTCAAGCGCTAGTTTGTAATTTATATATAAAAAAAAAAGAATAACCAGCCTTTCGGTATTCTATAGGATGCATTTTGGAGGGTGTGCGTTGAATTACATAACTTAATTCCACCATCACCGTTCCGTCATCGGAGGACGTGTCGTATGGCAAGTATTCATTCTCTCCACATCATATATCCCTTACGTTGTTGATACCACTACGATCCGGACGAAGCGTTTCGCCTCGTCTTTTATACCGCCTACACCAAAGGACTGGAACTGTTTCCCTGCGGCGGTCTTTCCTCTTGAATGTAATTTAAGTCTAGGTGAATAAGGTCTTAATAAAGTAGTGAGAAAATGCTATGCTCGTGATGGAAAGAGCTATGCTCGGAGGTTATCCGCGTGATCGAAACTCGAAAATCGAACCAAAGTCACCGACATAGCTCTTCGAGTCGCTAAAATTAAGTGGCGGTGGGCAGGGCACATGTAAGGTTCTGGAGTGGCTGCCACGTACCGGAAGACGCGGCGTAGGGAGGCTCCCAACAAGGTGGACCGATGACCTGGTGAAGGTCGCGTGAATTCAATGGATGCGGGGAGCACACGACTGGTCATCGTGGAAAGCCTTGGGGGAGGCCTCTTCAGCCAATAGATGTCCACTGCTGAACAGCAGTGGACATCTATTGGCTGAAGAGGAAGAAACTAGTGAACTCTACCATCAACGATTGCATGAGTGCCTACTATCAGATGGAATCGTGCAAGCACTAATTAAATTGTGTGTTGCAAAATATACTGACAGTTTTTAAACAAACACTGGTAAATTACTAAATGTAAAAATCGTTTATGTGAAAGGCGAAAATTATTGTGTCCAAAAAAAAAAAAAAAAACTCAACCTACAATATTACTTTCAGTGGTGCGAATGAAGTAGTACCTATTGAACACAATAACTGTTTATTTTTATGCCATTCAATTGTGATACCAGTCATCCATCACTTTCTGCGAAGATAACGCTTGTACGCGTACCGAATCGACAATTTTTATACAGCCGAAAATTCGATGGATATCGTCAAAATACCCTTCTATTATTCCGTGAGTGTAAAACACGGCCTACATTTGAAGTGAAGGACAGATCAAAACAGTTATGGACAGAATTATAAGATAAAAACAATTTATAACGGCGGAGGTTTTTACTCCAAACACTTAGTAAAGGAAAACTTGCCGAGTTAAAGAGCGCTGTATATTACTGGAGAGAAACGTAAAATAGCTATTCCTCATACTAATTATGAATCTTATGTGATCTTTAGAATGCCGATTATCCGAACCTCGATTATCCAAATATCCGATTATCTGAACTCATTCGTCTTAACTCAAAGGGCAATGGAGAAGGCTATGCTTGGCGTTTCACTGCGTGATCGAATCAGCAATCAGGAGATCCGCAGAAGAACGAGAGTAACCGACATAGCCCGAAGAATTGCAACACTAAAGTGGCAGTGGGCTGGGCACATTGCCCGTAGGAGCGATGCTCGATAGGGCCGACGGGTTCTCGAGTGGCGATCACGCACCGGAAGACGCAGCGTGGGTAGGCCACCGACAAGGTGGACCGGCGACCTGGTGAAGGTTGCGTGAAACCGCTGGATGCGGGAGGCGCAGGACCAGTCGTCCTGGAGAACCTTGGGGTAGGCCTATGTCCAGCAGTGGACGTCTTTCAGCTGAAATGATGCTGATTCGTCTCAACTCTATGTATTTGCCGATATATTTATTTGCCTCTACGTATGTATTTGCTGAACATGTTGCGACAAGTTTATTCGCGCCTCCGATCGTGTACTCTCATTTGTAAGCAATAACAAATTACATAATTGATTACAGTTATAACTAGTTTTTTATACAAAGTGGTGATGACAATACGACAATAAATTAAACATCGTGCACCTTAACACATGCTCAGTCTACCTACCCATAAAAAAAAATCATATAAATATGTCCATTAGTTTAGTCACAAGAAAATAATTTTTCATTTTGTACATTTTCTACACTATGTACATGTTGATAAGGAAGCGCATACATGTTAATGACCGCCGCATCAAGCGGTACTAAACTTTAATAATAATGGCGCGAAAAAAGTAAGTCGATACAGGATCGCGCTGTCGCTGATTGGAGGTCACTGAACTAATATTTTTAAAGGTCTTCTATTCCGTTTGCAATTTTATGCGATTTAGTTTGTTTGAAATTTTTTTTTTTTTGTGCTAGATTTTTTTATATGGTTTAGGATTATTCCTGTAAACCAGCATTTTTCGTGCTTTCATTTATTGTCGTATTGTCAGCACCACTCTATAATAGTTTATCTAAACATGTAACGCATGTAAAATCCGTCACATAATAAAAATAGTATTATAATTTAAATATCGTTTGATTAGTTTAAAAATCATGTATGGAAAATTCCTCTGGATTATCCGGTTCAATTAGAACCAGGCATATGTCGGATTCTTCTGTAACTGCATAATAACACTTACGCATATGCATAATATTTTTGTTTCATAAATTGTAAACTAGCGCTTGATAGCAATCCCGCCTGATGGTAAGCAGGGACGCAATAGCCTAGCGAAACACCGTCAAATTACGGCTCACTCCCTCTCATCGAGAGCAGGCCTGTCTCCCAGAAATGGAAACGTCATTGGCTGAATATGATTATGATATCATTTTTTGCATACATCAACGACATATTCCATTCAATAATTCGTTTCTGACAATAGGCGTAAAATTGTAGAAGGCAGGAAGTTTTGAAAGTATTTTTATCTACTCTCATATCAAAAAATTAAAAATATAAAACTAAAAAGGAGTTTATATTGACGTACTTTACCAATAGTAAGTAGGTATATCGAAAGGAAATTAAAAAAAAAAAAACATTATAACATTATTTCTCTAACAAAATAATGTTATAATATTTTTTTTTTCATTACCGTACAGATTACAAACCATAGACAGCACTATTTCATTTTTTATCTGTGGCTTCGCGCGCTTTGGCGTGTGCGCGGTGATGCAGGGTGTAGAATTTTGGCGCCAAATATGTTTCTTTGCATGCAAGTCGTTGTTGTGTTTCGCAATACAATGTATGATATTAGATAAAGTAGTGTATAAAACTGTACATAATTAGGTATTATACACTCGTGTGATACAATTTAAAAAACTCGCTTCACTCGTTTTTTAAACTCACATTCGTGCATAATATCCCTCATTATGTAACAGTTTCTTAAACTACTATTATTTGATTTGTAAATAAATCCCATCCTAGTCATACACGAAACAAAAATAACCCACTCGACCGTAACCCGTCACTTCTCGCTAGTTGTGTGACGACTACGCAGTACGCACGTACGCCAACATTTTGTTCCGACAACGCATTCCCGTTTCACGAACCATTGGCTCTGTTAATTCGTTCACCCCTTCTATTTTGTTATTGTTTACTTTCCATTCGTTCATCCTGTAGTGTGTCAACTACGATGTTCGTATGGATTACGTTCGACTGATTTTATTTTGGAGTTACTATTTTTAGAGGTTTCTGGTAAATAGATATCTGGTGTTATTTATAGCTTATAAATGGAAAAGCATATTTTCTTACCGCCATTATAATGTCAGATCAAGTTTCCAAGAAGTATTTTTAATAAATCCTTTGTTTTCAGGCTAAATTTAGAAACCATTATTTATGAATGTCGTTAGTAGTAGATCTTTAAAATATCTCTTTTAGAAGTTCACTTACGCTTATTAATGTTCCTTAAACTGTTAAGCTTATGCACAGGTGCCGAAGGACCATAGTACTAACGGGAAAACTTTTTACTTAAAGTTTACTTCTACCAAGAAACATTTTTTATCACCAAAGGACATCGCCTCCTAAACTTACAACGACCTCTTCCCTACAGTTGCCGATAATCTTAAGGGATTATCATAAAGTATGGTTTCTGAACTGTGATAAGCTCAGATGTCAGACATTGATCACGTTCTTGTCATAGGCAACATCTGTGATGTCAATGTCCTACTGGTTAGTGACACTCTGTTGCATAAGTTTTGGGTCATTGACATTTTGATTTTAAATGGGGATTTTGAATGTGGAACGAAGGGTGGTGTTTTGCTTTTGTTTTTTTTTATGCCAAGGATATGCATAATATTTAGATTAACGATATAATTATGCGACACGTGTTGATGGTAAAAATACTGAAGGAGAATGAGATTGAAACGCTTTCATACAATCTTGGGCCTGGGTGTAAAAATATGAAATCAGTGCCAGTTGATTCAAAGAAAAAAAAAAACTGACTTTGTCTCCATATAATGTCCTATAATGTTAGGTACTTTGTTTACTAGTACTAATGAATCTATTATTTACTTTTTATATAATAAAAAGTAAATAATTAAATTTTCCTTTTTTTAGGTATCCGTACCTTCCGTCCTTGATTGAATTGATTGGTCCTTGGCAGCTCTTTCGTCTTTCCATTTCTGAAAGGATATTTCTCAGAAACATACCATTATATAATGAGATTCTTTTATAATTAGGTAAATACCTTTCAGAAAAACAAATCAAACTTAAATGTTCTTTCTATATTTAACTGAGGTCTAGCCTACTAAGCCTTAGCAATAAGTAAGTGGGGAATCTGATAGTAATTTCCGGCCCATAGTTCTATAAAAATATATTACGCAATCCTCAATATCATCGCTGGACCAGCCCATAACGGTGCATAAGTAATGTCTGACCCGACGTTTGAGAGGACCGCAATGACCTGATTCGCTTAGCTGACTTTTACTGGTAGTGGATTATATGATAATACTGTTTTGTTTCATTCAATCGTTAAATTTGTTTACTTTTCTTTGTTTGGTTTTGTATATACAATATGTAAAGAAAACCCTGTCCGATCCGTGAAGGTATTGTTAGGTATCGATAACTGATTCTACTAATGCCTACAAAGACGGGCTAAACTTTAAAAAAAATCCCCTATAAAAATAAATATTATTTCGCAAAAAGAGGTAACTTAAAACATGTGCGGTAGGCCATACAGGCGCAGGCGAAGAGGGGCAGGGCACGCGGCACGCGGTCGCATCGCTATTCGCTCAGAATTATACCGTCAAAAATAATGTTGTTACTTTTTATAAATTACCATATTTTGGGGAAGTTGGAATTATTTCCCTGGAAAAAAAGATAATTTCAAAATTCATTCATTCTAGTATTGTTACTATGATGATTATGTAAAATTTCATATGTTATTTGGTCATGTGTTTACCTTTACTATCCTTACGGGTCGGACAGGGTTTTCTTAACATATTGTATGTGTGGAAGTATTTAATTTGAAGCTTAATTGTTCCACAAGTTACAAGCGACACTGACTTTGTGGAACATGTCACATTGTATCGCTATTTTTTAATGAATAAACTATATCACATATCCATACTAATATTATAAATGCGAAAGTAACTCTGTCTGTCTGTCTGTCGGTCTGTCTGTCTGTCTGTCTGTCTGTCTGTCTGTCTGTTACGCTTTCCCGCTTAAACCTCTCAACCGATTTTGATGAAATTTGGCACAGACAATCTTTAGACTCTGAGAAAGAACATAGGCTACCTTTTATCCCGGAAAAATTTGATATTCCCGAGGGAAATTTAAAAAGCGCGATATAACCGAAATCCACGCGGGCGAAGCCGCGGGGGGTGGAAAGCTAGTACATACATATGTATAAATTATAATAATTTACAAGAACCTTCAGTTTTTTTAAGAACTGTGCGGCGTAGAACTCTTACTACTTTTCTTAGCTCATTGATTTATTAATCTATACTAATCCATACTAATATTATAAATGCGAAAGTAACTCTGTCTGTCTGTCTGTCGGTCTGTCTGTCGGTCTGTCTGTCGGTTTGTCTGTCTGTCTGTCTGTCTGTCTGTTACGCTTTCCCGCTTAAACCTCTCAACCGATTTTGATGAAATTTAGCACAGACAATCTTTAGACCCTGAGAAAGAACATAGGCTACCTTTTATCCCGGAAAAATTTGATGTTCCCGAGGGAAATCTAAAAAGCGCGATATAACCAAACTCCACGCGGGCGAAGCCGCGGGCGGAAAGCTAGTATAATATAAAGCGGAAGAGTTTGTTTGTTTGAACGCGCTAATCTCAGGTACTACTGGTCCGATTTGAAAAATTCTTTTTTTAGGCTATATAACATCACGCTGCGACCAATAGGAGCGGAGCATAACTAGCTCAACGCGAACGAAATCGCTGGCGGCCGCTAGTATTAAAACTATAGCGCAAAGATGTCGCTGTACTTTTATAAAATAAATAGTTATACTTATCAAACTTACTTATTATCTTATTTTAATTAATTACTTATCCATAGTCTCAGTGGTGTTTGAGTTTAATTAGCGTCATGACCTTCAGGTTTTCACTCTCTTCGTCACCTTATATACCTACTTTCCAAAATTGGAATACAAATATTTTCCAAACGTAGGGCACTAAATAGGTAATCTTTACGCCAGGGCTTCACGATAACTATTTTCAAATTGCTTTCAAACGCTTTAAACAATTATTCCAGCAGGGAATTCAAAAAAGTTATGAATTCTGGCTGTCTATGTATACCTTATACCTTTTTTTATTTTATAAACTAGTGCTTCACCGCAATCCCGCCTGATGGTAAGCAGTGATGCAATCGTTGATGGTAAAGCGCGTTAGTTTATTAAGAGCCTTTTCACTGTAGTCTTGAATACACTTGATTGTAGTCAGAGGGAAAGACCACCGCTGGCGAATTGTTCCAGTATAAAAGATAAGAAAAGAAAAAAATATATACTTTGTTTAATATCAATGAATATGTTTTCTTTTTTTTTATCTGGCGCTTTAGTCAACATGTGTAGGGAAAGAGTTAATAGCCTCGATCCCCTGAGTCACCGCCTGACGTTAATTGACGTATTTTTAGTAGCCATGTTTTTAACCGTGTCTAAATTGTATAAAGAGTATCTTAATTTGACAGGACAAAATTTCATTGGATTCCATATTCAAATCAAGCAAATTGCTAGGCCATTGCTTCATATGTTCAAAAAATCTGTCTTCTCATTAACGTAAATAACGCAGCGAATGTTGTTTAACTGTCAAAATTCAACAACGAATGCAACTACCCTGCTGGTTTCTTCGGGTATTATGGGTTTATTGGTTCTGGAAATGATCTTCAAAGGGACACTTTTCCCCAACATATAGCCTGACTAATCCATACTAATATTATAAATGCGAAAGTAACTCTGTCTGTCTGTCTGTCTATCTGTCTGTCTGTCTGTCTGTCTGTTACGCTTTCCCGCTTAAACCTCTCAACCGATTTTGATGAAATTTGGCACAGACAATCTTTAGACCCTGAGAAAGAACATAGGGTACTTTTTATCCCGAAAAAATATGATGTTCCCGAGGGAAATCTAAAAAGCGCGATATAACCGAACTCCACGCGGGCGAAGCCGCGGGCGGAAAGCTAGTTTTAAATAAACTAGCGAATACTATATGTTACCTAACTGTCGATAATATTTGAAGCTGCTCATGTCAGCTTGGTGTTTACCAGTTAATCTGCTTACAGTATCACCTGGACAATAAATGTATACTAATACTGTCGTAAGTGTAATCTAAACATGTACTAATCATACATAAAGCTGAAGAGTTTGTTTGTTTGTTTGTTATGCGCTAATCTCAGCATCTGGTTCGATTAAAAAAATATTTTTGCGTTGGATAGCCCATTAATCCAGGGGAGCTTTAGGCTATATAATAATATAATAGGCTTTAGGCTATATAGTATATAACATCACGCTGCGACTAATAGGAGCGGAGCATATCGAAACCTACGCGGGTGAAACAGCTTGGCGCAGCTAGTCATATATAAAGCTGAAGAGTTTGTTGGTTTGAACGCGCTAATCTCAGGAACTCCTGGTCCGATTTGAAAAATTCTTTTAGCGTTGGATAGCCCATTAATTCAGAAGCTTTAGGCTTTAGGCTTTATAACATCACGCTGCAACCATTTGCAGTGGAGCGTAACAAAAAAATAAAATCTATGCTGTATATTTTTTCTTATTACTCTACGCGAATGAAGTCGCGGGCGGCACCTAGCGACTTTGACTTCTTCTTTCTACATATTTGTCGTAATTTAAAGAAAGTTCACAATTGACAGTCTAATCTCAGTCCCGATCTGTCATCATCATCATCATGAACCTTTTTATCGTCCCACTGCTGGGCACAGGTCTCCTCTGATACAGAGAAGGATTGAGCGTAATCACCACGCTTGTTCAATGCGGGTTGGCGATTTCAGACTTATAAAGTCCAGGTTTCAAGATGTTTTTCTTCCCCTTCAGTCATTAATAAGTTTGACTTCCCTAGGTTTTTGACAAGTTTTCGACAAATATTGTCGCTGACACGGACCCCGGGCTCCAACGCGAAAGCCGCGGATGCAACCGGGATAAACGCTGAGATGATGATGATGATTGTCGCTGACATGATTGATTAATGTAAAATGACCTTGCACATCTTAATGCTTTCTAGACTACAATTTGTATCTGTTGTTTTTTGGTGTTCGTAGTCAATAGGGTAGTTGACAATAAAAACTAATTATTCCGTCAGTCAGATATCCACAAAAAACTAAACACGTATTTTTTTCTTTTTTCATATTAAGCAAAAAATGAAGACGATACTTTCAACGCCCAGTTGAAAATTCGTGTGACGTCACTCCTTGCTACACTTTTTAGCAACGAGTGACGTCACTAACCCCCCTCCTGATCTTTGATGCCTTTTATATTTGTCAATTTTTATTGATTTGATAAAACAAAATATACGTATCCAATATTTTTGTATAATCCGAATGACGGACTAAATAGAATCAATTTTTTTTACCCAGGAAACATCACTATTGAGATTAGAGACGTCAGTTTTTTAAAAGAAGTACGGCTGTCGCACTATTTGTAGTCAAACAAAACACAATTACTGTTTTATTGCGTTGCCTATATTCATTTACTGTATGTGCTATTCTCATGTCCATGACGATGCGAGAGAAAAATAGCACACGCATAAATACAACAAAAATGCTAGGTAAGAGCTCCCTCGATCAAAATCTCTCGGTGGTAGGCCACAGACAAAGTTACCACCCACCAGACAAAGTCTTGCCGTCAAGCGATTCGTCGTGTTCCGGCATGATGTCTGGTGAAGCTGTATGGACGACGGGTCTGAGCAGTTGTGTTGCGATGTATGCCGGGTACAATGCGCCAAATGTTGTTGTGCCGGAAGTTGGTCATAGAGGGTCTCCAGATCAATCTCCCTCTAGCGCAGCATCGTTGGTCCCATTGTTGGGTTCAACATACCATCACCATTTTTTTGGCTCTTAATAAACTAGCGCGCTTTACCACCAACGATTGCATTACTGCTTACCATCAGGCGGGATTGCAGTCAAGCACTACTTTATAATTATATTAAAAAAAAAGCGTTTGACGGGGTTTGAACCTACGAAATATATACGGAATACTTAGAACCCGAAACACGTGTCCAGTATTTTAAAGTAAAGAATCTATGTACAAAATTTCAAATAGATACCATAAAAAACCACAAAGTTATGAGCTTGTTATCTTACCTGGTTGTCCCAATAAAAATATGGTTAACACACCATTCGCCTGGCCGGGGTCGGGCTCGGGGAGCCTGTCTCACTGTGTGTGTGTGGTACTATAGTCTACCGTTAACTGTGTTGTGCGCTCGGTAACCACACTGCAATAATTGCTAAATGTATTTGGGAAAATATAACTTGGTATAAAAATTATTAGATTCGATTCTGTTGCTTATTCTTAACAAACTATATTCAGGGTTCGTATACATAATATAATACTCTAATCTAAATAAATGGTTTGAGTTTGGTCATTCCTTATTCTTTGGCCTTACCGTGGTTGGTGAAATAATTGAGATTTTAACTCATTAATCTCATCACAGCGTTAATTTATTAGGCTGACTTTTATACTAAGAAAACATCTCTCTTCTGACAACTTGAGCGTTTAAAATGAAAGTAAAATGGAGTCAATTAAACGCGGGAAAAATGTCCTTCCGTTTCTCTCAATTAAAAACATTCACGGCTGGCGTTAATTAATGTTATAAGACTGAATTAGGAAAAGTATATCATTTTGAGGATGAATTATTCATCCTCAAAATGATATACTTTTCCTGTTTCCTGTGAAATTATGATCATTGCCTAATATTTTGATTTTAGATAAAATTAATTATGTATTTGACTCGCATTAACGTCGAATTACCCTTAGTTTTTAGGCACATCTCAGCTCAAGCCCTCGGAGAAAAGATTCAGACAGTCACTCTAAACTCTAGAACCGTGTAATTTGACAGCTAAAGTTCTTTTAATTGACTTTGACATCTACTACGAAAAGGATCTAAATAAATTCTGTTCTAGAACGGAAAGTCAAGATAAAAAGTTTAAAACAAAATAGGTCGGAGCGTTGGAAATTATTTAGCTTTTCAGAGATAAGCTCTGAAATTAGTACCAAGCAAGATGGGAAGATAGAAATAAAGTAAAAACTTTAAGAAAATCTTAAAGAAACAATGTTTATTTTTTTTTTTGCATTTTATGATAAATAGACATCGAAACAGATACTGTGATCCCGGGCGCACACCCGTGCGCCGTGGTTTAAGGGTTTAAGTCAGTAAAAGTCTGACACACTCTTCTACTCCGCCCAAAATGGGAGAGGTCATTTGATGATTTACCTATATTTATCAATAAAAAAAGATTAAAAACAGTGTACTACTTTTCGTTACCTATATTTATCAATAAAAAAAATATTAAAAACAGTGCACTACTTTTCGTCTTTCTTATGACCAAAATGCAAAATAAAGGGAATATTTAAACCTGAAAACTGCTGTTACTATTAGGTACAATACACACTTTGCAAATGGCGGTAAAAGAAGAAAGTGAAAGGGTAATAGTTAATTTTAAAAACCTGAACATTTCATTTGTTTAATTTAACGATTTCTTCAAGAAGTAGTTAGTTACAGAAAACTATTATAGGTAACTAGCTTTCCACCCGCGGCTTCGCCCGCGTGGAGTTCGGTTATATCGCGCTTTTTAGATTTCAGATTTCAGATGATAAAAGGTAGCCTATGTTCTTTCTCAGGGTCTAAAGATTGTCTGTGCCAAATTTCATCAAAATCGGTTGAGAGGTTTAAGCGGGAAAGCGTAACAGACAGACAGACAGACAGACAGACCGACAGACAGACAGACAGACAGAGTTACTTTCGCATTTATAATATTAGTATGGATATAATAACAAATTTTCGTCATTTTCAAGACTGCGTTATCGTCTTCATATTGTACTTGCAGGAAAAATCCCTATCCTTGAGATGAAACCTATAACCAACACAGATAATAACTGAAATGGAAAAACTCCAAATCACGTTGCCTATAATTAAAGAGATGCCAATCCACTGACCTTGTTGTACTCTCAATTGGTTTGATTCCGCAGAAAATCTAAGCCTCGTCCTTCGATCCGTCCTTCAATCAAGGATGTATCCTTGACTTTTCGATATGCAGGCTTAAAGACCAGTGGCAAGATATATGGGGAAACGGAATCGTACAATTCTATTCTAAGGTTTTACATGATCGTAGGGAAACATGACCTTTGTTGGACACGGAAAACGTTTCAGCAAGAATTCGACAAAGCTTGAGGGCTCGAAGTATTAGATTAGTATTCTTACCTTCTTTTGGACCTTCGAGTCAGATGAAATTATTTACGAAAGTATTGGGGATTCAATTGCATTTTTGTGTAGATGACAATTGGAATAAAGTTGACTTTGAAAGACTTACTTCCTTATGAGTATACTAACTTTCCACCCGCGGCTGCGCCCACGTGGAATTCGGTTACATCGCGCTTTTTGAATTTCCCTCAGGAATATCAATTTTATTTTCAATAAACGGTAGCCTCTGTCCTTTCTCAGGGTCTAACGATTGTCTGTGCCAAATTTCATCAAAATCGGTCGAGAGATTTGAGCGGGAAAGCGTAACAGACAGACAGGCAGAGTTATAATGTTAGTATGGATTGTGACTATTTAACCTCTTTGTTATGGTTTGCTTGTGAAAAGTGAAAAGGGAAATGATTGCAATTTCGACTTTCTTTGTTGTCTTCTATCTTGCGTGAGAAATTCGATTTATTTTAAATGATTTTTCATATTAATCTGATGAAAAGCCATAGATGCGGAAGTACTTAGCTTAATGTATTTTTACGACATTTTAGATTTCATTCCGGAGTCATTTCATTTGTTCAACGATGTGCTCAGTTTATTTCAGTACCTAATATGCGTTTTGAGAAATAATTTGGCTTTTGCGGAATTCAAGCCGATTGATCTTCATTTGACAACATTGAATTTGCATTTCCAATTTGTAACCCACAAAGGCGTTAATTTTTGGGATCTTGTACAAAGTTTATCGCTGGAGCTTCAAGTCCGAGTCAGTTTACCATGATTCTTTCTCAAAAGGCTCTCTTAGAAAGCCAATTTATCGCCCACTAAATTGTCGAGGTTTTCGTTTTCTTAAAAAACAATAATTTTACTTCACAGTTTTCATTTGTAGATCAAGATCTTCTTCGTAAATATAAATTCATCTTAAGTAGGTACCTACGAATAAATTATTGGTACCATGATTTAGTTTGTTTATGTTGGGATATTTTGTTGAGTTAAGTGTTGAGTTAGATTTTAAGCCATTACTTAAGTAGGTACATTGAATTAAAATTATTTTTTTCTATTTATAAAGTCGGTACCTACTATAATTGGAGATCCATCATTTACATAGCTAATATGTAATTTAAATATAACTTAAACTGATAGGTACAGTACAGTATATAATTAGGAAATCGTCAAATAAAGTCTTTCTTTGTACAGCCATCTATCAAGCAAATCAATGTCGCAACAAAGATGTTATGTAATTTTAGTTTTCTTAGGGACAGATAGATGGCACTTTTTATTTGAGTCGTATAATTAGAAGTCGGTGTCAAGATTCTCCGACAACAGTATATAGTCTAGAAAAATAAGGTTCATTTTAGTACATTTTATTATGTATTCAGGGATGGTAGAATAAACATTGGATTTAGAACCCTATGTTTCATTTTTGATATCACCGGTTGAGGTGTAGGGACCCGTAGTGTCACGTGACCCTCACTAAGCCCGAGGATTCGCAATTCGCATGACCTACATAATCAGCAGCAGTTCTTTCTACCAGCTCGTAACGTGAGCGAGCACCACCCCTAAACCCTCACGAAGCCCGAGGGTTTAACATTCTTATTCATTATAAGCATAGTTCGGGATAGGTAGAGTGATTTTTGGTAGTTGTATCATAAATGTTCACAGAAAGAATAACGTACCTATCCAAGTAAATATTGTTAATGTTGCTAGTGACATTATTACTACTCAATTCATTTAAAGGAAGGTAACAAAAAAAAACTAATTTATTATTTACTTGTTGAAAAATAAAAACAATCAAATTCTAATCGAAGCATTAATACATTTCAATATTTTATTTTTAACCTCTAAGGAAGGGTATGGCCAAATCAAGCGGTTTTACGACTTAATATAATTTTTACATATTTTTTTTTAATAATCAATCAATTCCGTAATTCCGGAGGAATGCCCATATTAATATATACGTTTCCGATCAATGACCCTAATTCACTCTACCTATTCCGACCTATAACTATAAGCTAATAGCTTTCCGCCCGCGGCTTCGCCCGCGTGGAGTTCGGTTATATCGCGCTTTTTAGATTTCCCTCGGGAACATCATAATTTTTCGGGATAAAAGGTAACCTATGTTCTTTCTCAGGGTCCAAAAATTGTCTGAGCCAAATTTCATCAAAATCGGTTGAGAGGTTTAAGCGGGAAAGCGTAACAGACAGGCAGACAGACAGATAGACAGACAGACAGACCGACAGACAGACAGACAGACAGAGTTACTTTTGCATTTATAATATTAGTATGGATGAGGAAAACATTTGTTTCACGCGTTCCTTATAAGATTCACCACTTCAGTAATTTAATTTCACTCAAACTTTTAAATCTGAATAAAATTAAGTAGGTCAAATTTATGCTAAACTAGAGCTGGACGGAAATAGCTGAACTCTAAAATACATAGTTAGAGGAAAACAGATTACTGTGTCGCTCAGCGCTTAATCGGACAGTAGACGTAGCACACTTACAGTTATTTATATCAACAAGACACATGTCGCATTGACCCTCCTATCGTTAAATGAAATTAAAAATCTGCTTGAAGGTAATGGCTTCTCAGATTTTAACAATCAACATATTTTCCGTTTAATTTCATCGTTTTTAAATAGATACTTAATTTTTATCGTCCAGTGTTTTAATTTTTATTCTGTGCCATTTTATAATGCTGTCTAGTTATTTTCGTGCACCGAGCGATGTGTTACATTTAAATTAAACGGAGCACCAGTTTATATGTTCTCCAGTCACGAGATTAAACTCTTTCCAAATTAAATCAAAATTGTTTATTTCAAATTAACCATCCGTTGGTGTATTTGAATAGTCAATGTCAGCCAGTCCAAGAAAAGTGAAGCTAAATTGCACTTTTTGTTCCTCAATTGCCTGCATACGTTTTTCTCACCGTACCATAACCATCTCAAAGGACCAGTAAGAGGAACATAACACTTCAAAACACATTTACTCACACATTAAAACCAGTTAGAGGAATATACGTAACACATCAAAACTACTACTCACTCATTATTATTTACTTGCTTTTTATTTTGTAGTGAAATTTAAAATGACTGTACTTAAGTAAAATGCAGCTAATTGTAATTTTTATACCTACAAAAATTGTACGCCGTTATTGACAAAACATGGACGAACATAACATCTATTAAGTCAATCAATCAAGAAATGAATCAAGTAAATCAATTAAGAAATGAAATATATCTTTATTGATATATTTACATTCAAATTTATACTTAAATATTTCTTAAAACATAAAAAAATATGTATAAAAATAGTGATCCACCGATGTCTGAAGCAGGGCCCAAGGTTGCTCTATCAGTCATAGACAGGGTCTTCCTCAAGTAAGGACCGTATTGAGGAATACTGTCTTTTGATTGAGGCCTTTATATGAACAAAGTTCCGAAATCTAAACCCCGGGCTGCTAAAAATACAATAAAGTTATGCTCGACCGAATCGGATTCAGAAGCCCATGCACTAGTAACTATTAGACTGACAAGGCAACTGTCTGCTTTACATGCAGCAGTGCCTAGAAGAGTATCAATGAAAAAAATACATATTTGACACTTTCAAATCACGAACACTAAGCATTGAGGATAAAGGATAAGCGCCCTTCCGCTCCGCCCAGAGCGAGAGAGGTCGTTTGAGGATTTCCCATCCCAAACAAAAAAAAAAAGGATAAAGGATGACATAGTGTTAACAATCGGTGAGGCATAAAATTGAAAATTATTAATAATGCAATTAACTGATTCATAATTTCACGAAGAAAATGAAATTTCAAATTATTTTTATTACGATCCTTGGTTTAATTTCGAAACCGCTTTCCTGTGTGATGTCATATTTCTTCACCATCTGTTGCTCCAATAAGTCATAAATTTTTGGTACAGATGCCATGGTATAAATATGTTGATCCAGTCATCTGACATGGTGTACAAACAATTGCTACGGATATCCGGCGTTGGCGCAGATTCAAAGAGAACTTTGTTTATTTAATAGCATCCATATTGTAAATAGGAATTAATGATTGGGAGAAGTTTCCTTGATTCTGTGATTTATTTCTTGTAATCTGTAGTGGCTGGTGTTGATATTACTTTAGTATTAAGAGGGAAATCTAGTTGTGCTTTCTCTATACAAACGTATTCTGCTGTTTTCTTCGCGGATAATGCTTTTCGAGCAATTATTATTTTTCTACAATGGTAACACCGTGATTATACATGCCCCTATTATTTGATTTTTTCTGAACCTTAATTAATAAAAGAAATACAACACTTCAAAATCGCGAAAAATAACCGATTTTAACCGTGTTGTTCAGATGACTATTAAACAAACGTGATAAGTTTTTGACAAAAAAGAAAATAATAGAAGCATAAGTATACTTTTCCTCTAAATTTTGATATAAAAATAATTGAGATGTGTCATGTTTTGAAAAGAAAACAGCAGAATACGTCTTTTTGTCAACGTTTTTGTAGGTAAATTAGCCTGAGCTGCAACTGCCCTTTTCGCACTTTATCGGGAGAGGATGGAAGCAGCGCGACGGCAATAGTTTCTTCGAATACCTATTTTCCAAATTCCTCGGCACTAGAGTCCCCTCTTAAAGCGATTATTCAGTTCAAGAAAAATTATAAATATTAGATGCAGTTGCAAAGTTATAAGTAGCAGCTACTTATAACTTTAAACAGTATTAGTAAACAGTGGACCTTAGGTTCCACTGTTTACTGTACTAAGGAAACCCTGTGCAATCTGCCAAACACATATCTACTTCTTGAAATCATAAATGAAACAGCGTACTTTAATACACAATCATATATTTTTATTGACCAGTTTTAGTAGGTTTTGTTTATAGGTATAACACTAACAGCCGCCAGCGACTTCGTTCGCGTGGAGTTAGTTATGCTCCGCTCCAATTGGTCGCAGCGTGATGTTATATAGCCTAAAGCCTTCTTGGATTAATGGGCTATCTAACGCAAAAAGAATTATTTAAATCGGACCAGTAGTTCCCGAGATTAGCGCGAACAAACAAACAAACAGACATTCAAACAAACTCTTCACCTTTATATATTAGTATAGATTTGAGATCGTTTCCTTAAATTTATGTAAATTATATTGGTCCTATATATGAGCATTTTCCACAAGTTTATCATAATCAAGTTTGCAGTTGGAAATTGTCAACCTTAAAGAATCCAATGTATGAGCGACTGTCAAGCGAAAACGGTATTTATTTTCACGCTTCCCGCGTATTGGATATTGCATGCCGAAAACGAAACCCTACGAGTGTAAATATAGCGATATAGTTAGTTATTTAAAAATGATACAAGATGATACTGCAATAGTTGATAATATTTATATTTTTTGCCTGGCTACGATCGACTGGACTAGAATTACAATTATTACATTTACTTATTATTTTAGGACCAACGGCTTAACGTGCTTTCCTGGTCGTGCCTCGGAAAGCACGTTAAGCCGTTGGTCCCGGTTGCCATACGAGCATCTAGTGGCAGTCGTTACGGGTTGTTGGAGCCCTCAAAAGTCCAACAATTGGTCTAACTGCAATGCTTCGATGTCGCCTTCGGGTTGTGGAGGTCAGACGGCAGTTGCTTCACGGAAAATGTCGAAGTTTAGCCATATCAGCAGTTTGAGTGGTAAAGCGGACCCCAGACTCCAAAGCTGAAAAGGCTTCGGATGCGACTAGGATTAACGCTGGGATAATGATGATTTATTATTTTAGGAGACTACATTTATTTAGCACAGACTAAAAGAAATACAATACATCAGATAAAGACAAATATTTAAAAAGTAAAAAAAAAGAGTAAGTATCTAATAATAAAATAAAGTAAAATGTGGTAAAACTAATTAACCTAGAAAACTAGCAGGAATGTGTGCCTCCCGGCTGCACCAAAAAAGGCTGGGCCTTTTTTGGTGCAGCCGGGAGGCACACATTCCTGCTAGTTTCAGCAAAAATGCCAGACAACTAGTGCCTGACGCTTATTTTCAACTGAACCTGATGTGAGGTGACATTTGTATACAACAACGTGACTTGTATGCAAAAACAAAATATATACAGGGTGTATCTGACATCGTAACGCAAACTTCGCGAAAAGGCTAGACCGCATGCCACTAATATAATTATGATTGTATTTATGTCGTTAATGAACGGTTACAGAATACACAGTGTTTAAAAAAAAGTGTCGGCTCGGCTTTTGAACGTTGCAAGCGTGCCGCCGTGCGAGTTTGTAGATATGACGTTGATCCCTGATGCGAACTCTATTAAATCAGCTGATAAGATCGTTTTTCGGGTTTTGTTTTCCTTGCGCTTTTTTATGTAATTAGCGAATAATTTAATTTTGACTTTAAAATCTTATTGGATTATAAAAGTATAGCAATTGTGAATGGTCTGAAGTGAAAAAAAAAACTACATTTATTTTTTTTAAATCATGAAAAGCCGACGAAAAATTTCACCACTGGGGGGTTCAGAATCATGTACTGGATCCATGGTACTCATTTGTGCGTCGATGACAGATACACCCTTTATAATAAAATATAATTTTATGTTATATAAAAACAATGACGTATGTATACTGTCCTTATGTAACTAGCAGTCGCGATCGACGGGTTGGCCAACCTTGTGTTATAGGATTTTCCATCAGAAGATATGAAGCATGCTAGAATCTTAATTTGTGCCTACTTAATCGCAAACGACTCACCACCAATTACATAGGACTTAATTGTGTATGGCCAAATGTAAAGAGTAGCAGTGACCAGGTATCGGCTGTCGCATAAAAGTTGTAACTCAAAGGTTCAAAGCGCATCAGGCACTTTACTTTATGTAAATAATTTAATCACCACTGCTCTCAAAACGGTGTAGGAAAACAGTGTGAGCAAACCAACATGTGCTAAAGGCAAAATTTCGAAGACGTATTGTGACATCTACCAACTCGCATTGGTTGTAGATGACGGCCTATTCCCTCTCACCGAGAGGAGGCTGTGTCTCAGGAGTGGTTCAATTATATGCTGATTATGTATAATTAATAATTATTATATTAACAATTTGCCAGCGGCGGTGTTTCCGTCGGACTATAATTTGAGTGTCTTCAAGGCTAGAGTGAATAGGCTCTTAATAAACTAGTGCGCTTTACCATCAACGATTGCGTCACTGCTTACCATCAGGCAGGATTGCGGTCAAGCGCTAGTTTATAATATCGTCACCTCTAAGGCAAACTTACGAATCTGCTGTTTTTGTACATTTACCATTTCTATTAAAAAATACACCTTATGTTGTCCTACATATGGTGTAAAATTTTAAAAATTCTATCTGTAACGGTTACAGAAATGTCATTAGTGCGAATCTAACTTTTTTGTTGATACACCTATATTAAACTTACGAAACTGATATTAGTTATTTTGGCGTAGTTGAAAACGTGAAGTCCGAAAAAAATACACCACGGTCAACTTACGAATCTGTCATATTCGTGAATTGATGTAAAAGAAAATATGAAACGATCTACTGTAAATGATCCATCGCGCAAAGTAAGAACGCATCAATATTGTTTTACAGTAAACAATAAAAAAGTTACTGTATGCAGAGATTTCTTTTTAGACACTATAAACATCAAGAAAGGAATAGTACGGGGTGCTTTAAAAAAGATTTCTGAAGACGGGGTTCTTTTAGCTGATAAAAGAGGCAAAAAACTTCCATCTAAAAAACTTTCTAGTGAGAGTCTTGATCAAATTAAAAACCATATTTTTTCATTTCTTGCCATGGAGTCGCACTATAGCAGAAAAAATTCAGAGTTTAGGTATCTAGATTCAAGACTGAATGTGACCATCACGTGTTCTTTATACAAAAAAGAAAAAAAATACGTGGAGATGAAGGCAAGATCCCAGCAGGAAAGTCTTCAGGTCCTATAAATTAAAATTCCATGTGCCGAAAAAGGATCTCTGCAAAAAGTGAGCTTACAAGGAATTAAAAACACATGACCTGAGCAGCACTGAAGAGGAAAATCATCCAAAATATCTTAAGCGGCGCGGCGATGCTTATCTGCGTCGAGACGCAGACAAAACAGCAATGATCCGAAGACTTGGGCATTTAATTTTGACCCGGAAGCAGTCCTCCAAACTCCTAAAGGTGCGTCTGGACCATTCTTTTATGTTCGGAAATCAGCTGTATACAATTTAACATCTTATAAATTTGGCGAGCAAAACGTAAACTGTTTAACTTGGGACGAAACGGAGGGTAAACGGGGAAGTACTGAAATTGCAACTTATATTTTCAAATATATTTATTTGTAGTCAACAAGGCGTAACACATGTGAGAATAATGTCAGATAATTGTTTCGACCAACAAAAAATTATAGTTTTTGCTGTGTTGCTCCACTTGGTAACGAATCATTCCACAGTAAACATAATTGATCATGTTTTCTCCGAATCTGGACATAGTCGCATAGAGTGTGATTCTATTCACTCGAAAATAGAACAGAAATGTAAAAATACAGCAATTCACACTCCGGATGGGTGGATACAGTTGATGAGACTAGCCAGAACTAATCATCAGCCATTTAATGTGAATGTTTTTGTTCATGACGAATTTTTTAGTTTTCAATCGCAATCAGTGTCAGTTTATGGAAGAAATTTCGAAAAAACAAAGTTTGAAGAAGAAATACTCAAATAAAGTAAAAAGAAATAATGAACAAGAAGAAAATGGAGCACTAGAGGAGATAAGATCCAAAGTGAAGATAAATTTCCAAGATGCTGCGTGGATTCAATACTTAGCGTAAAGACAACCCTAAATCAATATTTATTAAAACTGACTACAATGAGAAGAGGAAAAGTACGTGTATAGTACCAAAAAATATTTACACGGAAAGAAATACCAAAAGAGAGATCTACTAAAACTCTGTACCAAACCAAATCCCAAAATAAATTCCTTCCTTCCATTCCTTTTATAAAAACCTCCCAGATTCGGAAGCAATTGATGATCGCTTACCTGAACCAGATGCTGAAGAAGATGAGAAACTGTAGGAGTACCTACAGTTCCTCTTTATCTTCAGCATCTCACACAATCTTCAAATAGATACTTTTTTCTACGATTTCTTCTTACTTTGATTGTTTTGTGAAAGTCGCGACTATATTGTTTTTGTCTTAATCAATAGTTACAATTATTTGTACCTATACGTATTTTATTCTACTAATATTCCAAACATAATGATATGAAATAACTTATTTTTTTTCTGAAACGTTTTATTATATATTATTATTTATCTTATGAGATAAATCATGCCTTTTAAAGGAATAATAAGTATAATTATAATATCGTGAATATATTATTCATATACTACAAGACGAACAAATAAATGCATTTTCATTACTTGACACCTTCATACATCAGAGTTCAAATGTATTATATTACGCTTTAGCAAACTTACGAAAGTGACACTTTCGCAAGTTTACCAAAATATTTATTCAATATTTTTGTTATGAAATTACGAAACTACCACTTTCGTAAGTTTGCTGAAGCGTAATATAATACCTTTGAATTCTCGTGTATGAAAGTGTAAAGTAACGAATATGCATTTATTTGTGATGCGTGTTATATATGTATAATCCATTCATGGTAAATAAAAGCAGGCGGATTTTGAAACTGAAATTTATCGTAGAATTTATTACATCCCTTTCTTAAAAAAAAATATCGTCAATCTAAAGTTTCAAAACGCTCTCCTGTAAAATTTGTTTTTGGTAGTTTCGTAAGTTTACCATATAGGTGACGAGATATAAAAAAAAAAATGTAAATATGGATGTATAAAACTATACAACATATGTGACTAGGGTTATCCCTAGTATATACCTATAGTTTATAAGTACATCCATATAATTCATACTATCCATACTAATATTATAAATGCGAAAGTAACTCTGTCTGTCTGTCTGTCGGTCTGTCTGTCTGTCTGTCTGTCTGTCTGTTACGCTTTCCCGCTTAAACCTCTCAACCGATTTTGATGAAATTTGGCACAGACAATCTTTAGACCCTGAGAAAGGACATAGGCTACCTTTTATCACAGAAAAATTTGATATTCTCGAGGGAAATCTAAAAAGCGCGATATAACCGAATTCCACGCGGGCGAAGCCGCGGGCGGAAAGCTAGTATTATTATAAATTATCCATACTAATATTATAAATGCGAAAGTAACTCTGTCGGTCTGTCTGTCTGTTACGCTTTCCCGCTTAAACCTGTCAATCGATTTTGATGAAATTTGGCACAGACAATCTTTAGACAATGAGAAAAGACATAGGCTACCTTTTATTTTGATATTCCCGAGGGAAATCTACAAGCGCGATATAATCGAATTCCACGCGGGCGAAGCCGCGGGCGGAAAGCTAGTTGAATATAAATTCAATTAGTAAAAAATAATACAATACGTCCTAGAATATAGAAAATTCATAATTACGGAGATACCTATAAGTTGGTTTTAGTTTCATTGTTGTATAGGAATATGGAGTGGTGATGATGAGTAGGGTGAAAAGTTGACTCGGCTCATTAAGCCTGCAATACATGTTGGTCGAGCTTAGACCAGCGCGAGCCTAGGCAAATTGATACAAGGCAAGCGCTACTGTCTATACGTTTGGCAAGTTTGAAGGAAACCAATACAAATGGCCAACATAGACGAGCTTTGAGAAGACGCCCACATGTTGGCCGAGCGCGCGCGAGCGCCTTTGATTTGTGCTGAAAAACCGACACCGCTCCGAAGTGAGGCAAGTGATCCCGAGCGACTGCGAGTGTGGAGGCAAGTTACGTCAAATGAGGTCTATTACACGTTGGCGCTTGTCTTTACTCAGCCAACTAGGCGAGCGACACCGAGCGATAGCAAGACAAGGCAAATAAACTGTCTAGATGTTGGTATTGGCCTTCACTCGGCAACGCTCGGCCAACATGTATTGCAGGCTTTACAGATACACCTCCGCCTCCGTCGAACCTTATGGGGGTAATCGCGCTAATTAAAACAGTAGAAGTTCAACTCTTGTTCGTATCTAATCCAAATAAAGTTATGGTATAGTTTCGATCACATTTTGTATCGAATTAAAGTACATATTAACTTCGATTGAAGTAAAATCAATGTATGAGTGATACATTTCGTTAGATATAATAATTAAAACTAAATAAATTATAAGTAAATCTAATCGTTTAGACGTAAGTTTGACAAATGGCACAGAAAAAGTTAGCTTTGTTTCAACTTTTACATTTGACAGCGGATACGTTCCAATTGCGATCATTTGCCAAAAGGTTAGCGCGATACGAAACATAACCAAAGTTATGGTTTGGATGCGCTACAATTCTGTTTTGGTTGAATTATTTTAGCGCGATTTCCCCCCAGGGATTATAATAGTAATCTTAGGTTATGCGCGTGAATCTTCAAAAGCGGAACATAATTAAGTTTCAGTTTACAATTCCTCTATTAACCTTATTATTAATTACACGTTTAAAAAAATCTCTTATATCGGTTTCGATAACCTTTATCTTGTAATGTATTCGAAATTTCTAAACTAATCTTCTCAGTTCCTCATTAAGCGTGAAAATAACAAGTGGAAGAGCTGAGACGAAGACAGAATTCCGGTGCGCTATTTATCTAGCAAAACCGTTATACCCGGAACCGCAAAGTGCTACAATATCCTCTGCTACATATTTCTTTAAATACTATTCTTTATCGGATAGTGAAAGATGGATGCAGTTTTCCGGTTGTTTGAGAAAACCAATAAGCTTATGTAGTTGCCAAGGTTTACAAAAAACCTAGTCTATATCTATACTAATACATAAAGCTGAAGAGTTTGTTTGACTGTTTGTTTGTTTGAACGCGCCAATCTCAGGAACTACTGGTCCGCTTTGAAAAATTTTTTGGGTTGAATAGCCCATTAATCCAGGAAGGTTCTAGGCTATATAACATCACAGGGCGACCAATAAAAGCGGAGCATGACTAACTCCACGCGAACGAAGTCGCTGGCGGCTGCTAGTATAGTATAACATGTTGGTCTACCTCAATCAAAATCCAAAAGAAACATTATTACGCCACATCAAAAGGTTTCAATTCGCCGAAACACCCGAGAACTTGGGGTCAAGATCCTTTCTGCGCTCGAATATATTTTCCGGAGACCCAAAGCGGAGATGAGACCTTTTGATGTGATACATGCGTAAAATAATGAGCCTGGCGTATTAGGCTAGATCCATATAGAATAACTATGGAAGCCTTTTAGTCTGTTTGTTGTTTTGAGTTCAATGTTGATGATTTGTACCTACATATGTACATAATGTAGGTATGCAATTAACTTACATGCACTAGTCATAATTCCACTGTAAGAGTAAATGACTAAGCGCTGGGCTGCAAGGCACCAGAAAGCTCATGCAGCCGCTGCTGGCTGCAGCATTTTAAATGAGAAATAGCTCTAAATACCAGCGTCAGGCACTAGTTGTAGGTAATTTTTGCTGAAATAGGCCTTTTTGGCGCAGCCGCGAGGTACATTTTGCTGCTTCTTCTCTTTTTTACATCGGGAATTTTACTTTTTATATGATTTTTATTTGTTGCTACTTGATGTATGTTTTGTTAATGTATTGTGTGTCAAAGCTGACCTCGATGCCAAACGCGACCATTTAAAGGCCCGCCCATCTGCTGCCATCACATACAACTAGGTCGACGGCGTGCTTACGTGCCCTCAGTGTGCACGAAGTTTCGCCGCCAAGATAGGCTACATAAGTCATCTTCGGGCGCATGAGCGCCAAATCATCGGCTAGAAGTCGAAGTGGTCGCCGTGGCCTAAATCGGTCTGGAACATCATCATCATCATTGTCTGTCTTTAAGTCTGTGCTGAATAAATGTATTTTATTTCTTTTTTTCAAATAGCTCCGTCCCACGCTTCACCCGCATGAGTTTCAATTCCCCGGAAACATCGGGGTTAAAGTATCCTATGACTTATTTCTGGTTATTAACCATCAGTGTGCCAAATTAAATACCAATGCGTTTAATAGTTTTTGCGTGAAAGAGTAACAAACATTCTTGAATATTTTTTTTTTTTAACCGACTTCAAAAAGGAGGAGGTTACTCAATTCGACCGTATATATGCTTTTTTTTTTCTATGTTTGTTCGCGCGTAACTTCGTCGTTTATGAACTGATTTTGATAATTCTTTTTCTGTTAGAAAGAAGACGTTCGCAAGGTGGTCCCATGGTAAGGATATCAGGGTTTGATGGTGGAAGACCAGAGAAAACAAGGGAAACTTTCAAAAATTGCAGGGGCGACTAGTGCATTTCTTAGCATTTTCATTAAGTATTTTAAAGCACTACAACTATATTTGCGTCAGCTTCCAGTCTGACCGGATGCAACTGAATAAATAGTACTTTTAACAACTAAAAAGTGTAAAATAAAAACTTTTTTACAAAAAAACAACCGACTTCCAAAAACCACTACAAAGTGAAAAATAACTAATTTCGGAAGTCGGTGTCAAAAAAGAATATACAAAACGAAAGACACCGACTTCCGAAATTAGTGATTTTTCACTTTGTAGTGGTTTTTGGAAGTCGGTTGTTTTTTTGTAAAAAAGTTTTTATTAAATCTGTGCCCCCTTCAGGAATTACTCTTGTATCGTGGGTGCGTTGACAAACATTTAAGCGCACATATACAAACAGCCAGACCCGGAATAACTACTTGTAGGTCATACAAATATTTGTTCCGTATGCCATGGTGGCCTAGTGGTTAAAACACCAGCCTCTCAAGTACGAGTGCGCGGGTTCGATTCCAGGTCAGGCAAGTACCAATGTATTTTTTCTAAAGTTATATGTACTTTCTAAGTATATCTTGGACACCAATGACTGAAGGTGAAGGAAAACATCTTGAGGAAACCTGGACTTTAAGCCTGAAATCGCCAACCCGCATTGAGCAAGCGTGGTGATTACGCTTAATCCTTCTCTGTATGAGAGGAGACCTGTGCCCTCACAGCACTCAGCCTCTACACCAACCGTGTCGTCATATTCTCACACACTTTCGCATTTATAATATTAGTAGGATTGCGTAACATACATACCATCAATTACAATCTGCAGTGCAATTCTAAAACCGTTCTGTAAGCCGTACGGAGGACGGGTCTGAGCAGTTATGTTGCGATGTGTGCTGGGTACGATGCCCCAAATGTCGTTGTGTCGGGAGTTTGGTCGTGGACCCCTCTACGACCAAACGCCCGACACAACGACATTTGGGGATTCAGATCAATCTCCCTCTAGCGCAGCATCGTTGGTCGTGTTGTTGGGTTTGAAATTGCACCACCTCGCTCAACTGCCGTCTTCCTTACTATTCACTAAGTTTTTTAAGTGAATAGGCTCTTTATAAATTAGCGCGCTTGGCCATCAACGATTGCATCTCTGCTTACCATCAGGCGGGATTGGGGTCAAGCACTAAGTAGTTTATAATTATTTTAAAAAATGTGTTCATTATTTATGTATTTATTTATGTATATGTATGTATTTGTGTATCTATCTTAGTATATTGTAGTAATAATATTTGCACCAACGACAGTCCCATTTGTGGTTCGGAAGAATCTGTCCATTCTTTGGTTGCCTGGAAGAGATCGCATTAGCGATAAGGGCGCCCATTGTATGTTTTTTTTGTGTTGATTGTTTTAAAGAATATATAAATAAATGTGACTATATCTAGTGAATTCATTTTCCGTCCCTTTAATGCAATATTTTTGATAAAGAGAGAGAGAGATTAGGGATTAGACAATATTTTTGATATGATAATGAAAGTATTTCCATCAAAGTAAGCCTATAAAGTCGTATTTTAAATACAAATCCTCTTTGAGTAAGTCTATAAATTCTGTACACCTGTTGTCTACCGACCTACTAATTACCTACTGATACATTTTGGATAGGTACTACTTAATAATTCCGAATATAATCCTCCAAATTTCTTTTAGTTTATGGATGAATTAAAATACAATTAGCGAAACCCCGTCTTGGTAATACATAATAGGTCTAGTACTTAAGAGCTGTGCCAGGGAGCTAAATCCCAATTATCCGATATTAATTATATACAATACATACATTTTTATTTTTTCTTTATATAAAACCGAAATATAGTTTGTTCAGAATAAGCAACTGAAGGTGTGGACTGTGGTTACCGAACGCACAAAAGAGTTGATAGCGGATCATAGTGTCCGAGGACCCCACCGCGCCAAGCCGCAGCGCGAGCGGGGTGCGAGCGGCGCGTTGACCAATTTTTTTTGTAGTTGAGCGATTTTTGTAGGGACGACCAGGTAACCTAACAAGCTAATGTGGTTTTTCATGATAGGTTTATGACTTTTGTTTAAAAAAATATTGGACGTGTTTCGGGTTTCGCATATATACAAAAAATAACGTTTGAGTATATAAAAAAATCAAAAATCCATTAAGTATTCCACATTTTTTTTTCTACTAATTTTAAATAAAGTGGGTATTTGAAAGTCGAATAAAATTCCAAGATGAATAGTGTCACAGTAATCACAAGGAAAACAAAGGTTCCATAGACGTCTGTCACCACGAGGATAGCAAATAATGGAGGTAAATAAGTATTGACAGTTAATACACCAGCCAAGGTTTCCAATTTGGAAATAATTTGGTCACTCGAAGAGAGTGTGTTGAGGGTGTATTTAGACTTCCATCGTTTTTTTCTTGTACGAGTCAGAATAAGTACTTTTTTTTCTTTTCTTCTTGTCTTTTTAAGGCCCATGGTGACGAGCTAATTGTGCTCAACTTAATGCAAATCCAGACTCAAGGCTGGTACTAATAAAACCTAAATAGAAAATGAAACTGCAGAATCGAGCAGTGGGATCCTGTACTAAAGTAGTACTTGAGAGTTTTGGCGGGAAAGTCAAGCTGAGTGTCACGGTCATTTTTCATTGGACTTTTATAATTATTTATAGTGTTGTTTACTAAATAAAAGTGCGTGATTTATGTAGCAAAAAGTGCATTCAGTAAATAATTCATAAAGAACAGTGAAATATCGCAGCATAGTGGCAACATCATGACTTTGCTCCAAACCTCCCTCGTAAGACGGTTCACGCGGCCGTCTTTTTCGACATGAATTATTCATTGCGTGACATTGGCTAAATGCATAAACCGTGTGAAGCCAAAAAAGAAAGAAAGAAGAACTATTGAAGATTTTTATTTTACTTGAAATTGGCAGAAAGTCATAACTAGTGCCACACTACAAAAAAAAGTAGTACTTACACGTTTCCAGCTGACTGGTTGTCTGGCGGGCCACTTTGCCCGCTGGTTGATGTCGCGAACTTATATGCGTGCTAGTTGCACAGAAAACTCTGATTGCGAGATACAGGATTCGCGTGACGTCAGTATGACGAGTTGTAGGCACCGCTACAGCTTCATGTAAAATCAATGTACTCGGCTGCATTCAATTGAACTGGAAATCAACCCTTAGATAGTTATGAAAAGGTTAGACAGAGGTATTGATTAAGTAATTACTTCTAAGTACGAATCAGCCATGGATCGCGCAATGACGCAACCTGAGTTAATATTAAATATCAAAGGCACGCTTAGAACTGAGGGAATTAAAATCAGCTGTCTCGTTCACTGTACCTATAATATTACGGTTAGAACATTTAATAAAGCTTACGCTTAATGCCGCAGTGTATAATTCTGTAGGACTTTAATGAAACGCAATTGTAGTGTGTAGCTCATATATCGGTAAGGAAATCAGCTGCAAAGAATTTGCTAGTCTCAAGTCTTAGGCCAGTTAAAAAATTACCCTAATTTTTTTGGTAGAACAAAAATGAAATAGTTTTGAATATTCGAAGTTTTAAATTAGTTACTAGTAAATGTAATTCAATTACTTTTATTCAGTAGTGATTAAAAAAATTGTTGGCAAAAAAAATATCACATCATTAAAAAAACTCGGTGGTAGGCAACAACATCAGCCGCCGGCATAAGTTACCACCCACCAGACAAAGTCTTGCCGCCAAGCGATTTGTCGTGTTCCTGGCATGATGTCTGGTGAAGCCGTACGGTGGACGGGTCTGAGCAGTTGTGTTGCGATGTGTGCCGGGTACGATGTGCCTAATGTTGTTGTTGCACGATGTTGCGCTAGAGGATTTGAGACCCTCCACGACCAAACTCCCTGACAGTTTGGTCGTGGAGGGCCCCAGATCATCCTCTGGCGCAGCATCGTTGGTCTTGTTGTTGCTAGCATTGCATCACCTCGCTCAACTGCCGTCTTCCTTCCTATCGCCAGTTTTTTTGAGTGAATAGGCTTAAGCTAGTGCGCTTTTTACCATCAACGATTGCATCACTGCTTACCATCAGGCGGACTTGCAGTCGCTAATTAGTTTATAACTATTAAAAAGAAAAAGAAAATCGTATAGTTTAATTCCCCATCTCCGTTCCACCAGCGGACGACCCTGTCGTACGGCTGGTTTCCACCCTTACGTTGTTAACACCACTACGATCCGGACGAAGCGTTTCGCCTCCTCCTTTATACCGCGTACATCGAAGGACTGGAACAATTTGCCAGCAGCGGTGTTTCCGTCGGACTACAATTTGAGTGTCTTCGCTAGAGTGAATAGGCTCTTAATAAACTAGTGCGCTTTACCATCAACGATTGCGTCACTGCTTACCATCAGGCAGGATTGCGGTCAAGCGCTAGTTTATAATATGTAAAAAAAAAAAAAGTTGTTTTGCGAAATATTGCTGTCAGCTTGTTGGTTACTTAAAACGCCCATGAAACTTTTTTGCTTTTATATTAAGACAGATTACATCATTTATTAACCTCATCTTTACATTAGCAACCCGTTAATTCGGTGTATCATCATCGAATTCATCAGAATTAAAAAGGTAAACAAGATGATTGTGAAAAACACATATCTACGTCATCATTTTTTTGTTTCATTTCTATACCCGTCTATGATTCTAGGAATTGGTGTTTATTATGTCTGTCTGGCTTTAATAATTTGAGGCAGAGGTCTCTCACTACGCTCCAGTACTTCCCCGCTCAACTGATATAGTGACGCTAGTACTTACTTTCGATTCGGTCAAGAGGGTCGCCGCTTTGGATGAAATAGTGAGGCATCCGTGAACAATTCTGACAGCATCGTCTTCTGCGGTCTTCACAAGATTCAGATGTTGCGAGTCGTCAGGTTGTTCGGCCATGCGGGTGTCTTATAGAGCACTATCAACCGCACGACCACTCTGTACCTATAGCCTCCGGCAAAATGTGTCGGGGACCCTCAGACTGTGTAACAGCCGCAATAAAGCATCGCAGCAAGCAGCGCATCAATTTGGGGATCAGTTGCCGGAAGTGCGGCCCAAAGTTCCACCGACTGTCGAGGACGATTCTTTCATCATCAACCCGAAAGTGATGGTAACGCCTTTTTTTAATAGCTATAAACTAGTGCTTGTCTGCAATCCCGCCTGATGGTAAGCAGTGATGCAATCGTTGATGGTAAAGCGCACTGGCTTATTAAGCATATTCACTCAAAAAAGAAAGTGAGTGAATAGGAAGGAAGACGGCAGTTGAGCGAGGTGATGCAATGTTTAACCCAACAACACGACCAACGATTCTGCGCCAGAGGATGATCTGGAGACCCTCCACGACCAAACTCCCGACACAACAACATTAGGCACATCGTACCCGGCACACATCGCAACACAACTGCTCAGACCCGTCCACCGTACGGCTTCACCAGACATTATGCCGGAACACGACGAATCGCTTGGCGGCAAGACTTTGTCTGGTGGGTGGTAACTTATGCCGGCGGCTGATGTTGCCTCCCTCGATTGAGTTCCTCTGATTCTGAGATTCAAATTTTCTAAGATGCAGCCTCCCTAAAAGTGGCAAAGGCCGTCCCATGGAAACACAGGACCTCGGATTTATGCAGGGGTACCTCGAGGCATAACGACATCGTCATTAATAAAATAAAAAATGGTCTAAAGAGTTCAATTTTTCCAAAGTCCTCAGATATACAAAATATAAAAGAATCTATCGAAAATGTAAATAAAACTTCCTAAGCACGTATTCCATATATTCTGTTGAAGTGACGGACGTTCCCTATGCGTTCGGCGTTTATAATATTTGTAGAATAAATGTGAAAGTTGGTGAGGATGGATTGATGGATGAATCTTTGTTACTCTGTCTCATGTAAAAACTACTAAATGGATTATTGAAGTGAAGACTACGAATGCGTATTCAGTAATGCTCTTTTATTGTATAAACTTAAGACTATTTTAATATTAATATTGTGTGATCAATTACATATTGCACACATGGAACGGAAATTTAGATGAACCGAATAAAATAGGTAGTTATTACAAGTCAACAAGTTTGTGTCCGTAAATAGTAACACGTATGACATACGTAGATATAAAGTGCCCACATTATGATGAAACTATACAGGATTGTAATATATAGCTTTTATGTACATTAGAGGGGCGCTTATAATTTTAAGAACATTTACGGTTTTATTTCTCTATTTATCCAGACTGCCGACTGACGTTACAGTGGTACAGTTTATTTTTTATTATGAGTAAATAACTTCTCACAATTAGTCACTGGCCTACTTTGACGTCAATGTAATCACGAGATGAAAGTGTTGTAGTTGCTAAATTAACAGTGCAGCAAACACTGCTTTTTTTTTTTTTTTTAAATTTATTTCTGACCTGGATTCAAAGTCCTTTAGCCGTATACATTATAATATAAACCCTAATACAAAAGCAACAAAAAATGGAATCTTACAAACTATACAGACAATAATACGAGGGATAACAATGAATATTAAAATTAAAGTTAATTTCTAAAATAAATGATTAAACTTTTACAAATAAACAAACAAATTAAGCTAAATTTTTTCTATTGTTGTTGTAATGAATTTAAAGAGATGAACAAAAAACTGCGGTCTATTTAATAAATCTTTGACCTGGCGGGGTAAATTAATATGTATTGCTGGACGAGTACTGTCACTATCACTCTCACTATTGTCAGTGTCAGTTATTTCTTGGAAGAGTAGCTGTCGCTGGTTGTTGAATTTTGGGCAACAGAAAACAAGATGTTGCAAATCGGAAGATTCCTCAGGACAATGCTTACAGTGACTGTTCTGATAGATATTGATTCGATGGAGATGTGTAGGAACAAGGCAATGACCAAGCCGCATTCTTGATATAATCGTTATGAATTTCCGGCTTCTTTTTGCGTCAAGTTTATCATACCACGGTCTTATTGGTAAGTTTTTCTGCACCTCAGCATACCACTTTCCTTTGGTCTCAACTGTAGTGTCCCAGTGCTCTTTCCAAAGCTTTCGCAAATTGGTTTTGAAGTAAACATAGTAATCGGAGAATGGTACTCGCTGTGATTGACTGTCATCTCGATTAGAATCTGTATGTGTTATAGTATCAGCAATCTCATTACCATCTATACCACTGTGGGAGGGAACCCATATAAATTCTATATTAATGCCCCTGTTGTGTAAATTTTCTATGAGAGTACATATTTTAAATAAAATGTAGTTAGTTTTGTAGGACCGAAGTCCATAAAACAATGAACTTAAAACGCTTTTAGCATCAGTGGCTAAAATAATATTTACATTACTTACACTACTAGTTATATACATTAGACATTTAAGGATAGCATAGCTTTCTGCAGAAAAAATACTAAAATTGCTATTTAACTGAATGCTTTCACTGTAATTGGCTTGTGGATCATAAAAGGCTGCTCTTACATTTTGTTCTTTTTTAGATCCGTCTGTATATATAAAATAACAATCAGATCTTTTATGTTTGAATTCTAAGAAATCTGTTTTATTTTTTATTAAATCTAAATTAAACTTATTTCTATCATAGTTTATGAGACTGTTATATGAGCATTCATAAATTGGCCATTTCTTACATTTATGTACATCTTGCGTTTTACTTTTAACATGACTATAAATAGTTATAATTTCAGTTCCAGAAAGAAGTGACTGAGGAGATATAGTAGGCATGGGCATGAAGTGCATAGCCTCTCTCATGTTGTGAAGTTTAGTGTTGAGAGGATTATCTGAAGCTACTAACTTTAAAAAGAATCTTTCTGCTAGTTGAAGCCTTCTAAGGAACAAAGGAGGTATGCAAGTTTCCACTTCTAATGAGTTTATAGGAGTAGAGCGCATTGCTCCACAAATTAGCCTTAACCCTATGTTTTGTATTACATCCAGTTTGTGGAGGTAGGAATTATTAGCATTTAAGTAAGCCAAGCTACTGTAGTCAAAGTGGCTTCTGACTATGCTCTTATACAACATACTCATAGTTTTGGGGTCTGATCCCCAGTAAGTACCTGCTAAATGGCGTAAGATATTTATACTTTTCATAGCCTTCTTACTAATATAGTCTATATGTTTATCAAATTTTAAATGTGAATCTATTACTACACCCAAAAATTTATGGTGGTCAACAATGGGAATTTCTGTGTTATTATAATAAATTTTCATTACTGTATTTTCTTTACTGAATATTAAAAGTGAACTCTTTTCTGGACTCACTTCTAATTTAAGTTTGTTATGATAATATCTATACAATTGGTTTAAAGCATTATTTATGTTATTTTTAGCTATATCTATATTTTGATTTATACTATATAATAGTAAATCATCTGCAAATTGTAAGATGTTGACCATTTCAGTATTGACATATTTCAAAATCTCTGAAGTATATAGATTGTACAGCAAGGGCGACAAAGTAGCACCTTGCATAGTTCCTTTATTAGCAAATCTAGGGCCATGCAGTTTATTATTGTACTTTACAAAAATAGTTCGATTACTTAAAAATTCAAATAACCATTTCAAAGTACTTCCTGGAATGCCAATGTCACATAAAACTTCAATAAGCTGTTCTATATTTACATTATCGAAAGCACCTTTAACATCTAAGAAAACACAAACCATGTTAGAATTACTGAGTTTGACTTGTTTAATGTCATGAATCAGAGACACAAAGCTTTCAGAGCAACTTTTACCTTTTCTAAAACCATGCTGTATTTCAGGAATTAAATTATTACTTTCTGAAAAGTATTCCAAACGTAGCTTAAGCATATTTTCAAATAACTTACCCAAACATGAAGATAGCGATATAGGCCTGTATGAAGAAGCAGTGTTTATAGGTTTATTTAGCTTTAATATTGGAATGATACATTGAGTTTTCCAGGATTTTGGTATAATATGACTTTGCCAAAGTTTGTTATATATACAAAGTAGTATTTTTTGAGCATTTGGATGTAATCTTTTAATAAGTAAATAGGGTAAATTATCTAAGCCTGGTGTAGTATCCTTTCTACTTTGTAATGAAGCAGTCATTTCGTTAAAAGAAAAAGGTTTATTAAGAAAAGAATTAGCTGCATTTTCTTGAGCACTATGAAACAATGATAACAACCTGTCTACATTGAAGCTGTGATTGTCTGATAGATTATCTAGAAAAGTTGGAATCCATGTATCATCAAAGTTCTTATTGTGACTACTATTTCCAATTCTCTTAAATTTTTTGACATAATCCCAAATCCTTGAAACTGGAGTCATTCTATTAAAGCTGCTACACAAATTTTTCCATGACTCTGAGCTCTCAATTTTAATAATTCTTTTCTTTTGAGCATCTAGTTTTTTATATTCTATAAAATTAGCTATAGTTGGACATGACTTATATTGCTTTAAAGCTTGTTTAGATGCATTCACGGCTACCTCACACTTTGCATTCCACCATGGGGCAGGTTTTCTACGAACAACATTACTATTTTTTCTCTTACTCTTAGGAATAGTTATATCTCTTAAATCATTTAAAGTATTTACAAAACGATTATACAATTCTAGGCAATCTTCAGAATCAATGGTTAAATTGGAAAACAAATTTTCAGATAGAGCATAAAATTCAGACCAGTTAGCTTTACTATAAATAAATCTTTCTTCCACAGGACCTACTTCATACATGCATGGTTGAATATTTACATAGAGGGAAACTGGATAGTGGTAGCTGCCTAAAGGATCATCTTGAACCTGCCAATTACACAAATGAGCAATTGAAGGACTAACAAGAGTGACATCTATTGCAGAAGCCTGCCTGTTGGGATATGGACATGTTGTTGGAGTACCATCATTTAATATGCAAAAATCTAAGTCATCTATTAAGTTATATATATTATTTCCTCTATTATTATTGCTATTGCAACCAAAACTGATATGATGTGCATTAAAGTCACCCATAATTATGCAAGGTTTGGGAATATTGTTAAAAATATGCCTAAGTTTATTAGTATTAAATCTGCCACTTCTAGGTGGACAATATACACAAAGTATACTGATATTCCCCGACTTTGTCTCAAAATTTATGGCTATGTTTTGGATATTTTCATGAAAGTTAGTGTTCAATACAGAATATTTCAACCCATGTTTAATTAAAATACCTACACCATTGCATCTATTTGCAGAGTTCTTGTAAATAAAATTGTAATTTGGAATATAAGGGATAATAGATTTATTACTAAGCCAAGTTTCATTAAGTAAACAAATGTCTATTTTCTTATCTTCAAGTAATTTATGTAACAATGTTTTCTTGCTCTGTAAACTTTGTATATTAAACTGAACTATATGTAAATAATCCTCCATTAAACTAAGTTTGATATAAATATTTCTTTTATTTTCTTAGCTGTTAAAGGTTCTTTATTTTTGTTATTACCTAGGGCCAATAATGATTTTACAATAGCATTTAGGATGATGTCATTGTTGACAATTGTATCTACATCTAAAGACTTCTTTACATTATTTACATTCAGAGGTGGATAGGCTTTCAAATCATTAGATGGTGGAGAACTCACCACAGTGGCATAGTTTTGCTGAGTATATTTCTTCATATTTTCATCTATTTTCTGTTTTTTTATTGACAATCTCTGGATATTGCTAAATGAAATCCACCACAATTAATACAAGTTATTTCTTCCACATCACATTCTTTATAAGAGTGATTTCCACCACATGAGGAGCACATCTGCTGAGGACTTCTGCAAACCTTGGCCGAGTGGTTAAACTTAAGACATTTAAAACATTGTAAGACTGGAGGTATATATTGATGTACAGGATAACGAAATAATTGAATGTAAGCATGTTGTGGCAATGTTGTAGTGGCAAAGGTTACGGCAACTGTGGTCAACGGGGTTAGTATGTTATCTATCTTTTTCATGAATCTTTTGATAGATATAACTTCGACATCGCACGTGATATTTTTATAAATTTCTTCGTTGGACATGTCTTTAGGTACATATTTTATAATACCTATTTTCTCAGTTAAGTGTGACGGTATGAATGCCTTCATTTTATTTTTTAATAAAAATTCATCCATTTTAAGAAAATAATTAGCTGGTATGGCTTTCCTAAAAGAGACTCCAATTTTGTGCGCATTGACACGGTGGACACCAGTAATGCCCTTAACATTTTCTGTAAATAGTTTCGTAAGTGATATCGGATTTCTGTTGCCTAGTTTTTCTTGTTCGGTTGATTGAACAAATACTGTGAAATCACCAGTACTGCTTTCTAGGAATTGTCTTTTATAATTGGGTTTGGTAAATATTTTGTACTTATCTTGCTGGTTGCTTGGGCTGGAGAAAACATTGTCGTATTTCCGTTTCTTTTTTCCGTCCCCAGGGTCCTCCCCATCACTAGGGGGGCCCATTTTGGTTTATTTTTAGTTTTCAGACGTTTATGATAGGAAAGGCAAGGAAAATTAACTTTTATTTAAATAGAAAATTTAAAGCTGCCGCTCAGGTCGACTTCCCGCCAAAAAGTCAGCAAACACTGCTCCTTACCAGGGGTTGCCGCCGTATCTACCGTATCAATTAAACGGGGCCTCCGGGCCACAAGGGCACCCAATGTACGAAAGTAAAAATGAATAAAAACTTCCCAATTTTTTTTTTTATTTCGCAAAGACAAAAGTCAAAAAAAGCAATTTATTTTTTCCCGTGTAAAGCGTGCGTCCACAAGTTGGCAACACCCTACATCGGTGATCGCGGTCTGTGGAGTGAGAGGGTGTATATTTAATTTGAATTGTTTGTAAAACATTTGGAAAAGAAATATTACTATTAATTTTATGCATTTATTTTTTCTTTTTTGCGATATCTTTCAAACAATTTTTATATGGGGCCCCTCAAGGCACGCTACTCTTCTTTCTGGTCCTTACGTCATTCTATTTTAAAATAGGAATCTTTTTCATCCGCCATCTCTGAGACTTATTTGTTTCTATTTTTAAAAGTCTGGTTAAGATGTAGATTTTACGACTTTTGTACATCTGAGTGCAAGCTTGGATTATTTTTGTAAATCTAAAAAGACAATAAATATCAGCTACGAGTTAAGTGCGTAACATACTAATATTACGCATTTAACTCGGCCTGTTAGTACTGGCCAGTAACATTCATTTTATTATTTACAATGTTACATAAAATTGAATGTTTTAACATTTTAAATAATACAATGAATAAGGGAAATTGATTAAAATAGCAATAATCTTCAACATGATTTCAATTATGATTGATAGTGTGTTACATCTATTAGATACATTATCTTATTTTCCTGTTAACTTAATTAGCTCAATATTAGAGACAAAAATAAGCTGTATTTAATTGAAATGTGCATTGATCACGCACGCACATAATCTGAGGTTTAGACAAGTGTGAATCTGTGGTGATTGACTTCAGGTTATCAGACAGCTCAAATGCTAAAACTAGCTATTAATGAAATATCTGTGTTATAAAACTATGGCAGATGTGACTAAAACAAAGAAATTGTGCAGACATTTTAAGATTGTATGCAGTATGTCTCATTTTCGTCGACCCACTGCTGGGCACGACAGGTCTCCTCTCATACAGAAAAGGATTGAGCTTAATCGCCACGCTTGCTCAATGCGGGTTGGCGATTTCAGGTTTAAAGTCCAGGTTTCCTCAAGACGTTTTCCTTTACCTATTAACCAGTCATTGGTGTCCAAGATATACCTATTTAGAAAGTATAAGCAACTTAGAAAAGTTACATTGGTACTTGCCTGACCTGGAATCGAACCCGCACACTTATACTTGAAAGGCTAGTGTTTTAACCATTAGGCCACCAAACTTGGTTCATTTAATTATATCCTTACTAATATTATAAATCGGAAAGTGAGTTTGTTTGTTCCGCTTTCACACCGTAACTACTGAACCGATTGCTTTGAAATTTTGCAGACGAGTTAGAAGTCCGGATTAAATAATAGGGTACTTTTTATCCCGGAAAAATTGGTATTCCCGAGGGAAAACAAAAATATTGTAAGCTTCAGTTCGGTGATAGATGGCGCTGTGTGTCGTTTAAAACAAGTTAATATGTTGCAAACGAATATGCACATGTAAACTTAGAAGATAAATGATACGATAATTAATTCCCGAAAATGAGGAATCTAAAAAGCGCGATATAATCGAATTCCACTCATGCGAAGCCGCGGGCGGAAAGCTAGTTAATAATAAATTGGATACAAAAATAACCTATATCAAATTTTCTTATTAAAAAACAGTCATTGGTTTTACCAAAACCTTCAGAATAACAAGAACCTTTCATCGGCCTGCATTTTTAACACAACTCTCAACCTGTACCAGGTAGGTACCAATCACACGTCATGGCACAAGGACGTATCCACATCAGCACTCAGCGAACAGCGTTCTCTTACACTCATAACCCCCCTCCTCCCATTATAAGTCCCCTTAGTATAATACGTACATTTGGAGGCTCACACACGTAGACCGGTGGCACTTGATGGTTATACACCATTTATCAAAAGTGATTCCGCTTTTAATGCTACATGACAGTAGGTAGAAAATTGCTCGCATGAATTTTGATAGTTTTGAGTTCTGGGTTAGTGTTATTTGAATCTGATCTTTATGTAAGATATCATCATCATCATCAACCTTTTTGTTGTCCCACTGCTGGGCACAGGTCTCCTCTCATACAGAGAAGGATTGAGCGTAATCACCACGCTTGCTCAATGCGGGTTGGCGATTTCAGGTTTAAAGTCCAGGTTTCCTCAAGATGTTTTCCTTCACCTTATTAATCAGTCATTGGTGTCCAAGATATATTTAGAAAGTACATATAACTTAGAAAAGTTACATTGGTACTTGCCTGACCTGGAATCGAACCCGCACACTCATACTTGAGAGGCTGGTGTTTTAACCGCTGGGCCACCACGACTTGTCATGGCATGTGAGATATACTTCTGATTTATTCGTCAATAATTTAAGCAAATATACCTACAATGATATTTTTTCTATATGCGAAACCCGAAATATGTCCAGTATTTTTATATAAAGAATTTGACAGCCTCCGTGGCGTAGCGGTAGCGGACGCGGCCGATGCGTTCGATCCCCGCACAGTGCAAGTATTTGTATGCATGAATATGAATATTTGCACTGGTCTGGTCGTGCCTCGGAAAGCACGTTAAGCCGTTGGTCCCGGTTGCCGTACGAACATGTAGTGGCAGTCGTTCGGGTCGTTGGAGCCCTCAAAAGTCCAACAGTTGGTCTAACTGCAATGCTTCGATGTCGTCTTCGGGTTGTGGAGGTCAGACGGCAGTCGCTTCACGGAAAATGTCGAAGTTTAGCCATATCAGCAGTTGGACTGGTAAAGCGGACCCCAGACTCCAAAGCTGAAAAAGGCTTCGGATTAACGCTGGGATGATGATGATGATGACTTTACGAATGTAATTATGCATACATAGAATCCTTAGATTTCATAAAACGCATTGTTTTGTGTATCTGTTTGTTTGTTCACAAGTGTGATCTAGAATCTACGGATCTGATTTAATCTTAATTAATTTTATAGACTTAAATAAAAATTTCAAGGTAGGTTTGTTCAATAGGTTATTACTATCCAATATGTCCAATATATAGCGAAAGCAGTGGTGAGCAGTGGTGGCCCAATGGTAACGGACCTGATTTACGAATTGTAAGGTCGTGAAATCGATCCCAGGCAAGCACTTTAGTTTGAGTATTTAATTTCATCACCATTGCTCTCAAAACGGTGAAGAAAAACATCGCAAGAGCAGCGGCATGACCAAGGTCCAAAAAAAAAAAAAAACGGCTTTTATATTTTAAAATATCTTAGCAGTGAGAATTTAGGCCTTAATAAATATGTATATTGGAAACTTTTCTAAATCGAGAAATTTCAATATATGGCCATTTATAAATTGGGATACTGCAATAAAGGTGCCTTTATAAATTTGGATATTGCAATATAGGGTGTTTTTCTAAATTGATAAACTGTAATATGGAAGCCTTTTTTAAATTGGCTTACTGCAATATAAGGGCATTTTCTAAATAGGTAAACTGAAATAAAGGCGCCTTTTCTAAATTGGAAAACTGCAATAAAGGGGGCCTTTTCTAAATTGGGTAACTGCAATATTTTTAAATTAATTACTTTGGGGCTAGCTTAATCTGTGTGATTTGTCTGTATATATATATATCTGTACTAGCTGACCCGGCGAACTTCGTTCCGCCTTAAAGGCAATATCACATGACTACTTTTTAAATTAAGATAATTTTAAGTAAATGAATATTATTATTCAATGATTCTTTATTTGGGAGCACAATCCTGGCGATTCTCCGGAAATCTTTAATGTGCTAAATACTCGCAAACAACATCCATTGGCCCAATGCGAACGCCATTGCGCTATATTATATGCGTATTGAAACGCTGCCCGATTCAAATCAGTATTTGATGAATTTCTTCTTGTGTTTCGTAAATTATCTAGCGCTTGATCTCTGAGGTTTGCTCGACGATTTCGCATTGCCTACCCAGCCATTTCACGGGCTGCCTCCCTTTGCTCTGGTGAGTGAGAAGCACGAAGTCGAGCCATACTAAGGCTGCGCCTTCAAGTGCAATTTCTTGCTCTTCTTCAGTTTTTTTTTTTGTTGTGGATGGGAAATCATCAAGTGACCTCTCCCGCTCTGGGCGGAGCGGAAGGGCGTGTCAGACTTTTATTGACTAAAACCCACCCGTGTTCCTTCACTTGCCTGTGCAACGGCCAGTGCCATGGTTTCTTTTTTATTCAACCCGTAACCCTGTCAACCCGGACCAGGGTCGAACGCGAGAGATCGCCGCCGATCGCCGCCACGAGAACACGGCTAAGCTCTATCCAAGCCGGGCAGACCTCCACCTTATGCTCCACCGTGTCCTCAGGGTGATGCACACAGTGGTCACCCTGGCGTTTCCTCCCGCCTTATACGGAACAGGAACCTCCCGAAATAGCCGTGTCCGGTGAGGACCTACGTCAGTCGGAAGGTGAGGACGCCGTGGCGCCTCTCTAGCTACTCCTCAAAGAGAGGACTTACTGCCGCCATTGCGGCGTACTCAGTGCTGGATTGCGACAATCACACTTTCCATGTCGCCATGAGACCCCGCCGGAGCTCTGTCCGCTGTACTGCGATTTTTCGCGGCAACAGAGTTATGCCTCCTCTCATCACTCCCACATGTGGGCGAGGGATAGTGTTTCTCCACAATTTAATGGATGTTATTATACATATAAACGTTTCTTTTTAATTACTCTATCTATTAAAAGAAACCTCATCAAAATCTGTTTCGCAGTTTTAAAGATTTAATCATACAAAGGAACATAGGGAAAGAGAAAGTAACTTTGTTTTATAGTATGTAGTGAAGTGGTAAATGGCACAGCAATACAATATTAGAAATTTTGAAGTTGAAGTTTGCTTTGGGGCTTTTATTAAAAAAACTAAACCGGCAGAGAGCATTTATATTCTTTGCTTTAAATAAATGCATCAACATTCAACCGGTAAGACTTTTTTTTAATATGCTGAGTAGTGTAGGAGTGTGTTTGTACCATTTTTAACAAATGAACCGCTAACTTATATTTTGACTGAGTTGTTTTGTTATTCCATGTCAGTTGCGTTTTGTTAAACCATGTCTTATGTCACGTCACACGGGAACGACAGGAACCGCGGGAACGGGATAAAAAGTATCCTATGTGATATGTCCTTCTCCCAGTTCTTATCTACCTCCCTACCAATTTTGAGCCATACTGGTTAAGCGGTTCTTGAGTTATAAATATAGTAACTAACACGACTTTCATTTATATACATAGACTTCATTCAAATCGGACCAGCCTAGGAGGAATTCAGTGACGTACACACGTACAGCAGATTTAGGATGGAAAGAAGAAACCCACGGAAAGCATTGTCATCTACATTTGTAACAAAGATATCATACCTTTTTTTTTTTTTGTTCTCCCAGTGGAAATCTCTACCAGACCGTCCTCCGTCTGGGGGTCGACGGAGGGTGTGCCGGGCTCTCACCGGCTAAAACCACTGGAGCGTTCCTCTTCTTGCCTATAGCCGGGGGTGCGGGCCCTGGTTTGCCATTCACCGCATCCCCGGCAGGCCTTGACCCGCCACGCGTGAGATTGGCGGGTCCCTCTTCCTCCCCTCCTTCCATCAGGTAGGCGTGTAGGAACAGTCACTACACGCCTACTCCGGCCCTAGCGACGGACTTCAGACTCCCCCGGTCCTCGGCCCGTCGGCCTCTCGTTATGGAGGAAGCAGATCGACCTCGGCTTCCCTCCTCCTCCGGCCAGCGCGCCGTCGGCGGGACGGGAGAGTGCTCAGTGCTTTCCTCTCCCGCTCGGCCGTCTCCTTCGCGGAGATGGCCTCCTCGCAGAAGGAGACGACCGCGTCCCATGACTCCCCGCTGTCGACCATGGCTCTGACCACGGCCGGCAGCGAGAGGTCGCCTCCGCCGATCGCTGCGGTGAGCGCACGGCGCTGCTCGTCCCATGCGGGACACTCCTCGAGGGTGTGCCGCGCCGTGTCCTCTGCCCCGCCACCGCAGTGATGGCACGCCGGTGTCGGCTCCCGACCGATACGACACAGGTAACTGCCGAAACACCCGTGTCCGGTCAACACCTGCGTCGCACGGAAGGTGAGCACCCCATGCCTCTTCGGGTCGATCTTCTTCTCCATGCAGGGTCTTACCGCCGCTATGACGGCGTGCCCCGTACTGGGTTGCGCAAGTCTCGCACACCACTCCGCCACCAGGACTTGGCGGAGCTCGGACCGTTTCGCCTCGATAACTCTCGGCAGAAACGATCTTTCGCCCCGCTCTCGGGCCTCCCCGCGCCACTTGTAAAGCGACGCGAGGACTCGGGCCTCGAGATCCCAGGGTGCCGATCCGGCTAGGAGGCAGGCCGGCTCATAGGAGATCGTGCGGTATCCTCTTATCACCCTGACTGCCGTCGCTCGCTGCGGCCCATGAATGACCGCAAAGTTGCGAGGCGTCAGGTGATCCGCCCACACTGGGGCCCCGTAAAGGGCCATTGACCGCACGACTCCCAGGTACAACCTCCGGCACGAAAGATATCATACCTCTCTCTACCCCTAGAGCTTTTGTTTCTGTCTCTTTAAGTAAAATAAAAAATCTTAAATAATTATTTATTTCTATTTATTTTTTTCTCTTTTAGTTCGTAAGAACAAATTTAGTTAAATAAAAAATATCTTTTTTATTTTTTCGCCTTTTAGTTCTTATGTACAATTATATTTTTAAATAACTAAAAAAATTAAAAAAACTATAAACTTGTCTAAAAACAAAAAAAAAACTTGTGATTGACCGGGTTTGAACCGAGGAACACCAGCCATCGCGAGTAGACCATACCAATATTGACTACGCTACAGCCGCTATGTCAAGCCGCGCGAAATTAGCGCCCATATTATGCGTGAAATATTGCGAAAGAAAAAACTCGAAAATATGCGCTTCCCCAGACATAAGACTGAGCTAGATCGATTTTTCGTCCCCGAAAACCACCACATATTAATTTTCAGCGAAATCGTTAGGGCCGTTTCCGAGATCACATGCTTCTTCAAGCGATTAGCGCCATCTGCCGGGTTGATTTGTGAATCTAAACGATCCAGGTCGCCACTCAAACGCATACAGAAAAATTCATTAAAATCGGTCAAGCCGTTTAGGAGGAGTTCAATGACATACACACGTACAGCAGAATTATATATATAAAGATATATAATATAGGGGCCTTTTCTAAATTGGGATAATGCAATAGAGGAATATTTTCTAAACTTTGTAGGAATCATCTTTCAGACCAAGAAAAGGACTGAATAGCATTTTAGATGTGGTAGCATTTACTCAATCTACTCGAGTTCCAGAAGACATCGATACTCTTGAAATAAAATACAAAAGCTTTGAGGACAACGGAGTTATATAGCTGAAAGTTTGTTTTAAGTACTTATCGGTGCTCAATGAAAACAAAATGTCTCGACAAAGTAAACAGTAGAACTTCCCAGATTAGTTTAAGACAAGAAAAAGTTTTAAGAAAAAGCTAAAGCAATTTCGTTTTAAAAACTTTATATAGATAAAAGCTAACTCAACAGACGTTGTTTTGATTTTAGTATTATTTCTAGGAAGTATTTTTTAGTCTGTTTTAAAAATAGGGATTGGTGATAGAAGCGTGGAAATTTAGGGTTGTATGTATTTTTTATTTGATATTATATAAGAAATGTTCAAAAAAGAACAAATGTTAGAAGTGGAACACTTATCACTTAGGGGTATGAGAAATAGATAGTAGCTGATTTTCATACCTATTGACATTTTTAATTTTTTTATATAAATCGGTTAAGCCGTTTCGGAGGAGTATGGTAACGGTGGACAAACAAAATGACAAGAGATAATATTATATTATTTCATTATAAATAAGATAAAAAATAACTAAAATTAACGCCTAGAACATAACTAGCTTCTGATTGGGACTTCCGTCGATGTGCTTTTTTTTTGTTTTTCACATAATATAATACCTACTGACTGTTTCAGTAAATTTTTCATTAATGAAAGAATTTTAGGTCTCAGATTGGTAGTTCTAATTGTTTTTATTTTCTGTAATTATAAGCATATTTAAGAGGATACAATAAGGAATGACCTTCGCCCATCTGTTTAATTGACGAAACGTGTTTTATATCATTACTAGCTGCGCCACACGGCTCCACACGCGTTTTTTTATATACCCCGCTCCTATTGGTCGCAGCGTGATGTTAAATAGCCTGAAGCCTTTCGATTTTTCCCGTTCCCCGATTTTGTCCGATTTTTTAAAATCGGACCAGTACTTTCTGAGATTAGCGCGCACAAACAAACAAACAAACATACAAACAAACAAACTCTTCAGCTTTATATATTAGTACAGATTAAATTATGTAACACAAGTGGGTTGGCTAAGAAAATTCTGGCTAAAACTAAAATTCTGGCTAAAACTAATTAATTAAAAGGCGTATTCATAGAAAGTCAAATCTACAAACTGAAAATTTTCTTATTCAACCCACCCGCTATACAATATGTAAAGAAAACCCTGTCCGACCCATAAGGATAATAAAGGTTAGGTAAACACTTGACCAAATATAATATAAACATTTACATAATCATCATAGTAACAATAATAATGAATTTTGAAATAAATTTAACAAACGATTAAAATTAGGATTTAAATTTAATAAACGATTGCGTCACTGCTTAGTATCAGGCAGGATTGCGGTCAAGCGCTGGTTTATAATATGTAAAAAAAAAAAAAAAATCCCCGGGAATTAATTTCAATTTCCCCGAAATTCGGTAATTTTTAAAAAAGTGACAACACCGGTATTATTATGAGCGAAAAGTGACGCGACCACGTGCCGCGTGCTGCCCACCGCCGCCCGCGGTAGGGTTGTTAACTGCACATGTATTAAGTTACCTCTTTTTGCGAAATAATATTTATTTTTTTAGGGCGATTTTTTTTTAAGTTTAGCCCGGCTTTGTAGACATTAATAGAATCAGATATCGATACCTAACAATACCTTCACGGATCGGACAGGGTTTTCTTTACATATTGTATATGTATTGTATTATTTAATATATTCAATTTGATACAAAATAAGTTGCATCCAATAACTAAAATGGTAATGTCCGTTCCTAACATGATCTTAGACTATTAGGTACAACATCTATCTTGGGGTCCCGGTGAAGGTTTCCAATGTATCAGGGCGGAATAACTATATCCCTAAGTACAATGTTAATGAAAAGACATTTGGGTAAGCCATATAAATTACTCAAACTGCCAGACCACGACAAGAAATAACAGAACATAGAAAAAGAAATAAAATTGGTCACAATATTTTTCACATTCATAGTAATTAAGGAAATAGTATGTTCTGTTAATTTTATATTTAAAATTATAATTTAATTAATACTATGTTAATATAAAAAAAAGAATACGTAAAGTATTCTGTTATTTATTTAAAGAAAATAATAGAATATGTAAAGTATTATTTTTCTAAGTAAGTAAATCACCACTTTACCACTCTTTGTATAAACTTTATATTTATGTTCTGTAAATAATGTGGTGTGCATAAGAAATGTTCAAAAAAGATTTTTTTTTTATATAAATCAGTAATCGGTAATCGCTCCCGCCACGTACCGCCGTAAACGCGACATCCCGCAATTTTAAATCTGTAATGTCTTTGAAAATATTCACTTAATGTAAAAAGTATTCTATTCTTTTCTCATTGTAAAATTCATCAATGCCAAAGTGTACCCATGTAAAAATAAAAAAAAAACTGAACATGGTATTGAGTTTATAACGATGCAGATATAATTATTATAAACCCACTGTACGCTCTTATTAATGTTGCGTTATTTTATGGTAAAAAAGTTTGTTTTTATTTAAATCAAAAGTCATTTATTCAAATTTGGGAGCAAATCAAATCAGCACTTTTTGAACGTAAATATTACATAAGGCAGATCCCCAAAAGCCCGCACTACGCCACTTCCTAGTGCTTTCCCTTAGAAGAAGAAGTGGCGGAACAAACTACCCAGCGGCACAGCTGTTCTATAAAAAAAAAAGCACATGAATTACATTATACAATACTATGTAGCTACAGTAATGAACACAAGAAAACACAACAAAGATGTTGTTTCATGATCCTTTAGCTTTATGCTATATTCACGGGCCTAAGCAAAGTCAATGTAGCGTGTGTGGTGAATATTTATCACCAAAAATGATTGATATGTGGAAAGAATTCATTATATAAAATACTAGCGGCGCCTCGCAGTTTCACTCGCGTAAGTTTCGATCCCTCGGGAAAATCGGGATAAAAAGTATTCTAAGTGTTATTTCTTGTTATAAAATATCTGTATGACAAATTGCAATTATTATAGGGATGTATCCAAGGTATGAAAATGAAAAAAATAATTAGTCCGCCTTATAGATAATAAAAAAAATTAAGACCCGTATTTTTTATTTTGTCGACATTACCAAAAACTACTGAGATATAACGTATTAAAGTTACGAAGTGGGGGCTAATTACGTCACGCCGTGGTATATTTTGTACCACGGCATGACGACATGCGACGTTTCAAATCAATATAATATCTTCGTGAATATTTGAATGAAAGAAAAAAATATATATGTTCAATATTTTTTATAAATCTATCTGATGGACATTATATTATTTTTTAGGATACAACCGAATATATATATATATATATATATATATATATATATATATATAATATATATAAAACCAACTGAAAATATCATTATGTTGAAATAAAGAAAATAAAAGAATACGTAAAGTACTTATTCTATTATTTATCCAAAGAAAATAATAGATAACACAAAGTATTCTATTATATTTTTATTAACAGTAGAATACGTAAATATTCTATTATTTTTCTAAGTAAGCAAATTTCAACGTCACCACCGTTTGTAAAATCTTTATATTAAAAAGTATTCTATGTGTTACTCCTTCTTATAAACTATCTGTGTGTCAAATTTCATCTAAATCCATTCAGGAGTTTGTGCGTGAAATAGTAATACACAGTCATCCATACTCACAAACTTTCTCATTTATAGTATTAGAAAGATTGTTTTTACCATTAATAACAAATTCTATTTCATTGTTTCAGACTCTACAGATGTATAACCTGATTGGATATACTGAACAGACTATGAAGTCGTATTCTGCAACCAATGGTAAGTTCTAATAATTTCGTTTAACCAAATTTTTTCTAAGTGTTTTTTGTTTTCGACTCAAAGACAGGTAAATTTTCAAATCTTTTTGATAGTGGATTATACTTGGATTTTATCAGATTTAATTGTTTTTTTAGCTCTACTATACACATGAAAAAAAAACAAATGTCTCTTATAATTATTGGGGCCTCTGTTTAATTTTGTAATAAAATAAATTTATGGCATATATTATAATAAAACAAGTTTAAAAAAATGCAATAGATATCTTTTGCTAATGGATTTATATCGTTGCATTAAAAATGTGTCTCAAAATGGGCTTGTAACGTACACTGGCTTCTATTCCCTTGTAAAGAAGAAAAGGACAGAAGACAAGATGCATATTAGTTTAGTAGTGTCCATTTAAAATATTCCATTGACAGTTTAGACGTGATTGAAAATATGGCGTCTAAATATACGTCTACTTACATCAGGCGCTGACTAATTTGATAGGACTCAGCATCATCTCAGCGTTAATCCCAGTCGCATCCAAAGCTTTTTCAGCTTTTGATGTCTGGGGTCCGCTTTACCAGTCTAACTGCTGATTTTAGCTAAACTTTGATATTTTCCGTGAAGAGACTGCTGTCTGACCTCCACAACCCGAAGGCGATATCGAAACATTGCAGTTAGACCAATTGTTGGACTTTTGAGGGCTCGAACAATCCGTAACGACTGCCATTAGATGTTCGTGTAGCAACCGGGATCAACGGCTTAACATGCTTTTCGAGGCACGACCAGATCAGTGCAAATATTCATATTTATACATACAAATATTTGCTCTGCGCGGGGATTGAAACCGCGCCTTCATGCGCATCGGCGGCGTTCGCTGCCGCCACGGAGGCTGTCAACTAATTTGACAGGACTGGACTAATAATTATCTTCTGTCCTTTTCTAAACGATATAGAAAGAATAAGATGCACTTAAAAGCAAGGAATCGGCATCAATGTTTGTAATCCAAATGCGCAACGATGAAAAAAATAAACATTTTTCTTCATGTTTTTGTGAAGACTGCAAAACAGCATAATATATTAGTCAAATATTATTATAATCATAATAAAAAATTAAGAGTGTCTACCTACTTATGAGGGCGCGCGAGTGCGTTCTTTATGATATTAAAAAACATCTTTCATTCGATATTCCTGTTTTATTTTTTATTTTAATGACGCTAATGTTTGATGATAAAACGCTTTTTATACGTAATATTTGTCGGTATAAACAAATTTACAAGCATAAATATAATTATGAAAAGTGACTTCAAATGGTTGGGTCATAATTTGGCGACTGAGGAAATGGTTTCTTGGAAGTGCTGCTGAAAATAGGTATAGAAAAATATCATCATCTACTATTCCTCTTTCAGACCACGTTCAGATCGGCTTTAAGAACAAGAAAAAAAAAAACGATATGTAAAGAAAACCCTGTCCGATCCATGAAGGTATTGTTAGGTATCGATTACTGATTCTACTCATCATCATCTCAGCGTTAATCCCAGTCGCATCCGAAGCCTTTTCAGCTTTGGAGTCGGGGTCCGCTTTACCAGTTCAACTGCTGATATGGCTAAACTTCGACATTTTCCGTGAAGCGACTGCCGTCTGACCTCCACAACCCAAAGGCGACATCGAAGCATTGCAGTTAGACTAATTGTTGGACTTTTGAGGGCTCCAACAACCCGTAACGACTGCCACTAGATGTTCGTATGGCAACCGGGACCAACGGCTTAACGTGCTTTCCGAGGTACGACCAGACCAGTGCAAATATTCATATTCATGCATACAAATACTTGCACTGTGCGGGGATCGAACCCGCGCCACCCTGCACAGCGACCGCGTCCGTTACCGCTACGCCACGGAGGCTGTCAAAATTTACTTACTTATTTACAAATATTTTATTTACAAATAATTTAAATTTGATTACTGATTCTACTAATGTCCTCAAAGTCGGGCTAAACTTAAAAAAATCCTCCTAAACAATAAATATTATTTCGCAAAAAGAGGTAACTTAATACATGTGCGGTAGGCAAACCATGCGCGGGCGACAGGGGGCAGGGCACGCGGCACGTGGGCGCATCGCTTATAATAATACCGCCAAAATGGTGTTATCACTTTTTTTTAAATTACCTAATTTCGTTGAAGTTGGAATTGTTTCGCGGGAAAAAAAGATTATTTCAAAATTCATTAGTATTGTTACTATGATGATTACGTAAAATTTTATATTTTTTTTTGGTAATGTGTTTACCAAACCATTATTATCTTTATGGGTCGGACGAGGATTTCTTTACATCTATAATAATATATAAAGCTGAAGAGTTTGTTTGTTTGAACGCCCTAATCTCAGGAACTACAGGTCCGATTTGAAAAATTATTTTTGCGTTGGATAGTCCATCAATCCAGGAAGGCTTTAGGCTATATAGCATCACGCTGCGACCAATAGGAGCTGAGTATAACTAAACCATGCGAACGAAATCGCTGGCGGCCGCTAGTATTGTATAAATTAGAGAAAATTGTGATAAAATAACATAGCCTATAATGTTTCCACTCCTGGAACACAGGCCTCCTCTCGGCAAAATGATTGCGATAAGTTTTTCATGAAATGTTTCATCACCATTATGGAGACATGAGGAACAGAGAGTAAAGTTCACTCATCCTCCATAGAAAAGGAAGGATCCTCCGGCCAGACGGGTGTCACGTCTGGCGGGCACTTGCCCAATGCTTGAAATTGGGAAGTCGTACATATGCTAATTGCACGGTAAACTCTGATTGCGAGATGTAGAATTCGTGTGACGTCAGTACGACGCGTTGTTCCATGTAGCGTTCGTAGGGACCGCTACAACGGTCATTTCAGTCATAAAACTTTCACTAGTGAACATCCCAAAACACCTCCACTTCCTCCAGAGGTCTTTAACAGAACAGCAGGCTAATTACGTAACACACTATCAGTAGCAATCGGCTTCATATTGACACTTGAACAACATTCATTGCGTTATTTACGTTATTTAGCAGACAGGTTTTCAAACACATGGAGCAATGGATTAGGAATATCTTTCGAAGTAATTCCAACTGATTGCAATAGGGTGCTATTTGCAATTAGGGTGCTGTATAAACTAACTATATTGCATGATGTTTGTAAGCAGCTGCACATTACAAATAGGATAAAGTATTGAGGTTTATCTATACTAATATATAAAGCTGAAGAGTTTATTTGTTTGTTTAAACGCGCTAATCTCAGGAACTACTGGTTCGATTTGAAAAATTCTTTTGCATTAGATAGCCCATTAATCCAGGAAAGCTTTAAGCTATATAACATCACGCTGCGACTAATAATATGCGCTGGTAATATATATTTATACAAATAATATACAACGCGATTTGCAAATCCATACTAATATTGTAAATGCGAAAGTAACTCTGTCTGTCTGTCTGTCTATCTGTCTGTCTGTCTGTCTGTCTGTCTGTCTGTCTGTCTGTCTGTCTGTCTGTCTGTCTATCTGTCTATCTGTCTGTCTGTCTGTCTGTCTGTGTGTCTGTCTGTCTGTCTGTCTGTCTGTCTGTCTGTCTGTCTGTCTGTTACGCTTTCCCGCTTAAACCTCTCAACCGATTTTGATGAAATTTGGCGCAGACAATCTTTAGACCCCGAGAAAGAACATAGGCTACCTTTTATCCCGGAAAAATTTGATGTTTCCGAGGGAAATCTAAAAAGCGTGATATAACCGAACTCCACGCGGGTGAAGCCGCGGGCGGAAAGCTAGTATAATATACAACGGAAAGCATATGTACAAATGAAGGGCACGGCTTCTTGGAATGATATCAAACGGCATTGGAAGGGCTTATTAAACTTAAAATAAAACAATACAAGAATTGATACCAATAGATACCATCACATCCGTCCTAATTAAGTGTTTAATTCAATTTGGAAAGTTTGGTTTCTAGTATCATCATCATTAAACTTTTTACTGTCCCATTGCTGGGCACAGGCCTCCTCTTAAACAGAGAAGGATTGACCGTAATCACCACGCTTGCTCAATGCGGGTTGGCGATTGTCCAGGTTTCCTCAAGATGTTTTCCTTCAAATTGTAATCAGTCATTGGTGTCCAAGATATACTTAGAAAGTACATATAACTTAGAAAAGTTACATTTTTTTTTATAAATTATAAACCGTTTGACCGCTATCTCGCCTGATGGTAAGCAGTGATGCAATCGTTGTTATTTGCCTGACCTGGAATCGAACCCGCACACTCATACTCGAGAAGTTGCTGTTTTAACCACTACGCTACCAGGACTAGAAAACAGGCTGTAAGAAAATTACAGCCTATTTTCTATTTTGGTATTAATATATACGGATATAATACGGTAAATTCATAAAGTAAAAAGTAAAAGCAAAACAGATGGTTTGACCAGGATTAACATAAGATTCCTTTTATCCTGATATTCCCACGGGAAATAAATAAATAATATCTTACCTTTGTTGTATAGAGTACCTACTTACCTAATCCTGAAATAAAGGTGGGTAGTTACTTTAGTTGGCAAAATTAGTTTATTTCGAGATTACTGAAGTATTCGATTTCGATTCAATCTAGTCCGAAATGATCGGATTATTATTTTTGTAACTTTGGATTTCTTTATTGTTTGCGAATTGGAAAACTAAGATTGTGTTTGACTGAAACCTTGGAAGTTCGTGTCTTTGTGGCCTAATGGCCGGAGTCAAGTGATTTCTTTTACATTGTTCTAGAAGGGTATGAAATTATCGTTCCAAAAAAATGTGAAATTATATCAACTAAGAATTGTTATGTCGTGGATCGTCGGTGTAGCTTTGATAAGAGTTGCTCGTTTGATTTACATAGTAGTGGGGAAAGCACGGTGACGTTATTTTGTAATGGCGGCACATGATAGAGTCGTTTTGGATAGTGGGGCCTCTCGAACGGTCTCTTTTTTGCACTGAGACGCGGACCAGGGCAATTCTCCGGGGCGAAACTGTCGGTTTGCCTATTTAAATTGTTACTGTCAAGATTGTAGGCTATATCTACAGTTCGTGCTTTAATTTAAAAACTCATCTACGAAATGTACCACCTTTACCACCACATCAAGATGCTGTAGACCCTACCGCTTCGCAGTCGCTGACTCCGACATATAAGATAGGTATATAGAATAATATAAGAATTAAAATTAGTATTCAATTTTATTATAAAGTTGTGTACTCATTTGTATTCTTAATTGTTGTAGATTTATACATATATATATGTATGTGTATTATAGTATTTGGTAATATATATGATGACTAGAATAACCTATACTATAAAATTGTGTATAGTAATAGACGGAATATAAATAGACTAGAATAATATAGATGCTATATTAAAAAGGCAGAATGGCCTATGAATAAAATAGTAATAGTGTTAGCCCTTTATTAAAATTGTGATATAATATAATAATATACTATAAATAGATTATTGTAGATGGAAATTATTATGGATAGAAAAATGTAGCTCGCTCTGGGCCACCCACGGCTTGTGCCCATTTGGTGAAGTAAAAATAAGGGCACAATTGGGTTGTATCCTAAAAAATATTTCAATGTCCATCAGACAGTTTATTAAAAATATTGAATCCGTATTTTTTTTCTTTCATTCAAGTACATACGAAGATATAAGTATTGATTTGAAATGTTGCATGACGTCACGCCGTGGTACAAAATATACCACGGCGTGAGGTAATTAGCCCCCACTCCGTAACTTTGATATGGTATATCTCAGTAGTTTTTGGTAATTACGACAAAATCAAAAATACGTGTCTTAATTTTTTTTATTATCTATCTATCATCTATCATCTATCTATTATCTATCTAGACGGGCTAATTATTTTTTCGTTTTCATACCTTGGATACATCCCTATTGAGCATTCAGGACACATTTGAATTCGACATTCAAGAATCTACAGTTAAGATCAGCATTCAAAACTGCCAAGTCAAGACCCAACACCGATGAATTAAGTCAACAAACGACCTCGTTACTCGTACTACGCTCCATATTATGAAGCATATACATAGTGGTGCTGACAATACGACAATAAATGAAAATACGAACAATGCTGGTTTATAGGAATAATCCTAAAACATTGAAAAAAACCTAGCATCAAAAAAAAAAAAATTTCAAACAAACTAAATCGCATAAAATTGCAAACAGAATAGAACATCATTTAAAAATATTGGTTCACTGACCTCCGATCGGCTACAGCGCGGCCCTGTATCGACTTGCTTTTTTCGCGGCATTATTATTAAAGTTTGGTACCGCAGGATGCGGCGGTCATTAACCTGTAAGCGCTTCCTTATCAATATGTACATCATGTTGAAAATGTGAAAAATGAAATATAATTTCCTGTGACTAAACTAATGGACTTATTTATATGATTTTTTATGGGTAGACTGAAAATGTGTTAAGTTACACGATCTTTAATTTATTGTCGTATTGTCAGCAGTCAGCACCACTCTGTATATTAAGTGAAAGTTTGCAACGAAGTCTCACTTATTTCTACCAACCCAGCAACAGAGAGTACATCACCAAACGTACAATACGCTTAGTAAGAATTTGTATTAATATATGTGAGGAAACTTAATTTTGACGGCTACAGCAGTTATGAGTAACTTGCTTATATGGATATGAATAAGCCTAGTTTACATAATGTAAGCGACGGAATTACCTTAATGTTTATGTGCGTAATAAATTTGCCAAACTAAATTTACTTACCTAAAACATTTAGTACTAACTTGTACAATTTGTTTTAGTTAATATCAAAATGTTAAGCGATAAAGAAAGTTTTAGCGTTCATGTTTCGTGATAAGATTTTTCTCCAATTTTGGCATGAAATAAAGAGATATTATGTAAATCATAAAATACATGAAAGATATTTTTTTTATACGAACAAATCACACAGATTGAGCTAGCCCCAAAGTAAGTTCGAGATTTGTGTTATGGGATACTAAATCTACGATACTATATTTTATAATAGATACATATACAATATGTAAAGAAAACCCTGTCCGATCCGTGAAAGTATTGTTAGGTATCGATAACTGATTCTACTAATGACTACAAAGCCGGGCTAAACTTTAAAAAAAAATCTCCCAAAAAAATAAATGTAATTCGCAAAAGCGAGGTAACTTAATACATGTGCGCTAGGTAATCCCTGCGCGGGCGAAGGGGGGCAAGGCACGCGGCATGTGGTCACATGATCGCATCACTCATACGCATACCTACTGTCTAAAATAGTGTTGACACTTTTTAAAAAATTATCAATTTTTGGAGAAGTTGGAATTAATTCGCGGAAAAAAAGCTTATTTCAAAATTCATTAGTATTGTTACTATGATGATTAAGTAAAATTTCATGTTTTATTTGGTCATATGTATACCTAACCTTTATTATCCTTTTGGGTCGGACGGGGTTTTCTTTACATATTGTATAGATAAACATCCAAGACCCAGGCCAATCAAGAAAAGATCGTTTCCCATCATGGCCTGGCCGGGGATCGAACCCGGGGCCTCCATGTCGCAGGCAGGTGTGTTGACCGCTGCGCCACGGAGGACGACAAACGATAGGTATACAATAATGTTTCTAACATCCATTTTCACCGCCTTTATGCTCAAATATTTGGTATAAAGTTATAGCGTTTCTTCCCAACCTTGTTAGACGCCTACCCCTTTTAGGCAACTTTGATACGGTTATACAATATGTAAAGAAAACCCCGTTCGACCCATAAGGATAATAAAGGTTAGGTAAATACATGACCAAATAAAATATGAAATTTTACATAATCATCATAGTAACAATACCAATGAATTTTGAATAATTTTTTTTTCCGCGAATTAACTTCAACTTCTCAAAAATTTGGTAATTTTAAAAAAGTGATAACACTATTTTCGACCGTATTCTTATGAGCGCTTCGCCCGCGCATGTATTGCCTATCGCACATGTATTAAGTTACCTCCTTTTCCAAAAAAATATTTTAAGGGTTTTTTTTTAAGTTTCGCCCGGCTTTGTAGGCATTAGTATAATCAGTTATTGGTACCTAACAATACCTTCATGGATCGGACAGGCTTTACATAATGGCGCCAATTCTGTTGTCAACAAAATAAAAAAAAAAATAAGTTAACTCTATCTTTTCTTTCTATTTCATTAAGAAAAGGACAGAAGATAAAATGTCAGTTTAGACCTGTCAAATTAGTCCGCTCCTGACGTAAACTGCCGTATTTTTAGTCGCCATGTTTACCTATAATCCCGTCTAAACTGTCTATGGAGGAGGTTTGGCGGAAATGTCAAGATGAGTGTCACGCTCATTTTTATTGGACTTTTAAAATTATTTATAGTGTCGTTTACTAAATAAAAACGCGTGATTTATGTAGTAAAAAGTGCATTCAGTGAATAATTCAAAAAGAACAGTGAAATATTGTAGCATAGTGGCCTCATCATGTCTTTACGCTAAACCGCTCCTTATCGTCCAAACGCGTAAAACGAAAGGAGTTAGTTTAGGATATGTTATGCTAGGATAAGTTAGGATAAATTAGGATAAGTTAGGATAGATATTTCGTGAAGAAAAAAAAATTACTGAAGACTTGGCTGTATGGCGTACTATGCCTTTGCCTTTTCCATTCGCCCGAACGCTAAGAAATGAACCAAAAAAAAAAATGTCTATGGAGTCTCTATGCTCAGGAGGTTTGGCGGGAATGTCAAGATGAGTGTCACGCTCATTTTTCATTGGACTTTTAAAATTATTTATAGTGTCGTTTACTAAATAAAAACGCGTGATTTATGTAGTAAAAAGTGCATTCAGTGAATAATTCAAAAAGAACAGTGAAATATGTAGCATAGTGGCCGCATCATGTCTTTACGCTAAACCGCTCCTTATCGTCCAAACGCGGGAAACGAAAGGAGTTAGATTAGTTAGGATACGTTTAGGATAAGCTAGGATTAATTAGGATAAGTTAGGATAGAAGTTTACTCAAGAGAATATTTACTGAAGACTAGGCTGTATGGCGTACTATGCCTTTGCCTTTTCACAACAGAATCGGCGCCATTGTATACTTACCCAGCATTTACAATAAATACAGGGCGTTAAAGTATTCATACACGCGAGTTGCACACGTCAATAATAATGGAAACTGAATCTGTTGATACGCTTCAACGATAGCCGTCGATGTCACACACAAAGTTGATTAGGTAAAGCCAGACTTATATCTAGTAGTATAGTCTTGCCATGGCGCACAGGATTCTAAAGATCGAAAGCCTCAGATGCTACCGGGATAAACGCTGAGATGATGATGAGGATGATGAATCAGACTTATCCCATGTTTTTTTTTATATATTTTAAACCAGTGCTTGACCGCAATCCCGCCTGATGGTAAGCAGTGATGCGATCGTTGAAGGTAAAGCGCGCTAGTTTATTTAGAGCCTGAATAGGCTCTTAATAAACTAGCGCGCTGAATACTCTAGCCTTGAAAACACTCAAATTGTAGTCCGACGGAAACACCGCCGCCGGACAATATCATAGCCGTTGTACAGACGACATCACATCAAGCTACTACAATTTGTCAGATTTCCTTATTAGATTTTCAACTTTATCTCTAAAGCATTAAGGCTCAAGGTTGATTGGGAATATCTGACAGTTCGGGGTAGCTTGACCTGCTGTCGTCTGTACAACGGCTATGATATTGCCTCGCATCTCCCCAAAATGCATCCTATAGAACACCGAAAGGCTGTCTACTCTACGCCTGTGCTCTAGGCTTTGGAGACCGTCTCGATTTTATGACAAGCGTGGTTTAATAGTCTTTACAATGTGTTTTAGGTGTAAAAGGTAAAAGAAAACAGTAGACACAGCATGTAGAGTACTGTTTCTGTTTATTTATTTGGGTCTAAACACGATGTGCGTAAGATATAAAACATCGTAAAAAGCAAATTATACTAAATGTTTCGTTAGTATTACTACAATCTACTCAAAATTCAGCTCAGCTGTTAGCCCCTTACTAAAAAAAAACAAAATTTCTCAATGTCATCCATACAAGCAGTTCCCTTTTATCATCACAGATAAACAAAAACTGGGCTATGAATAACGCGTGCTCCAAAATGTTGAGCGCCCCTGACGATGACATAAACTTTCTCATATTGTGACCATAAATCTGTGGTGATAACGTGAAGGTTGGCAGCGAATGGGACCAATTCCAGTCAGTTTTGTGTTTTATTGACGTTTCATTTCTCGGAACCTCTGGCAAATGCATGGAAATGCGAACAGACATGTTGTGTATGTTTAGTCAATTAGTCAATGTGTGTTATCTTGAAGGTCTTATCTATTCAGGTTATTAACAGTCAACATCCAAGGATTAATTTAGAGATTTGACAGTTAATCCTTGCTAATATTATAAATGGGAAAGAGAGTTTGTTTGTTAGTTCCGCTTTCACGCCGTAACTACTGAACAAATTGCTTTGAAATTTTGAAGACGTAAAAGTGAAACAAGATATGATAGGTTTTAAAACAAGAAACCGTGGCCCTGGCCATCGCACAGGCAAACGAAGAAACACGGCCCACCCGTGTTTCTTCGTTTGCCTGTGCGATGGCCAGGGCCGCGGTTTCTTGTTTAACCAACCCGGGACCCCGTCACGATGTGCTGACATCTCTTTGAGGCGCGCGTGAAACACGACGCGCCGTCGACTCGGGCCTGGTCCTTACCGGGCGGCGAGCTACCCACTGCTCACCGCCCGCCCGCAGGCCCGCGCCAATGGTGGCTGGGAGTTAGGGGTCGTCTCCCGACCAGGGCGTCTCCTGCGGCGGCTAGTGTCGTGAGGGCGCTGGGATTCCCGTTGCCTAACGCGCTCCCCCTCCTCCTTTGCCAGCATCACTGCTTCGCAGAAAGAGGTGACGGCCTGCCATGCACTCTTGCTCCGGACCATGGCCTGGACCAGGGCAGGACGCGGGAGATCGCCGCCGATCGCCGCTACGAGGACACGGCAGTGCTCTACCCAAGCCGGGCAGACCTCCACTGTATACTCTACCATGTCCTCAGGGCGATCCACACAATGGTGACACCCTGGCATTTTCTCCCACCTTATACGGAACAGGAATCTCCCAAAACATCCGTGTCCGGTGAGGACCTGTGTCAGGGGGAAGGTGAGGGCGCCGTGGCGCCTCTCTAGCCACTCCTCAAAGAGGGGACTTACCGCCGCTATTGTGGCGTGCCCAGAATTTGACAGGTCTAGGTCAGGTCAGGTCCTTTTCCTAATCAATACATAGTATAAAACAAAGTCGCTTTCGCTGTATGTCCGTATGTATGCTTAGATCTTTAAAACTACGCAACGGATTTTGACGCGGTTTTTTTTAATAGATAGAGTGATTCTTAAGGAAGGTTTGTATGTATAATAAATGCATAATATAGTAGAGAAACACTGAGAAATCTAAAAAGCGCGATAAAACCGAACTCCACGCGGGCGAAGCCGCGGGCGGAAAGCTAGTGAAATATAAAGAAAAATTTGTACCGAATTCAGAATTAATTTAGTGTGCGAATAATAGAATCAGCGTCAGTATTCCAATAGCAGTGGTCAGTGCTCGAGAGGGAGGAACCTTCTGGCAATCCGAGCTGTGACAAGAATAACCGCTTCCTGAAGTAAGCCTTTGATCCTACTGAAAGCCTCTTAAGGTATTCGCCGAGCTTCATCTTATTCTTATAAACTTCGCCTGTTCCACGATAAATGTTTTACAAAGTTGCCTTTCCATCTGGCGACGGCCAGGTGGAAAGGCAGCTCACTTCACCAACATTCTTTAATGATTGGCTTGTAAAAATGTTTGTACAGACCTAGTTACAGAAAACAAATCTTATCACAGAAAACAAATCATTTAACATTTACCTAAGTTTTAACTCGAATCACATAAGTAGATCAAATTTATTCCTTTGTATTAGTAATTGATAAATAGAAAATTAATATTAATTAAAACTAAATTATGAATAAATTAAACCTAAAAAGACATAAAATACAAACTAACTACAAATTAAATTTAAAGTATATAAAAAATTGAACCCAGATCGCTGCGATCACCGGGCAGGGTGCCCAAAAGGCTGGCCGCGTTTCCACGTTGAATCGCCAAACTCAACCTTTGACCGAAATGCGCGCCAGCCCTCCGATCACCTGATACGTCGATTAATCGTGCAGAGATTTCTTTAAAAAATTGTCGAGCCTCTGCACCCCAGGGCCCTAGCGTCTCCACAGCGAAAGGCACAAATATGTAGGGCTCAGATAACGCTGCATATTTGCGCCTCTTTATGACCTCCGCAGCTGCTGCAGCAGCTCCGGCTCTGCGGGCGGTCGCCGGTAAGTGGGACTGAGCTACGGTATCTACACATGTCGCATCCCATACAACCGACCGCCCGTTTTTCCAGGGAATGAGTGTCATGCCGTCGGGCCTCTTGCCATCATCTCGAATAATACCAGCACACCTGCTGAGGCAAGAGCACGAGATAAGTAAGTAGATCTATACTTCTGCATTTAAACTTCACCATCGACTTTCCCTTTGTTTCAGCTTCTTTGTATTGATCAATTTAAAACGGCCTGGTGATAAAGAAGAACTAGTGATTAAAAAAGTTAGGAAAGACTAATATTTTAATTAGAAAACTTCAATTTATAACTTTAATTTTCGAATAATATTGAACTTTACTATTTATCTTTTTGGTTAGTTCTGTAGAAATGATTACACTTAAAGTCAATGTAGATAGACAGATTTGTTTATTTGCTACCTCTGAGCGTGAGGATCGGGTATTTTAATAATTATCAGAAGTCTGTACTAATATATAAACTTATAAAGCTGAAGAGTTTCTTTGTTTGAACGCGCTGATCTCGGGAACTACTAGACCGATTTGAAAAAATATTTTTGCGTTGGATAGCCCATTCATCCAGGAGGGCTTTAGGCTATATAACATCACGCTGCGACCAATAGGAGTGGAGCATAACCAACTTCAAGCGAACGAAGTCGCTGGCGGCCGCTAGTATCTCAATAATGCCAAACTCTGTGTGTGTGCTTGGCTGTTGATAATAGGTCCTATTATCATAGAACTTAAACAGAACTATATAAATTGTGAGTTTAGTAGGTATATGTAGATAAATCTCAACACTCTTCAGAGATTACAGGCGTCATCATCGACATTTTTACTGTCCCACTGCTGGGCACAGGTCTCTCATACAGAGAAGGATTGAGCATAATCACAGGCGAATCATCACGTTATGTGTTAAATGTCTACATATGTACACAACATAAATTAAATCCACGGTAACCAAATGTTTTCATTTAATTCGCGTCATATTTTCATATGAGATTCGGGAGCCAGTAGGCGCAAAAATTTTAACGGCCCAAATAAATTGTAACCAACTCGTGTTTCTGACATGAAAGGGGCAATTATTATGAATGAGAATTACTGCAAGTTGTAAAAGGCATTTATTACCATCGGGAGCTGAGCTGAGCACCTTATATGTGCCAGGTATTGTTGGGCCCAAATTGGGGTTTGCCAACAATTACAATTGTTTGCCATGCAATCAAACATTGCCAACGTTTGCACTGTGAAACAAGTATGATGACATAACATTAAACCATGCCCAAAGGGCGTCACAAGTTTTGTTTAAGATAATAGAAGACTATTTATTTAGCGTAACATTTTAAACTCAACGCGGAGATGATGATGATCATTGTCATCATCTCAGCGTTAATGCCAGTCGCATCCGAAGCTTTTTTAGCTTTTGGAGTCTGGGGTTCGCTTTAAATATTGCCATATTTTTGTTTTAAATCCGCCCGTGACCGCAATCCCGTCTGATGGTAAGCAGTGATGTAATTGTTGATGATAAGGAGCGCTATTATATTAAGAGCCTATTCACTAAAAAAAAACTGAGTTAATAGGAAGGAAGATGGCAGTTGAGCGAGGTGATTGAATGTTAAATCCAACAACACAACCAACGATGCTGCGCCAGAGGGAGATGGATCTGGAGACTCTCCACGTTCAAACTCCTACGACACAACAACATTTGGCGAATCGTACACGGCACACATGGCAACACAACTGCTCAGACATCATACCGGAACACGACGAATCGCTTGGAGGCAACCACCACCGAGTTACTTCTGTATCGTGGAAACGCATACAATAATATAAACTCACATAAACAAACAACTAGACCCGGAACAACTACCATTTGCTCTGTACGGAAATCTAATCGGCACGCAGCGCCGCAGCCTAAGCCACTGCGCCGACCATGTCATCATACAGTGATCGTTAGGACTTTAAGAGTGCTACACACGAAGACTAGACTACATCAGGGCTACCTCAATGGAATAGCGGTAGGGCTTGGTGTCAGCCATGTCAAAAACCATGTTCAACTACGCATCTTGCTCTAAGTGTGACTTCAATGAATCAAGAAAAGAGACAGATGTATTCTTCGTCTTCTTCCTGTGCCTCTTCAATCCTGAAGGTTGGCCGTCAGCTTCTTGTACTCGGGTCTTGTCTACCGCGAGTCGAAACAGTTTTTCGACGGAAGTAATGCCGATCCACTCCCTGATTTTACGCAGCCACGACTTTCTCTTTCGTCCAGCGCGCCTTTTTCATAGTTAAGTATTATTGTATTTAAATTGATTTAATCGTATACATGACTTAGTTATCAAAATGCACTGCCAAGAAAACCTCTGCGATTAAAGTTTCAACAAAAGAGTTGGTTTCAACACTTTGACAGACATAATGACGTGATTTAAATTGGAATCTGTTGAAGACTCGTTATTTTAAGTTAATTAAGCATTTCATTGACAAATAAACGAGTTAAAATACGGCGCAATATGACGGGAGCATTCGGGGAAGTTGCTCGAGAAACTGGCATAATACGTATAAGTACTTAAGCGTTAGACATAAAAGCAAATAATGAAGTATTTATTAGCTTCTGTGTATGCATAGGAACAAAAATTAAAGAATGTTTTGTGAAAAATTTAAAATTAAGAACGGTTAAAATAAAATATAAAAGAGGATTAATGACTTTTTGCCGACGCTAACAATAACAATGAAGGGTGTATTTATTTTTACGATACACGAAACAAATAAACCATGTGCTTGATGGGATTTCCTATTGGACAAAATTATGAAATTCTCTATGTACAAGCTTTCATCACCTTTTTTTTTGCGGATGGGAAATCATGTAATGACCTGTCCCGCTAGAGGCGTGAGGGCGCTGAGACTCCCGCAACCTCACTTGTTCCGCATCCCTGTTTGCCAGCATTATAGCTTCGCAGAAGGAGCCATGCTCTCTCGCTCCGGACCATGGCCTGGACAGGGCCGGACGTGAGAGATCGCCGCTGATCGCCGCCACGAGGACACGGCGGTGCTCTACCCAAGCCGGGCAGACCTTCACCGTATGCTCCACCGTGTCTTCAGGGCGATTCTCCCAGTGGTGACACCCTGGCGTTTCCTCCCTTATACGTCACAGGAACTCCCCGAAACAGCCGTGTACGGTGAGGACCTGCGTCAGGCGGAAGGCGTCGTAAAATTATTTTTTGTTAAAGTATTTTCTATAACTAAGATTAATTTCAGATAGTTACAAAAAATAATATTATCTAATTTGAGCTTTTAGTAGATATAAAATGGACTCATTTTAAAGTTAATTTAATTGGCCTACGCAGAAGCGTACACCAAACATAAATTAGGCGTCAGTTCTTAATTAATAGATGTCCTCAAATTTTTGTGAAGCATAATTTATGTCTTGTTTAATAAATGGACTTATTTATAGAAACACTCAAATTTTCTACAGTTGAAGTAGCTCTTACTCATGTTTATGGATTTCCGTTTTTTCTTTTAATGATTCCAACAATGATAAAATGAAATGAACGATTTTAGAAGATTTTGAAGGAATTTCTTAGTATACTATGTTTGAAATCTGTTTTATGATATCGGGAGGTAACACAGATAAAAATATTGTATTTTTTATGTTCATCACTACACATAGTATTGTAGTAGTTACGTGTTTTTTTAAATGAACAGACAGCTGTGCTACTGGGGAGTTTGTTCCGCCACTTCTTCTTCCCCGCGAAAGCACTAGGAAGTGGCGATGGGTGGGCGCTTTGGATTGTCTTATGTAATATTGACGTTCAAAAGTGTTGATTCTCAGCCTAATTTGAATAAATGACTGTTAATTTTGATTTCTGGATGTGTAATCCTTTAAAAATCTTATGGCTAAAAGTCTTAGGGTTAACTTTTCCATCGCCAGATATTTGTACCTTATCATCAACCAAACTAGCCTTTTCTAAACTGTGTTTGGGTCGGATTCCAGTTTAACTTGAGCACCAGTATGGAGCAGTTTTCTACCTGGCCTCCACAACCCAGTAACAGAGCAATAGAAAACCTCTAAGGGCAGTAAGGTTTTGGAGTGGCGGCCACGAACCGGAAGACGCAGCGTAGGGAGGCCCCAAACAAGGTGGACCGATGACTTGGTGAAGGTTGTGGGGAGCCGATGGATGCGGGCAGCATAAGACCGATCATTGTGGAAAGCCTTGGTGGAGGCCTTTGTCCAGCAATGGACCTCTGTAGGCTGAAGAAGAAAACCTCTAGATAAGACATATCAGACGAGGAGGCCCTCATCTTTAATTGACAACAGTATATCAAATATCTGATGTGAAAAAAAACAGTATTTATTACAAAAATGAACTTTCACAAGGGATACGATCAAACGAGTTATTTTATTTGATGAAAATTAAAGTCTACTCTGAGTCTTCTATGGGAAAATAATCATCCTCTTTATTCTGAACCAATCGACGCCAAAATAGGTCAACTTCAGATTAAGTACGATCAGACAATCCAGGATCCCACTCGTATCATACATTTATTTTGTTATCGTAACTCACTTCTTTTTTTTTAAATAATTATAAACTAGTGCTTGACTGCAATCCCGCCTGATGGTAAGCAGTGATGCAATCATTGATGGTAAGCGCACTAGTTTATTAAGCCTATTCATTTATAAAACTAAGGAATAGGAAGGATGACGGCAGTTGAGCGAGGTGATGCAATGTTAAACCCAAGACCAACACGACCAAACAATGCTGCGCTAGAGGGAAATTGATCTGGAGACTCTCCACGATCAAACTCCCGACACAACAACATTTGGCGCATCGTACCCGCCACACATCGCAACACAACTGCTCAGACCCGTCCTCCGTACGGCTTCACCAGACATCATACCGGAACACGACGAATCGCTTGAGGCAAGACTTTGTCTGGTGGGTGGTAACTTCTGCCGGCAGCCGATGTTATGGCCTACCACCCAGAAAAACCAGTCAAACCAGTCTTATTCTTTTTTTGTGAATGAATTAATTGAGAACGTAATGTCTTTATAAAATAGGGATTCCTTTGATAGTTATTCAATTGATGAACATACATATATTATGTTATGAACATACATATATATTGCTTTGGCAGCCTCCGTGGCGTAGCGGTAGTGAACGCGGCCGTTGCGCAAGGAGGCGCGGGTTCGATCCCCGCACAGTACAAATATTTGTATGCATGAATATGAATATTTGCACTGGTCTGGTCGTGCCTCGGAAAGCACATTAAGCCGTTGGTCCCGGTTGCAATACGAACATCTAGTGCCAGTCGTTACGGGTTGTTGGAGCCCTCAAAAGTCCAAACAATTGGTCTAGCTGCAATGCTTCGATATCGCCTTCGGGTTGTGGAGGTGAGACGGCAGTCGCTTCACGGAAAATATTGAAGTGTAGCCAAAATCAGCAGTTAGACTGGTAAAGCGGACCCCAGACTCCAAAGCTGCAACGCTTCGGATGCGACTGGGATTAACGCGGAGAGGATGATGATGATGATGACATATATTATGTTATGACTGCTACAGCCAGCTGCGAATCGATCGAAGGATGACCGAGGTCGTGTCATGTGTGTCGAAGCTAACTAGACAATAAATAAAATAATTTAACACGCCTATAAGTATACAATATGTAAAGAAAACCCTGTCCGACCCATAAGCATAATAAAGGTTAGGTAAACACTTGACCAAATATAATATAAAATTTTACGTAATCATCCAGTAACAATACTAATGAATTTTGAAATAATCTTTTTTTCCCGTGAATTAATTCTAACTTCCCCGAAATTAGGTAATTTTTATAAAAGTGACAACACCGGTATTATTGTGACCGAATAGCGATGCGACCACGTGCCGCGTGCCCTGCCCCCCGCCGCCCGCGGAAGGGTTGCTTACCGCACATGTATTAAGTTACCTCTTTTTGCGAAATGATATTTATTTTTAAGAGATTTTTTTTTAAGTTTAGCCCGGCTTTGTATCCATTAGTAGAATCAGTTATCGATACATAGCAATACCTTCACGGATCTGACAGGGTTTTCTTTACATATTGTGTAGTCAGATATTTTCTATCTGAACAGACAGTTATTCTGTTGCTAACTTTGTTGCACCACTTTTTCTTTCCGGCGAAAACTTTAGGAAGTAAAGAAGGGCTGCCCACTTCATTATTAACCTTTTTATCGTCCCACTACTGGGCACAGATCTCCTTTCATACAGAGGATTAAGCGTAACACCACGCTAGCTCAATGCGGGTTGGCGATATCAGAAAAAAAAATTTAAAGACCAGGTTTCCTCAAGATGTTTTCCTTCAGTCATTGGTGTACAAGATATACATACTTAGAAAGTACATATAAGTTAGAAAAGTTGCCTGCCCACTTATCTGACTGTTTTATTTTCCTTTGAATGTACTTTGGCGATTGATTGAATTGATGGACCTTTGGCTATCGCACATAATAATAAATCATCAATTCTTTTTCATACATATCAAAATCCAAATGATTTATCTGAAGGTTGCTTACAGGCCCATCGCAAGCAACTTTTTTATTGAAGTCAAAGTTAGAGAAAGTTTAAAAAAATTTGATACTCTTTTTGATCATTTATAAGCAAAGCACAAACGAGCTCAAATTCTCAAACGAACCTATCATAAAATTGGAAAAAGCTCTCATCTGTTGAAGACAAAGCATATTTTGTTAACTTTTTTTTCAATAGTATTACGTACATAAAAGGTTCTTTTCAATGAGATTTCGCAAAATAATATCACGCATGAGTAGGCATATGCCTATATGTATTTTTAACTATCGAGATAATGATATCATTATCTCGATAGTTAAAAATACTTTTAATGTGGTTTCGAAGAACCTTAATGCTTTCTTTTGAGAATCACTCAACTGTTTCATATAGTATGAGAATTCGATAAGATCTAGATTGGCAATTGAAACGTTGTAGAGGCGACGACATTCTCGCCAATAGATGAGACTACAATTCAAGTTTCTCTCGTAATAAAGCTAAGCAAGGCGAGCATATTCAGAGTATAATGTTGCTCTTGTATGATATTTAAATAATTAAACACATACATTTATTTTAACTAGTTTAACTTAACATAAATATTTATTGTATATTGTATACTAGCTTTCCGCCCGCGTGGAGTTCGGTGATATTGCGCTTTTTAGATTTCTCTCGGGAACATCAACTTTTTCCGGGATAAAAGGTAGCCTATGTCCTTTCTCAGGGTCTAAAGATTATTTGAGCCAAATTTTATCAAAATCGGTTGAGAGGTTTAAGCGGGAAAGTGTAACAGACAGACAGAGTTACTTTCGCATTTATAATAAGTACTAGCTTTCTGCCCGCGGCTTCGCCCGCGTGGAGTTCGGTTATATCGCGCTTTTTAGATTTCCCTCGGGAATATCAATTTTTTCCGGGATAAAAGGTAGCCTATGTTCTTTCTCAGGATCTAAAGATTGTCTGTGCCAAATTTCATCAAAATCGGTTGAGAGGTTTAAGCGGGAAAACGTAACAGACAGACAGACAGACAGACAGACAGACAGATAGACAGACAGACAGACAGACAGACAGACAGATAGACAGACAGACAGACAGACAGACAGACAGAGTTACTTTCGCATTTATAATAGTATGGATTAGTATGGATTTTACGTAAATAGTACACTGTAGACTATCTACATTATTTGTTTCTCCTTTCCCTTAGTATTCCATCCAAAGGTTGTCTGTAAAAGATCGCTCTTAGCGATAAGACCGCCCGTTGTGTCACCTTTTGTAAAAAAAAGATATTTATGTTCTGTAAACTATATAGTGTACATAATAAAGAGTATTATATTCTATTCCCACTATCTGCTGGAGTATGGGTAATCTTTCTGTAAGAAGGAGTAAGCAGAAATCCAGTCCAGGTTGATTGCTTATTGACTTCCAATTTTTGGTTCTAAGATACGCAGGTTTTGTTAAGGTGTTTACCGTTTCGAGAACAGTGGTGATGAAATAATTTATACAAAGCAAAGCGTCAATCTAGGACCGAACCTCCGGCTTTAATTTCGCAAGTAACAGTCGTTACCACTAGGCCACAGCTGCCACAAAAGCAAAACAAAGCTAGGGTTAATTACGAAAGAATTTTTTACAAAAAGTACTACCTTTTAAAGCTAACCAGCTAGCAAAGTGTTGAATTGTTTTTAATGAGTGATAAATGGTCCCCATTTTTACACAACCCTGTAAAACGAAAATAAACACCTACACACAGTTTAAAACTCGTAAAACCTTGTATAAAATTCGTGTTCAGGCATCCGTTTAGACTTTTGGAACGGATCTCGAAAATCCGACAACATAATTCGTCGGGTGTGTTTTTAACATTTGAACAGCGAAGTAATGACGTGCTCGCCGCTTCAATTACGGTTTACGAATACTACGCGATAAAACCGTCTCGATTTCACGGCCAATGTTACGTTAGGACCTCGATACACAGACAAGCTTTCCAACTGTTTGACAGGGTGATTTTCGGGGCAGCGTTTTTTTACTACAAGCTTAGCATCGGTTCGTTTTTTTCGGTTCTGGTAATTGAAACGGTTCTGGGTATTTGTATGATCTCATTTCATAAGGAACACTGATGATTTAATTTTCGGTTAACGGAACAGGATTTATTTTGTCAGAAAACTCCGTCGTCTTCTAATTTCAAATGAGACAATGCTACAGATATGTATGTCATGATTGTTTTTTCATTGAAGTTGTATTGCACAATGATTGATACACAGAAATAAATACCAGCTTCCCCACTTTACCCACTTGTGTAACACACCTGACTTATTGTTATAATCATAATTAGTTTTAAAAGAAATTCTTAAACCATTGCTTCATATGCTTCAAAAAACAACGCCAATAGCGCAATGAACGTTGTCAAACCGTCAAAATGAAAGGCAGTTGTTAGTATGTTTTGCAATCAACCCGCTGTAATTACTTACATCGGTATTTTCATTCGTTCGCATTTACAATCTTGAACTTAAAAAGAATACAAAGTTGTCTCTTCGGAATTACGACATTGAATGAGACGAGTTCCGTTTTTAAATGTAAATCGAAAACCCTAATGGGTGATAAATTCGCTCGAGAGCTTTCGAGACGCAAATGTGAGCACAGCCTTATAAAATATTTAATTTATTTGCACGTCTTATCAATGACCGAAGGAATGTATGCTCAACGCATAACTGTAATCTTTTAGTTTTTTTTTTCTGGTCTTAAATAAGATTAACACAAAACAAAGAAATCAATAAAATTATACTTCATAAAAGTATTTAATTTACATCTCAATTGGTATTAAATCATATTTCTCGCCGACTGATCGCCACTTCGCGTGACTAGAGGGTTAGATCCCTAAACCACATTCACGCACACAGACCACGTTTTTGAATGACAAGAACATTGGCACCCTAGTATCCTTTTTTATATAGTTAGTGAATAAGTCATTAAATTTAGTACTCAGTGTTAATAGTTAGTTGTATTAAATATAGCAACAGATATATAAGTGACATAGATGCAAAATTGTATTAAAGTCCTTAAAATCCTTTCATTCGTACTTTATTGTCGATATTAGATCACCCCAATTTCCTAACTGCGCCAAACTCGTCTGTCCAAATAAATTGGGTCCTTTATCCAGATTATTGGTTCACATTTTTATCAAAAATCCCTTTTTGGGAATATTTTTAACAAACAACTTTGCTTCCTATGGGAAATGAATTTTTGGGGTCCAATATGAAAGTATTACGTGAATCTAATTAAATTTGGTAATCTTATTTTGAGGGTCAAAATTGTTTATTTTAGAGAGAAGCTTTACACACATCAACAGAATCTAGAGATACCTTAATCCTAAATTAATTACGGATTTATAGTTAGAAATCTCTTCAGTTTCCATTAAAAGTTTAAAATACGGAATTAAACCTCTTTTATTTTATTTCCAAATTTTAAAAATGTAAATTAAAAAAAAAGAAGAAAATGGCGGCAATATTGTAAGTAATTGGGTTAAGGAAAACTAAAATTCTTCTTCTTTTGCTGGACAAAGGCCTCCCCCAAGGCTTTCCTCGATGACCGGCCTTGTGCTGCCTGCATGCATCGGCTTACCGCGACCTTCACCAGGTCATCGGTCCACTATGTTGGGGGCCTCCCTACGCTGCGTCTTCCGTTACGTAGCCGCCATTCCAAAACCTTACTGCCCCAACGGCCATCGGTTCTACAAACAATGTGCCACGTCCACTGCCACTTAATTTTAGCGACTCGAAGAGTCGTCGTTCGTCTGTCGGTGACTTTGGTTCTTTTGCGGATCTCCTCATTTCTGATTCGAACACGCAGAGAAACTCCGAGCATAGCTCTTTTCATCGCACTTTGTGTGACTCTGAGCCTTCGTATGAGGCCCATTGTAAGCGACCACGTTTCAGTTAAAATTGTTTTTCTTTTAAAATTTATGGTGTCGCGTGAGCTCGTACTCGCTATGATAAAGTGATCATGAGCCAGGGTATCACATGACCTGGTAAAATTTAAAAGTTGTGTATACTTTTGTTGTTGAAACTCGCTTAGTAGCTGAAGCGAGGGGTGCGCAGGACGGGATAGTAGCATGAAGCACCGGCCGAAATATATGTGCACAAACTTGTCTTGGGTATACAGTATACCCAAGACAAGACAAGAGAGATATAGTATGCTCATCATTTTTGAAGTATTTTTTTAGTTAGAAATGTTATCACGAATTTTATTTGTTTTTGTCTTTTAGTTGATTTTGTTTGTTGTGTTTTGTTCTTTTTTCTTCATATTTTATGGATTCGTTTTTTGAGTGAATTATTTAAAAAAAAAATATCAATCATCAATATTTTTTTTGTTTTTATATAAATTATAAACTAGCGCTTGACCACAATCCCACCTGATCGTAAGCAGTGACGTAATCGTTGATGGTAAAGCGCGCTAGTTTATTAAGAGCCTATTCACTCTAGCCTTGAAGACACTCAAATTGTAGTCCAACGAAAACACTGCCACTGGTAAATTGTTCCAGTCCCTCGATGTACGCGGTATAAAGAAGGAGGCGAAACGCTTCGTCCGGATCGTAGTGACAACGTAAGGGTGGACACTCGCCGTACGACGGGTCGTTCGATGGTGGAACGACCCGGAACGGGGATGGGGGAATTAAATCATGTAATTCCATCGCACATTCTCCAAAATGCATCCTGTAGAACACCGAAAGGCTGGCTACTCTACGTCTGTGCTCTAGGCTTTGGAGACCGTCTTGAGTTAAATCAGGGTCGCCAAACTCTTAAATTTTCTAAGACCATAAACTTTGTACGTATAATAAAACGTGAATGGATGAATAATTATTATTTTAAACTATCATTTAATCATATTAAGCAATTAATTTTTCACAAAATGAAAGAATAATAAGAAGAACTACAGAACGGTACAAAGGTAACGGTTAAGATAAGGGTATATCCTACCCTGCCAAATTCTTGAAGTAACATTTTTCACGTCATGCTCACCGGGTTAAGAGTCATGTCACGTCGGCATTTGAGTCGAGATGAAATGACGAGTCGTGGGCGTGTTAGAATATGACGATATTACACGCGTCGTTGCCTACACACCAGCCAAAACAAGATAAAAAGCTTGTAGGCACGTTATCAGAGTACTAAAAATGTGACTGAACGATACACGGTTATATATCGTGATTTCTCTAAACTACCGCCAACCCAATACCAATACCACAGCGATGCAGTTACTACGTTACTACATAGCTGCAGGAGGACCGCCAGCTGTTGGTAATTGACTAAACTGTACGAAGGAGGTATGAAATTTGTCTTTATACTGGAAGACTGCTACGTGTTCCAACATTCTTCATCATCAACCTTTTTATTGTCCTACTGCTGGGCATTGGTCTTCTCTCATATAGAGAAGGATTGAGCGTAATCACCACGCTTGCTGAATGCGGGTTTGATTTCAGACCCAAAGTCCAGGTTTCCTCAAGATGTTTTCCTTCACCTTATAATCAGTCATTCGTGTCCAAGATATACTAAGATATTCCAGCATTGAGACGAGGCAATCACGGTCTGCGGTTTTCGTGGGATCGGGAGTATTTAACATATAGTGACGAACAAGGATATTTGGTGTTGTTCACGGATGAGTCCCTTAACTTAGGTTTTATCCCAATTCACGACGAACACGCGTTTGTAGAACACCAGACAGAGTTACCTGTCTGCGGCACCTTTAGGACTGATGCGTAGGCAAGAATTCTTCCTAGCCGACAACCCCAGCTCGTTTAGATCCAAGGCAGCATGACTGGTCAAAAATAAAATGGAACGTCGAGTGCCTGTTATTGCCCCACACTGAATCCAACTCGGTCTGGAATTTCTACTAGAGGTTTCCCATCAAAGACAATGGAACAACAACTTTTCGAACACTTGCAAAAAACACGGGATGTCATACGACATAATTTCATTAAGTATGTAAAGAGGTACGGGGCAGCTGGGACTCCACACTCATCTCGCCATCTCCTACCTAAGTCAATCTGTCAAATCCTCCAGCAAAACATTACTTTTCACTCAAGGGTACTTAAATAATTCCCATTTCTTAAACGTATGGATGTAATTTCCGTTTAATTTCGTCTTTAACGTTACATCGGTAATGTTTGCTAAGTATATTTAAGATATTATAAACGTCTTCCTTTGCATGTGTTGTTTTATCTTCAAAATTATGGAACAATGATGATAATGAAGATGGAATACAGCAGCTGTAAGGCTGTGTGGGACCATTACTTTCGATTTGATGGAACATTCAGATTACGGAAGTGGTCCTTCATATCCAGAAAAGCTCGTGCAAAAAAGGCGCGATGCTACGGAGCGACACGATGACACGATTTTGCATAGAATAATTTCCAAGAAGTTTTCATAAAAAAATTATCTGTCGCGTCGAGCTTTTGCATCGCTGCTGTCTGCCATTCATTATCAACCTTTTTAGGGGGAGGGGGGGGGGGTCGGAGGTTATCCAGCTATGCGCATGCGCTTAGTACTATGATCTACCGTCAACACGGTGTTGTGCGCTTGGGAACCACACTACAACTATTAATGTATTTGGGCAAAACTATAACATGGTGTAAAAATGATTCGAATTGATTCAGTTGGTTTTCTGAATAAACTCTCAACTACGTTGGGAATGGCTTCCAGTCGAATTGAATTCAACTGATTCATCATCATCATCATCAGCCTTTACTCGTCCACCGCTGGACATAGGCCTTTTCCATGGCACGCCAACAAGCTCGATCCTGAGCTGTTCTCCGCCAGCCACTACCAGCCACCTTTTTGATGTCGTCGCTCCATCTTGCCAAAGAGCGTCCTACGCTACGTTCAACTGATTACCAGTATTTTATATGGAGCTTCAGCCTAACTGACCTCCACAACCCCCATACTGGATAGTACTACGCTACTCCTTATTAAATCTGGTTGGCAGACTTCCGGGCCTTCTGACAATTTAATCAAGACTTGTAAAGGGCAATATTTTCATCTTTGCGTTTAAGGCTGATATGAGAAGACCGCATCAGAAATGAGGTGATCCGACAGAGGACCAAAGTCACTGACATAGCTGAGAGGATTAGCAAGCTGAAGTGGCAATGGGCTGGTCACATATGCTGCAGGGCCGACAACCGTTGGGGTAAACGAGTTCTCGAGTGGAGACCAAGTCTCGGCAAACGTAGCGTAGGACGCCCTTGGGCGAGATAGAGCGACGACATCAAAAAGGTGGCTGGTAGTGGCTGGCGGAGAACTGCTCAGGATCTAGCTTGTTTGAATGCCATGGGGCATGCCAATAGTGGGGCCCATGTACAGTAGTGAACGAGTAGAGGCTGATGATGATGATGATGAGAGGAAAATATCGTGGGGAGACCAGGTTGTCCTAGATACAAAAGTTAAAGATATGTTACATCTCTTCAAGAGAAGACGCCTGTAGAAAATTATAAGCTGAATACGCTAAGCGTTAAGAAGAAACAGGTGCATTCTACATTATTGTTCAATACGCTGGGCACAGGTCAAGTACCTAGAGTGTGTCAAAAGAAACGTCATCCAGATGTCAACTACGCATTCATTACGTCAAACTAAATTTCATTCGGCTAAGACAGATTGTAGACATTTACACAATAAAAATCTAGAATCTAGAAGTAGCGGTAGCGAACGCGGCCGCTGTGCAAGAAGGCGCGATTGATCCCCGCGCAGTGCAAATATTTGTACCCATGAATATGAATATTTGCACTGGTCTGATCATGCCTCGGAAAGCACGTTAATCCGTTGGTCCTGGATGCCATATGAACATCTAATGGCAGTCGTTACGGTTTGTTGGAGTCCTCAAAAAGTCCCACAACTGGTCTAACTGCAATACTTCGTTGTCGCCTTCGGGTTGTTAAGGTCAGACGTCAGTCGCTTTATGGAAAATCGAATCGAAGTTGCAGATAGACTGGTAAAACGGACCCCAGACTCCAAAGCGGAAAAGCTTCGGATGCGATTGAGATTAACGCTGATGACCTCTATCTAGAAAAAGAGATGTCGAAAATATCTCATACTGCTAAAAGATTTTGCGCGAAAGCAGGTGCAATTAAAAATAAAATAGTATATCTGGTTCACAACACCACTAGTGATATAGCGATGCCAACAAATAAATTATGTATATCTGTTTCTTCAGTGACGTTACATGGAATATAGGCGCCAGCGCACGTCGGAACGTCGAGTGCTTTCATGTGATTGGACAGCCCGAAACGAATCTTGTTTTTGCGAGAGATTAAATATAGACAGATTCGGACGTGTTAATTGTAATAGGAAACGAAATAGGAACATTGGAAGTAATGGAGAACGTACTCGAACTGATTTACAATGATATTTATTGCTTTTGTGAGTTAAAATTAATGTATGTTGTACGACGTACATAGATTTCATACTATGCTTAGATTAAGCGGTGTTTGTATAAAAAGTCTAAAGTTTATAAAAATATTTTTTTTTATTTTGTTTATTATTAAATAAGTACAGTGAAAGACTACAGACTAAGACAATCAGTTAATACAACATACAGTACATAAATCTGAAGTCCAATTATTCCTGTATACAACATTCGATGATTAATATGCTTCATTAGAGACGGATTAATATGGAGAAGTTACTAAATGAAATTATACAAACAATTACAATTTATACAAACAATTTCTAAACTCGTTAAAACTGTTCAGGAACAAGTCTACTTTAGGGCCCCTTTAGTAGTCTACTTTATATTGTACTAGCTTTCCGCCCGCGGATTCGCCCGCGTGGAGTTCGGTTATATCGCGCTTTTTAGATTTCCCTCGGGAACATCAAATTTTTTCGGGATAAAAAGTAGCCTATGTTCTTTCTCCGGGTCTAAAGATTGTCTGTGCCAAATTTCATCAAAATCGGTTTAGAGGTTTAGGCGGGAAAGCGTAACAGACAGACAGACAGAGTTACTTTTGCATTTATAATATTAGTATGGATTATTATATTGATTACACATTCTGGATAATGGGTTATTCTTAGAATCATCATTGTTTAGTAACAATGAACAATTCCCACTAGTGTGGGAATAATGGCAAACTCCACAAAAACAGAATCATCTCTCTAGCATTTTTTCAACTATATCGGGGTCAGCTTTCAATCTAACCGATTTCAGCAGTATTTTACAAGGAGCGACTGTTTATCTGACCTCTACGACCGAATTACTGGGTGGTAGGCCATAACATCGGCTGCCGGTAGATGATACCACCCACTAGGCAAAGTCTTACCGCCAATCGATTCGTCGTGTTCCGGCATTATGTCTGGTGAAGCCGTAGGGAAGACAGGTCTGAGCAGTTGTGTCGCGATGTGTGCCGGGTGCGATGCGCCAAATGTATATATCAATCTCCCTCTGGCGCAGCATCGTTGGTCGTGTTGTTGGGGTAAATATTGCATCACCTCGCTCAATTGCCGTCTTCCTTCCTATTCACTCAGTTTTTTTTTTCGAGTGAATAGGCTTAATAAATTAGTGCGCCATACCATCAACGATTGCATCACTGCTTACTATCAGGCGGGATTGCGGTCAAGCACTAGTTTATCCATACTAATATTATAAATGCGAAAGTAACTCTGTCTGTCTGTTACGCTTTCCCGCATAAACCTCTCAACCGATTTTGATGAAATTTGGCACAGACAATCTTTAGACCCTGAGAAAGAAAATAGGCTACCTTTTATTGAAAAAAAAAATGTATTCACGATGGAAATCTAAAAAGCGCGATATACCTAACCGAATTCAAAGCGGGCGAATCCGCGGGTGGAAAGCTCATCATCATCTCAGCGTTTATCCCGGTTGCATCCGCGGCTTTTGCGTTGGAGTCCGGCGTCCGCGGGCGGAAAGCTATCTATAAAAATACGATATAAAAATAAATCGAATAAGTCAATAAAATTCTTCATTCTTCTCTTGTACATCAAAATAGATCGGTTGAAACATTTTACGCGGCTATTTCTAACTACCATATTGAAAAGGGGTCTTGTTATCATGGTCTGGCAATCGAGATCCATTGGCATTACAGTAGCAAACATTAGGTGGCTAGGATTTGAGATGACTATAATATCATGAGGTATAGTCAACTTAATGAACATCACAGTTCATTGCATGTAAAAGTTAATCCAAACAATGTCTCTTTAAATTTAAAGCTGCTGTTTGCAATGCGGAACTCCAACGGAAATGTAATTTTCACATTGCTCTGGATTTGCCGCATTATAAAAACAGGTTTTATGATGCTATATTTCTCATCGCATGACAAATGTAAACCAGAAATACTTCCAAACTACATTCTGTCATATTTATTTGATCTCCAGTTTATTTTTTATTTTTATTTGTGTCATATCATTTCAAATGATGATGTATATTTAAGTAGACGTTTAAACTACGTGTTTACTACACAACTGGTGTCACATCAAAGATTCAAACTTTATGCTCGACATTACATAACTTTTTGAAGTTCATTCGTACAAATATGACCTTTGATACGTAAATAATTTACACATTTAAGCTGTAGACGCGTGTTATGAAAGATTACTTCTTTTCGTAATAACTTTAATTTAATACCAAGTGAGAGTCGTGTTCAAATATGTACGACCTTTATCGCATAATCGCTTTGAGTTATATTTTTATTGTGCTGTTTATATTTCTTGAATGTGTTCGGAATATAGGGTGGCCAGTTTTTCTTGGTCTTTTGTGGCGGCGGCACATGATCAGACCAAAATTATGTCTGGACTTTAAACGAGATTGTGACTTCCGAGTTAGTGTTACATTTCTTTATTTTTCTTTAAAATATGATTGACGTGTAAAAAGGTTTGATCCTACTTACAAAAAAAAAAAACGTATATTTTTTTATTGCTTGACCGCAATCCCGCCTGATGATAAGCAGTGATGCAATATTTGATGGTAAAGCGCACTAGTTTATTAAGAGCCTATTCACTCTAACCTTGAAGACACTCAAATTGTAGTCCGACGGAAACACCGCTGCTGGAAAATTATTTCAGTCCTTCGATATACGCGGTATAAAAGAGGAAGCGAAACGCTTCATCCAGGTCGTAGTGGTGTTAACGCCGTAAGGGTGGAAACTCGCCGTACGACGAGTCGTCCTATGGTGGAACGGAGATGGGGGAATTAAATCATGCAATTCCCTCGTACACTCACCAAAATGCATCCTATAGAACACCGAAATCTGGCTACTCTACGGCTGTGCTCTAGGCTTTGGAAATCGTTTTGTACCCGTTGTGTATCAGTTTTTATAAGAGGAGCACATTTGGTATATAACCCATAGCATTTTTAATTAACTAATAGGGGATAATATTGCAATATTCGGCCACCAGAATGCAGTACTAGCATATACAGTGAAGTGCAGACCTCTGTAATTTTATTTAAATAAAAAAAAAAATATTTCACAATCTCGCTCCACTATTACCACTATTAAAAAAAATGCAGAATTAGGTAATTATTTTTATTGTTGTTGTACCTTTCCACCAAATCATTCTTTTTCCCCTTCAAACTCATACCACGTTCATGAAGCAGTTTTTATAAATCTTCATCATTTCAGCGTTAATCCCAGTCGTATCCGAAGCTTTTCAGCTTTGGAATCTGGGGTCCGCTTTACCAGTCTAACTGCTGATTTTGGTTAAACTTTGAATTTTCCGTGAAGCGACTGCCGACTGACCTCCACAACCCGTAGGCGATATCGAAGCATTGCAGTTAGACCAATTGTTGGGCTTTTAAGGGCTCCAACAACCCGTAACAACTGCCATTAGATGTTCGTATGGCAACCGGGACCAGTGCTTTCGCAAGATGTCATAATATAAATAGCACATATAGTACACATATAGTAATACATATAGCACATATAGTAATAGTGTCATAGCGCACTTTATCCTCAAATATGATTACCTAACCACTGTACCTATGTATCACAAATAAAATATTTCTGATTCTGATTCTGATTCTGAAAATATATTATGTAAAGAAAACCCCGTCAGACCCAAAAGGATAGTAAATGTTAGGTATACACATGAGCAAATAAAATATGAAATTTTACGTAATCATCATAGTGACAATACTAATGAATTTTGAAACAACCTTTTTTTTCCGCGACTTAATTCCAACTTCCCCAAAATTTGGTAATTTTTGAAAAGTGACAACACCATTCGTGACGGAGCGGATAGCGATGCGACCACAAGCCGCCTGCCCTGCCCCCTTTTACCCGCGCTTGTATGCCTATCGCAGATGCATTAAGTTACCTCGCTTTTTCGACAAAATATTTATTTTTTAGGGAGATTTCTTTTTAAGCTTAGCCCGGCTTTGTAGGCTTTGTAGGGTATTAGAATCAGATAACGATACCTAACAATACCTTCACGGATCGGACAGGTTTTTTTTTCTTTACATATTGTATAGTAGAAATACAAAAATAATGAAATTTTTGATATCTCTTCTTACAATCCGATTGTTACATTTAAATTAACTCAGTAGATATGACAGGGATACGAGATTGTGCAATACAGTGGTTTGTTTCCTGCATCTTCATTACTCATTAATTAAAAAAATATAATTATATCTGAAAATTACCTACTTGACATTTTGAATAAATTATTTACTTCGCTCCAAAGACAGTAAATATTAAATAGAACGGAGCGACTATTAATTTATGTGTGTCATGTATTTATTTTTAAGTAATAATTTTTTTTTTATTTTCTATGGCTTTTTTACCACTTATAGGTGTTTCTTTGAAAATATTTCGTGTATGAATAGGCATCCATACTAATATTATAAATGCTACACTTTCCCGCTTAAACCTCTCAACCGATTTTGATGAAATTTGGCACAGACAATCTTTAGACCCTGAGAAAGGACATAGGCTACCTTTTATTGAAAAAATTGATATTCCCGAGGGAAATCTAAAAAGCGCGATATAACCGTATTCCACGCGGGCGAAGCCGCGGGCGGAAAGCTGGTATTATATAAATGTTTCCAAATTATCATTGCGGATTGTAAAAACAAACTCCAAAGCTGAAAAAGCTTTGGATGCGACTGGGATTAACGCTGAGATGATGACGATTCTACGGCTACGTAGACCCATAGATAAATAACTAATGTAAAAGATAGACATTGTTGACACTACTACGACCCTGACGAAGCGTTTCGCCTTGTCTTTTTTACTACATACATCCAGGAACTGGAACAATTTTCTAGCGGCGGTAATTCCGTCTGACTACAATTTAGGTGTCTTCAAGGTTAGATTGAAAAGGCTCTTAATAAACTAACGCGCTTTACCATCAACGATTGCATTACTGCTTACCATCAGGGGGGGTTGCGGTCAAGCACTAGTTTATAATTATGAATAAAAAATAGAAAATACATTTTTAATTATAAAATAGTACTTCGCTAGCATGTTAATTAACCGTTTGTATGGCCTACCTTCAATTTCGAATCGAAAATAGATTCCACGATAAAACTGTACAAAACTATAGACAATCATAGCTTATTTCATAACGATTTCAGTGACATACGGTGTGTCGAGCTGCGCTCTTTAATTTCCGAGGTATCGTAGTTTTAGCGAACACAATTTCGGCCGGGCGCACTCACACCACACACCCCCGGAGTTACGCAATAGGGGCCGAACATTGGAGGGGTTAATGATAGTTATCATCTTCATCATCATCAACATCCCAGCGTTCAGTCCCGGTTGCATCCGCGGCCTTCGCGTTGGAGCCCGGGGTCCTCTTTCCTGCTCATTCTCCTCCATTTCGCGCGATCTTTAGCATTCTTTAGTAAGAGATTGTTAGCACGCATGTCATCTCTTACAACGTCAAGCCAGCATTTCTTTAGTCTCTCTCGCATGTTCGGGCCTGGTGGAGGCGCCATGGCAAGACATTTGTTACCCACGTATCATGCCCATGTACCAGTGTAGGCGACCCTTCTGTTTTGTCTGCTATGTCAAGGGCACGAAGACTGCGAGGGATGCGGGAGTTCCTGATGTTCAATTTTAATGTGTCTTTTTCTTCCATACTTTTCGATATGTCGTCATATCGATAAGTCGTCATATCGATAAGTCGTCATATCGATAAGTCGTCATATCGATAAGTCGTCATATCAATAATCACCCTCTTTCTAACCATATAATGTTTTACAAAATCTCTCCATCGTTTGTCTTCTCCTTCTCTTATAGGCATCCTCATTCATACTCAACGCTACCGCAATTTTCTGCATTTTGTGTTATGACACATGCCCAAATCAAGATCACCACTTTCCACATAACTTTTCAGTTACCGGTGCCATTTTCAGACTTCCTCTTACATTTTTTAATATTAAAATACAGTATTTTATCATTGAAAAATATAGAAAATAGTTGTCTACAAGCATAGTAGGAGCCAGGGTCCAAGCTAAGCTATCAGGGCTCTAAACTATGAGAAACCAGCACCCTTGTCTCGGTGGTAGGCCATAACATCGGCTGCCGGCAGAAGTTACCACCCACCAGACAAAGTCTTGCCAAGCGATTCGTCGTGTTCCGGCATGATGTTTGGTGAAGCTGTACGGAAGACGGGTCGGAGCAGTTGTGTTGCGATGTGTGGCGGGTACGATGCGCCAAATGTTGTTGTGTCGGGAGTTTGGTCGTGGAGAGTCACCAGATCAATCTCCCTCTAGCGCAGTTTCGTTTGGTCGTGTTGGTCTTGGGTTCAACATTGCATCACCTCGCTCAACTGCCGTCATCCTTCCTATTCCTTAGTTTTTTAAGTGAATAGGCTTAATAAACTAGTGCGCTTTACCACCAACGATTGCATCACTAAAAAAATAACCCCTAATTACGTAACATACTATTACTCATCATCATCATCCTCTCAGCGTTTATCCCGGTTGCATCCGCGGCTTTCGCGTTGGAGCCCGGGGTCCGCTTTCCTGCACATTCTCCTCCATTTCGCACGATCTTTAGCATCCTGTGGTAAGAGCTTGTTGGTACGCATGTCATCTCTTACAACGTCAAGCCAGCACTTCTTTGGTCTACCCCGCTTGTTCCGGCCCGGCGGAGGCGCCATGGCAAGACATTTGTTACCCACGTAACACGCCGGTTTGCGTAAGACGTGGCCGTACCAGCGTAGGCGACTCTCCTGCAGTTTATCTGCAATGTCACGGACACGAAGACTGCCCCGGATGCGGGAGTTCCTGATGCGGTCTTTCCGGGTAACTCCACACATCCACCGCAGCATATTCATCTCCGTGACACGCAGCTCCTGCTTGTGTCGCTCAAGCACAGGCCACGCCTCACTGCCATACAGGAGAACAGGTCTAATGATGGTTTTATAGACCTGCCCCTTAAGCTTAACCGGCATTTTGGGGTCACAAATGACACCTGTCACCTCACGCCATTTCGCCCAAGCTGCGGAAATACGTGCCTTGACGTCGCAATCAATGTCGCCGGACGCGTGAAGCACAGACCCCAAGTATTTAAACTGGTCCGTGCACTCGACCAACGTAACATACTATTACTATCAGATGGAATCATTTTGAAGCTTATTGCTATTCCACTGCTCCCTATGTTCGATAATGTGTTTGATCAACAACGTAGGTAAATAACGCAATGAATGTTATGAACTGTCAAAATGAAACCCATTGCTACTGATAATGTCTTACGCAATTATCCCACAGAAAGGATTGAGGCAAGAAAACGAGCGGCGTAACGTTCTTGTTTTTAATTTACTCCAAACTAACTTTATAATTTCACCGCCATGTGCTCTTTTTTATACCCCTTTTACACTTTTAAAACTGTCACCAGCTGGCGTGCTAAGCAACTTCCGGAAACAAATATGAAATAATATACTTGAAGACAGTATCTTGAGTACCGAAGGTCAGTAGCAAAAAGTCTCAAATAATTTACAACAACATTTAATTACATTTAAAACAAAAGCTAATAAAAGAGATGTGCCTCTAAACAACAAACGTGTCTAGATCTGCCGCTTTCTGTGTCAAACCCATAATCCAGCTTCCCAACGAGACCCTCCTCATACATATTGTTATACCAACCATGATTTATTATTACCGTTGCAAATATTATTTTTTCGTTTTGAATAAGTTTCATAATAAAAATAAATAAATATATACGGACAAATCACACAGATTGAGCTAGCGGCTAGCCCCAAAGTAAGTTCGAGACTTGCGTTATGGAATATTAACTCAACGACGGTTTTCAAATTAATATACTCGAACCAAAATTTACATTATTCTTAAGTTTAAATGATTGAAACGCCGAACACACCTTTCATAAATATGTTGTTGCGTATTAATATTATATTTTGTATATTTATAATAGATACATATATAGATAAACATCCAAGACCCAGGCCAATCAGAAAAAGATTGTTTTCCATCATGACCTGACCGGGGATCGAACCTGGGGCCTCCACGTCTTACTTCAATAATTGCGTAACACACCATTATTATAAATTGGAATAATTTTGAAGCATATTGATAATCCATTGCGCTATATGTTTGTTGCGCAATGAATGTTGTTGAACTGCCATCATGAAACCCATTGCTACTGATAATATGTTACGCAATTACCATGCTGGTTGCCGTATAACTTGGTCGAAATTTTGTTGTACTTTGACATTTAGATTAATTTCATAACTTTAAGGGCAAAGTCAGCACCCTGTAATTTATTCTCCATTAATCTACTTTTCATTGCAGGTTTTTTTTTTATTTAAGATTTTTTGGACTACTTTTCTCGCGTCGACGTAATAAGTCATTATTAAATGTATATTTTTGAAACTTTTAATTTTGTTGGTTTAACTTTGAAACAGGTAATTATCACCACTTATCATATAGTTATATACTTGTTATATAATTAAATCTGACAGTTGGTGGTAATTTATTTTGTGACTTCGAGTTAAGGCAAAGTTTATTATAATCTGTATGCAAGTTCCTACCCATATGGTTAGGTCATTATGGCGGGAGAAAGGAGTTCCTTTAAGGACTTTTGCCCATCAGTTGGATAGTATAGGCTAAACACTAAAATAGCACTTAAATGATGATTTAGTTGCACGCCGAGAGTTCTAGCAGAAGTAAAAACTTGGAACTTTTATAACTTTGATATTGTGCATTTTTGAATATTTTCGAATCGTTAGGGAATAATTTTTGAAAAAAGTGTCTCATTTATATAAAAGTATGTGGTATAATGCAATATTCATGTATTGCGCTATCGTACACAAACGTAACAACTCTGAAACGATACGCGTAGCAGGCTATAATACAAATACACACTCACATTATTTGGCCCAAGCGCCTTAAACCACATAAACGAAATAGCAGGAGCAGGCATACTTTACTTCCGCACGGTAGAAAGAGAGAGATATATTACTTCCTCTCCTACGCTGACGGGAGTTTAATAAATTGTATCTATCCCAAAAAGTGCACAACGCCGCTAAATAAGCTTTCACTTCAAAAACCAAAGACATGTGACAATCACTAGCCCGCACTGGCCCCGTGTGGTAGATTATGGCCCACTTTCTCTGACATAGAGGAGGCCCAGTAGTGGTAAGGTAAGCTTATTATATGTAATTCTGCAAATTATATCTAAATATCAACTTTATCAGTTATTTTTTTATAAACATATAACGTTCACAGTCCCATTATTTTAATCTAAAACAAATTAATTCCTAATATTGATATGCGACGTTATTTGCCTTGAATGAACAATTCCATCAAATTTTTCGGCTCCAGGAATGAAATTACAATATTAATAAAACGGTGATGATAAAATTCATGAAAAATGCTCTTGGATTACCGACATAAATTACTTATCGTCGTAAAAATAGAACGTTCCTTTGATATTAATAGATTTAATAAAGACATTTGTTTTGTCGATTTATCTTCCTATTTATTTGACTCTGAGGGTTTCCGGCAATATTTAGTTAGGGACAAAAATATCTAAGCAAATAAAAATGTTCCTTTAAATACTTTTTTTATTGTTGATATTTACTGTAAGTCCTCTGATAGGAACGTAGCTGATATAATTGGAGGTAGAACTCCCCAATACATATATGTATTATGTATTTATATGATAAGTGCCATGAGGTGCGTGTGTCACTTCTTCTCTACTTCGACGTCATCAATATATTATTAAACACATACATTTAATTAATAAACATCATTAACACAAGGGCAAATAAAATATAATTATAATGTTTAAAAAGATTCCCACGGTAGACACTAATGTGGGTGAAATTGTGGAGCATAGCTGCAGTCTGGAGAGTGCAGTCCTCGACATCTGCAAGTGCGACAGTTCTAGTAGGTTATAAGGATCAAGTTCACTAAACACGCATTTGTTTGTTTAAAACTGTCAAGAATGCATTTTCTCATCGTACCCACTATAGTTGTTCAATTAAAACTCACCATCGACTGCTTGGCGGACGGTAGAACCAATCGGGTCACCGATGGTATATAAATAAACATAGACAACACAAAAGTGTTCATCATACAATCTTCTCCGAATACTATTTGTGCATATGTAGTAGGTACATCTATTTTCGTTATTATATAAGTGTTTTATATATGAACGCCCTACATCTATCACTTTTCTTAAAATAAATACACGGAAATGTTTTGATGGGTTACATGGATTTTAATGTTGTTTATTATATTTTGTTTTTGCTGTAAAGCTTGATCTGAAAGCGTATTTGTTTGCATGATGCAGTTACACTTGCTTGTCATATTGTGATCAGTCTATTACCACGACAGTAAGTTTTTGAAGACTCGTTCTGCAAAACCATCTCTTGCAGTGTTTGAAGTGTCTTTGACCGGTACATGTTTCTAGCTAACCTAAGGCATTGAGACGCTGTCACTCACAATAGAAGGCTGAAAGGCACCCAAAAAGCGATGCTTGGTTTTCCTATGCAATCGAAACCAGAAATGAAAAGATCTGTTGGATAATCAAGGTAAGGATGAAAAAACTTAAGTGATAGTAGTCAGGACACATTCTTCGTAAAGCAGGAAAGCCACAAAGTTGTTTGATGACCTTGTGAAGAATGCAGGAATTCTCATCGCATCACCTGGATGAGAAGACCGTGTCGTAAAAAAAACTTCTACTACTAAAAATATTCCAAATTGAAAACATGGTTCGGCAGTGTCATTAAGTAACTATTGTTAGCAATGGGTTTTATTTTGGACAGTTCAACAACATTCATTGCGTTTTTTATGCTGTTGAGGGTACATATTTTTTGATTGCAATGGATTCGGCGTCCTCCGTGGTGCAGCGGTCAATACGCCTGCCTACGACATGGAGGCCCCGGGTCCGAACCCCGGCCAGGTCATGATGGAAAGCGATCTTTTCCTGATTGGCCTGGGTCTTGGATGTTTATCTATATATGTATCTATTATAAAATATGGTATAGTTGAGTTAGTATCCCATAACACAAGTCTCGAACTTACTTTGGGGCTAGCTCAATCTGTGTGTTATGTCCGTATATTTAATTTATTTTTTACTAGCGGCCGCCAGCGACTTCGTTCGCGTGGTTTAGTTATGCTCCGCTCCTATTGGTCGCATCGTGATGTTATATAGCCTAAAGCATTCCTGGATTAATGGGCTATCCAACGCAAAAAGAATTTTCAAATCGGACCAGTAGTTCCCGAGATTAGCGCGCACAAACAAACAAACTCTTCAGCTTTATATATTAGTATAGATTAGCAATTATATATGCCTCAAAATGATTCGAATTGATAGTATTAGTGTGTTACGCAATTGGGATGCGGTTTTGATTTGTCTTACTGTTTGAGGGAATGAATAACAAATAGAACTTATGATCCAACTGTTTTTCCAGACTTGTTTTTCGACTTCGCGACAAACAAATATGAAACAAATGTTAGGGCGCCATTACGATATGTCTACTATCAGAGGTGGGACAGCACATTCTCATTGATCCAATTTTCAACATATAGGTATACTCGTAAGTCGTGGTGGCCTAGTGGTTAAAACATCAGCCACTCAAGTATGAGTGTGCGGGTTCGATTCCAGGTCAGGCAAGTACCAATGTAACTTTTCTAAAATTATATGTACTTTCTAAGTATATCTTGGACACCAGTGACTGAAGATGAAGGAAAACGTCTTGAGGAAACCTGGACTTTATAAGTCTGAAATCGCCAACCCGCATTGAGCAAGCGTGGTGATTACGCTCAATCCCTCTCTATATGAGAGGAGACCTGTGCCCAGCAGTGGGACGATAAAAGGTTGATGATACTCTCCAAACGCACGAAGCCGGTGCCTCCGCCGAGATAACATCACACTTGTTATCCCCGGAGGGTTAGGCAGTCACCCACATTTAGCCGGTTAGGTTTCAGTCCCACTTAATTAATGGCAAGTCTGATGCCATCGATCGGGAACAAATGCAGAGTTCGACCTACAACTGACAAATTCATGTACTTGTACGTTTGACAATATGTCATGAAGCTACAAAATCTCAGTATAAGCCGACTCCACATTCTATAGAATGCGAGGTCATCTAAAACTGAAAATAATTAGTTTGTTGTCGTATAAAAAAATAAAGGACAGTAAACATTCACTAGGCATCACCTCCTCGATATCATTTCCACTCCAGTATAAAGAAAAGGTAATTAATAAAAATATTATTGAAAATCCTTTTAATCCGATTTCAGACAGCAAAATTTAATAAAAGATCCAACATTCAACATCATTAACCTTTTTATCGTCCCACTGCTGGGCACAGGTCTAATCTCATACAGAGAAGGATTGATCATAATCACCACGCTTGCTCAATGCGGGTTGGCGATTACAGACTTCAAGTCCAGATTTCCTCAAGACGTTTTCCTTCACCTTACAATTAGTCCTTGGTGTCTAAGATATACTTAGAAAGTAAATATAACTAAGAAAAGTTCCATTGGTACTTGCCTGACCTGGAATCGAACACGCACACTCATACTTGAGAGGCTGGTGTTTTAAACACTAGGCCACCACGACTTTTCGAATTTCGGTCGGTCATGGCATAGGCCTCCACTAACATTGTCGTCTGTCGCGAAGTACCCTCCTTCAGGTCGGAGCTGTTGTCGCCTTTCTTTCCTCCTCCCACCGGGCAAGCTGTCTTCCCCGATTTCTTTAGCTTTCCCTTGGGTACCATTCTGTCAAAACCTTGCTCACTTTCTTTTAATGTCTCTCATGAAAAGGTAATTGCTTAAAAATAAAGGAGAAAACTCGAGTACACAATAGAATTCTTACCCGTAAGAAATTACCAATCATTGTTTACATGACCAAGATTCTCTCCATTAACTGGTCTTGTGCGTTCATTGGCCTAGGATGCTTGACCTCCAATTAATAATAAGCCGTATTGTGGCTCGGTAAGTGGTGAATAAGGAAAATTACCAGGGTTGCCAGTTAAGGGAAAAGCACTTTTCAGGCTGGCAATGTTTGGTATTGGCAATCTGAGGTGTTCAAGAGTGTCAATATTTGTTGTTATATTATTATTTCGGTATAAGGTTTGAATACTACGGCTGATGTGCTGTTGCTTTTTGCGACTGGTTTATCACCTCCATCATCATCACAGCGTTAATCCCAGTCGCATCCGAAGCCTTTTTTTTTCAGCTTTGGAGTCTGGGGTCCCATTTACCCGTCCGACTGCTGAAATGGCTAAACTTCGACATTTTCCGTGAAGCGACTGCCGTCTGACCTCCACAACCCGAAGGCGACATCGAAGCATTGCAGTTTGACCAATTGTTGGACTTTTGAGGGCTCTAACAACCCGTAAAGACTGTCACTAGATGTTTGTATGGCAACCGGGACCAACGGCCTAACGTGCTTTCCGAGGCACGACCAGACCAGTGCAAGTATTCATATTCATGCATACAAATACTTGCACTGTGCGGGGATCGAACCCGCGCCACCTTGCGCAGCGGCCGTGTCCGCTACCGCTACGCCACGGAGGCTGTCATGTATGTTAAATAAATACGACAGGTTTATCACCTGTCTAGCATTTTTACAAATTATATTGAGGTCGGCTAACTGGATGCAGCTAAACAGCTGAGCCAGTAAATATAAATTCCCGACTATGACCTCTGAGTTTGTTTCGGCCATTTCTTCTCAGAGCTAGTACTAGGAAACGCCGCGGGCAGAAAGCTGGTGTAACATATTTATAAATTTTTGCGTAATTAGATTTAATAGATTTTTATAAGATAATAAGAACATTATTAAACTAATCACCTGTCATCTAATCTCTGACCACCCATTGTTGAGTGGTACGCCTAAATCATTAAGTCCGATTTTGTGCCTATGTGCGAAAAGTCTAATAAATAAATAAATAATAAATGTAATTCACGGAAGCCGGAACGAGTTGTGTTCGAAATTTATGTAAAATGGAATTAACATATCGTTCCTGTAGGTACTTAACAATATGAGCCGTAGGTCTTTAAATAGAACCAGATTACTTACGCTACTTATTCAATCAATATCTATACTAATATATAAAGCTGAAGAGTTTGTTTGTTTGAACGCGCTAATCTCGGGAACTACGGATCCGATTTGAAAAATTCTTTTTGCGTTGGATAGCCCATTAATCCAGGAAGGCTGTAGGCTATATAACATCACTCTGCAGCCAATAGGAGCGGAGCATAACTAACTACACGCGAACGAAGTCGCTGGCGGCCGCCAGTAGTTGATAATTGAAGTGATTCTAATTGCGTTTTGCTTTCAAACTGTAACCATAAAATCAGCGTATGATTCTTAAAGTTTATTCTTCTCTTCTGCTTTCTTCGTTTACTCGAAAAAAGGGTGAGCTCTTGTCCAGCGTGTCTACATCGCGATGTATTCCTACGTCGGTTTCTAGGAAAAAATCCCTGATACTTCATATTGATTCTGGAAGGTCTTAGCGATGAGTATCATGGGTAATGCATTCAATTTGTATGGACCCTCCTATCCAGGGGTTCGTGTTCAGTTTAAGTACATTTGGGCATGCTGAAAGAATAGGCACATCACGTAGTTGAATGCACGCGCCTTATCTTCCGCCTGATAGACGATTATTTGGGTAGAAATGCTGGTTATAAAAAAATATCTATAGCAATAGATATTTTTTTGAAAATTCATAGAAAAGTGAAATATCTATGCGGTCATAATGTATTTATTTATTTAAGGCGCATCAACAACACAAACATGGTTATTTAACTTTGTAAAGGTCTTATTCTAGTGTTAGTGTCAATAACAGACGTGCACAATATTTGCGTAAAAATAAAACTTCTTCATCATCATCATCAGCCCCTACTCGTCCACTGCTGGACATAGGCCTCCTTCATGGCACGCCAACAAGCTCGATCCTAAACAGTTCTCCGCCAGCCACTACCAGCCACCTTTTTGATGTCGTCGCTCCATCTAGCCCAAGGGCGTCCCACGCTACGTTTGCCGAGACGCGGTCTCCACTCGAGGACTCGTTTACCCCAACCAAAAAATAAAACTAAAACAAAACAAAACTTAAAAAAAAAACAAAGCTTATATTATGAAAATTAATATACTAAATTACGAAATGAACAACCAAATACAATAACAATAAATTGAATATAGGATCTATGTATTTTTTTTTTTGTTTTATAACCGGTCTAAACTATTTATACTTATGCAAAGAATAACAAAATCAAATCAAATATCATGAGCAGTTTGAGCGTCGATTTCCCTGCCACCATGGGTAACATCCTCATTTCTCGAAACGGTCAAATCGACGCGGTGTTTCCGTCCGACTACAGTTTGTCTTCAAGGCTAGAGTGAATAATTATGCTCTTAATAAACTAGCGCGCTTTACCACCATCCATTTACCACCAGGCGCGATGCGGGCAAGCACTAGTTTATAATTAATAAAAAAAAAGCAAAAATAGAGAAACTTAATTATAGCCTTTTGCAGGCGTCGTGGAAATTTCAAAGGAAATCTTAAGATATTTGACTAGAATCATAAAGCAAACAACTGTTAAAAGCAAACAGGTTCATCCCTATAAAATCTTATACTCATCTACCAATCTACGCAGTGTATGATTAATTAAATTATTCTCTCACTGAGGTTTGGAAAAATATTATGGTCATTAGCTAATAATGTTCGTCTCATTCGGATTTTGAATTGAATCGTACCTATCGATTTTTCTTTCAAATATTATTTCGCAACTCCCCGTAACTGAGCCAGTTTTCAGTCTAACCGGATAAAAAAAACAGCTGGTATGTTTCTTTGTTTTTCTTAGAAAAATAAAAGAAACACATTTATGTATCAGTATATGTATTAACTAAAGCGCTTACCTATCTGACTTTATCAACGATAATACGATACTCTTGGTTAGACTGCCTTATTTATAATTCAATAATGGGTAACAAAGGATTCACATAATTAATCTTAGTAACATAATGCCTAACAAGATTACTATCGCAGAGTAAACTTAATCTACACACTTAATCACTTGTAATGTAATGATTCTTCCTAAATTACTAGCGGCCCGGTACGTGCTTCGCTATGTATAAAGTGAAATAATAAAAAAAATAATTGGACCATAAAATTCATTTACTAAAACAAAAACATATTTCATATTTTTATTGAAAAATGAGATAAATGAAGAACCGCTCAACCGATTTTGTCCAAACTTCACATAAACCATCTACGAATCAGTCAGAACGAAGCCTAAACATTTAGTTTGGATAGGTGAGTCCGTTCTTGAGTTATAAAATTACAAAGAAAGTGGCATTGATTTTTATATATATAGATTAAGAACATTTATTTGTATTTTAACGATTAGTTTTTGTTTAAATTTCATAATTTTTGTTATCTAGAAATAGCGAAATCGGAAATCGCGCCAACTCTCTAGTACCGTCAATTAGTTCGTTAGAGTGGCAGAGGGAATGAAATTAGAAATAAGCATTTTAGAGCCAATACGCTCAGTTCTTGGCTGTCATCCGAATCACTCGGACATAATAGTTAAGAAATATTGGAGTCCGTCCGTTATTTGTATTCGATATAAGTACAATATATTGGCTGTTACCTGTTGTGAAGAGTAAAATTATTATATTGATCTGTCCAAGTTACAGTTTTATTCAAACACTGTTCCAGATTTCATATGAAACTAGCGGTCGCCAGCGACTTCGTTCGCTTGGTTTAGTTATGCTCCGCTCCTGTTGGTCGCATCGTGATGTTATATAGCCTTCCTGGATTAATGGACTATCCAGCGCATAGCTGTAGCAGCGCAGAGCCTGTAGCCAATGTAACATCGCTTCATAGTGAAGCGAAATCGAATACCAAAGCAACCAATGGCGGGAACGACTGACCACGTGATTTATCGCGTCCCGTGGTCAATCGTTTTTGTTATTGGTTGGTTGGGATGTTACATTGGCTACAGGCCCAGTAGTTCCTGAGATTAGCGCGTTCAAACAAATAAAGTCTTAAGTTTTCTGTATTACTATAGATTAGTCACCCATCCACGGACCAACCGAGGCAAGCGTAGCTTAACTTGATCGATCGGCCCATGCGGCTGTTACTTAGCTAGAAGTCTACGTTCAAAATTTATATAAAAATGTAGGAAAAGTAGAAGCATTATGCTACTGAGGCCTAGTGATTAAAACACCAGCCTCTCAAGTATGAGTGTGCGGGTTCGATTCCAGGTCAGGCAATTACCAATATAACTTTTCTACAGTTATATGTACTTTCAAAGTATATCTTTGGCACCAATGACTGATTACAAGGTGCAGGAAAACATATTGAGGAAACCTGGACTTTAACTCTGAAATCGCCAAACCCGCATTGAGCAAGCGTGGTTATTACGCTCAATCCTTCTCTGTATGAGAGGAGACCTGTGCTCAGCAGTGGGACGATAAAAAGGTGATGATCATCATGAGATGATGATCATGATGACGATGATGCTACTTGTGACAGATCAAAACCAAGATCAGACTGTCGTTGTTAGAATTACGAGAATTGCTGTTCTCATCGTGTCGTACATATTTTGAACGCTCGCGCTCTTGCAAATGAAAATAACAATGCCGGCGAACAAAAAACACGACTAAGCATGATAATTTCACTCGAAATCGCCATTTCATTCACGCTTTCATTAACTAATTACCCCATAATTAGGCTGAATGAAAACGTGCTCCCATTTGCAGGATTCTTCGAATTACAGAAGGTGAAAAAAACGTGACAATTTTAAAAGAATTTGTAACTTTAGGCCAATTGTAGGCGAAGTTTATTTTTACATGAAAAGGGCAAATGGGACATTCCCTTTGTATGTTAAAAGGTTCAATAGATTCACCTTCTTTGTGAAGATTGGAATTTTATGAATGGTTCTGTCATATTAATGCGAACAGTTGACAGCCTCCGTGGCGTAGCGGTAGCGGACGCGGCCGCTACGCAGGGTGGCGCGGGTTCGATCCCCGCACAGTGCAAGTATTTATATGCATGAATATGAATATTTGCACTGGTCTGGTCGTGCCTCGGAAAGCATGCTAAGCCGTTGGTCCCGGTTGTCATACGAACATATATTGGCAGTTGTTACGGGTTGTTGGAGCCCTCAAAAAATCCAACAATTGGTCTAACTGCATTGCTTCGATGTCGCCTTCGGGTTGTGGAGGTCAGACGGCAGTCGCTTCACGGAAAATGTCGAAGTTTAGCCATATCAGCAGTTGGACTGGTAAAGCGGACCCCAGACTCTAAAGCTGAAAAGGCTTCGGATGCGACTGGGATTAACGCTGGGATGATGATGATTAATGCAAACAATTACATAATATAAAGTCACCATCACGTTTTACATGGGTGTCTACGTAATTATAGGTATTTCGTTATCTATACTAATATATAAAGCTGAAGAGTTTATTTGTATGTTTGTTTGTTTGTGCGTCCTAATCTCAGTAACTACTCAGGTCCGATTTGAAAAAATCTTTTTGCATTGGATAGCGCATTAATCCGGGAAGGCTTTAGGCTAGTTAACATCACGCTGCGACCAATAGGAGCGGGGTATATAAAAAAACACGGGTGAAACCGTGTGGCGCAGCTAGTACTAATATATAAATCTGAAGAGTTTGTTTGTTTGTTTGTGCGCGCTAATCTCAGGAACTACTGGTACGATTTGAAAAATTATTTTTGCGTTGGATAGCCTATTAATCCAGGAAGGCTTTAGGCTATGTAACATCCCGCTATGGCCAATAGGAGCAGAGCAGTAACAAAAAATGTTGCGAAAACGGGAGCTAACAGAGACGTACATATTCCATCATATCATACTAATATATAAAGCTGAAGAGTTTGTTTGTATGCTTGTTTGTTTGTTCGCACTAATCTCGGGAACTACCGGTCCGATTTGAAAAAATCTTTTTGCGTTGCATAGCCTATTAATCCAGGAAGGCTTGAGGCTATATAACATCACGCTGCGACCAATAGGAGCGGAGCATAAGTAACTCCACGCGAACGAAGTCGCTGGCGGCTGCTAGTTAATTATAAAGTTTTTTGGCGTGTACCTACTATTTGCTTTTGTAAATACACTGTGTATGAAAAACGTGTCTTAATATAACACTAGCGGCCGCCAGTGACTTCGTTCGCGTGAAGTTTGTTATGCTGCGCTCCTATTGGTTGCAGCGTGATGTCATTTAGCCTAAAGCCTTCCTGGATTAATGGGCTATCCAACGCAAAAATAATTTTTCAAATCGGACCCGTCGTTCTTGAGATTAGCGCGTCCAAACAAACAAACTCTTCAGCTTTATATATTAGTATAGATTAGTGGCGTTCCTTGGCTTGTCACAAATGCCGAAAGACGCAAGAAGTATGATCTATGAATTCTGTCAGGAACGAGATCAAGATCATCGCAAAAAAGTTATCAAGAAAGATTGCAAAGACAACAATCTGGTTACCGCAATAAAAACAAGAAGTGAAATGAAATGAAATCGTTTATTCTCCAAAGCCTGGAGCACAGGCGTAGAGTAGCCAGCCTTTCGGTGTTCTATAGGATGCATTTCGGGGAGTGTGCGAGGGAATTGCATGATTTAATTCCCCCATCTCTGTTCCACCAGCGGACGACCCGTCGTACGGCTGGTTTGGAAACCAGCCGTACGACGGGTCGTCCGCTGGATCGTAGTGGTGTTAACAACGTAAGGGTCCACCCTTACGTTGTTAACACCACTACGATCCGGACGAAGCGTTTCGCCTCCTCCTTTATACCGCGTACATCGAGGGACTGGAACAATTTGCCAGCGGCGGTGTTTCCGTCAGACTACAATTTGAGTGTCTTCAAGGCTAGAGTGAATAGGCTCATAATGAACTAGTGCGCTTTACCATCAACGATTGCGTCACTGCTTACCATCAGGCAGGATTGCGGTCAAGCGCTGGTTTATAATTGTAAAAAAAAAAGTTTATTAAGCAACTAGGATCACTGATCACTTTTACACGTCATGTGTTTTTTTTTCTTTTTTTTTTTTTTAACTAGGTGAGGCTTTCTTAACTGACTACCTCTGAGAAGAAATAGGCGAAACAAACTCAGGGATCATCGTCTTTATTCAAGTCCAGACACTAAAAATGAAAATGTTTACAATAATTTACCTTATAATTACGCATATTACTTAATAACAATGCTTAACAGAGCGAGCAGCTCAGTCCCAAGCTTTTTTGTCTTCTAAATAATCTGTGTTTTTATAATACCCCTTTTTGCAAAGTTTGGCCTTTATATAGTTTTTAAATCGTTTAATGGGTAAGTTTCGAATGTCCATGGGAAGCTTGTTGTAAAAGTGTATGTACATTGACCCATGAACGAGTTACTTACTCTGTGGAGACGAGTGTGATGTACAGCAAGATTGTGTTTGTATAGTACCTAGGTAAAAACTTAAAAGGGCAAAAAGCCTGTGGTCCACAACTCGCTGGAGTCACGCCCTTCTCTGTAATGCTTACCCCAAGTCACCCAGTAAAAGTAAAACTGATTGCGGATTACTAAAGAATAAAATAAATAAATAAGAGTACTGATAAACTAGACCAATTTCTCAGTGTGACCAACATCATAATAGAAAGAAAATACGTTCATTTGCGGTAAACACGACGCAGTGAAAGAACGAAAACAAAAAATAACAAGTTAGGAGAAATTGTACGTCACATCCATCACGGCCATCGCTCAGCTTAATACTGCGGCCCTTCGTGAGATAACACCAGCGTTAGTAACAATCAAAGAAAACCGAACCCATTTAGTTTAGAAAAATATAATATCATTGACATGTACAAGTGATTGAGTGTAATTATAAACTGGTGCTTAACCCCAATCCCGCCTGATGGTAAGCAGTGATGCAATCGTTGATGGTAAAGCACGCTAGTTTATAAAGAGCCTATTGACTCAAAAAAACTGAGTGAATAGGGAGGAAGACGGCATTTGAGCGAGGTGATGCAATGTTAAACCCAACAACATGATCTCGGTGGTAGGCCATAACATCAGCTGCCGGCGGAAGTTACCACCCACCAGACAAAGTCTTGCCGCCAAGCGATTCGTCGTGTTCCGGCATGATGTCTGGTGAAGCCGTACGGAGGACGGGTCTGAGCAGTTGTGTTGCGTTGTGTGTCGGGTACGATGCGCCAAATGTTGTTGTGTCGGAAGTTTGGTCGTGGAGAGTCTCCAGATCAATCTCCCTCTAGCGCAGCATCGTTTGGTCGTGCTGGTCTTGGGTTTAACATTGCATCACCTCGCTCAACTGCCGTCATCCTTCCTATTCCTAAGTTTTTTAAGTGAATAGGCTTAATAAACTAGTGCGCTTTACCATCAACGATTGCATCACTGCTTACCATCAGGCGGGATTGCAGTCAAGCACTAGTTTATAGTTATATAAAAAAAAAAACTAACGATGATGCGCCAGAGGGAGATTGTTCTTTACACCCTCCACGACCAAACTCCCGACATAACAATAATTGGCATATCATACCCGGTACACATCGCAACACAACTGCTGAGACCCTTCCTCCGTACGGCTTCACCAGACATCATGAACACGGCGAATCGCTTGTCGACAAGACTTTTTCTGGTTCGTGGTAACTTCTGCCGGCAGCCGATGTTATGGCTTACCACCGAGATATATGTTTATACGACTTACAGAAAGCAAATCATTTACCATTTTCATTTACCAAGAGTATTAAAATCAGAGAATGGTAGTTAGTGGTATCAGCAGTGACTTACAAATTGTAGATCGTAGGTTCGAACTCCGTTTGGCGCTTTACTTTGTGTAAATTATTTTCATCACCACTTATCTCAAAACGGTGAAGGAAAACTTCGTGAGGAAACCGGCCGGAATGTGTCCTTTTTTTTGGGATGGGAAAAATTTCCCGCTCTGGGCGGAGCGGAAGGGTGTGTCAGACTTTTACTGACTAAAATCCACCCGTGTTCCTAGGCCTAGGCCAGGGCCACAGTTTATAAACAACCCGCAACCCAGACCCAGGAGGAATCGGTCTTGTGGGCCTCATCACGATGTGCTGACATCTCTTTGAGGCACACGTGAAACACAACGCGCCTTCGACTCGGGCCTTACTGGGCCTAGGGATTATGTTATTCAAATTCAAAATTTTATTTCGGATTAAAAAACATCCATATAGTGTTAGTACAAATAAAGCTTAGCCTAATGTTAGTAATGAATTAACTAAAGTGGGTCTGGACTCCTATCCACCTACGTAACAGGGGCGAGTCCCACCGATCCGAAAACACATTCAGTATGCCATTGGAGGAGGTGCGCAAGCGCGCCATCATGGAAGCACAACGTTTTCGCATGATCGCGGCGAACCCGTCGACCCTCGCCTCCGCGAACATCCCTGATGCGCTACAGCGCCACGGCAACCCCAAGAGCACCCTGAATGCGTTATTATACTGTACGCGCAAGTCGCTGTATGCCCGCCGGGTATACGTGTATTAAAATCAAATCATCAACAAGATATTCTTCTTCTTCTTCCTCAGCCTATAGATGTCCACTGCTGGACAAAGGCCTCCCCCAAGGCTTTCCACGATGACCGGTCTTGTGCTGCCCGCATCCATCGGCTTCCCGCGACCTTCACCAGGTCATCGGTCCACCTTGTTGGGGGTCTCCCTACGCTGCGTCTTCCAGTACGTGGCCGCCACTCCAGAACCTTGCTGCCCCATCGGCCATCGGTTCTACGAGCAATGTGCCCTGCCCACTGCCACTTGAGTTTACAATACTAAAAACTTAAGTCTCGAATATCGCTAAATTATGCATGTTCTCAAAGTCCAAATGAATTATGATAGGTACAGAATTAATGGTATCTTCATTCTTTAAACCAAAGAAATTTTTTACTTTTGTATTCTAGGTTTGATGTTGAATTCTAATCGTCTGAATAGCCGCTTAATTTATATTCAGATTTCAGTAGTACTTAATACTAATGGGATTTCCAATGGAAAGTTATTGAGGTTTATGATATTTCTTTAGCCAAGATTAACGAAACGCCAACGAAACGAGGGATGGAGTGTGTGTGAAAGGTGATATGCTTTGAAAGGGAGTGACTACCGAGAAAATGACTAATAAAAAGTATTAAAGCAAAATAAGTGTAGCGCCGATCCCAGATAAATTGGGAAGAGCAGGAAATTGATGAATAATGATCATATTTCTTCGACCCAAACTGGATAGTCCAGGATAATGTATGGATATTGAGGTACCTACTTCAGCATCGCAACTATCCAAACCCTACTTAAAAACACAAATTGTTTGTATAGATTTCAGTTTTTTCCCTCAAATGACGAGTTAAAATTAAGCTTCCATGCTGTTTAAAACTTGAAATATTCGGAACTACAGACATATCACGAACTGGCCATACGTAGAATGAAAAAAATGCAGTTTGAAAACAGAATTGAAGCCACCGATACTGGCCGCCTAGTTTAAAAACGTTTTTTTATAGACCAGTATTGTTTTCCATATAACATTGGACGAAGTTTTATACAGCCTAACTTTTTGTATTTAAAAAGCGCTGAATCCTCTAAATATAAAATGTTTTAGCGCTTTATTGGATAGAAAAGGTTAACTGTATGTGTATTGTACTCCTGTCTATAGGCAATTTTGTGTGTCAAGCTTTTTGAAGCTTAGAATAGCTTTAGATGACTTAGAAGCTCTACAAAAAAGTTTTTGAAGAAAATGTTTTTGTAGGTATGGCTTTTAACAGACTTTTTTAAATAGGCTTTTAAAAGACGTTAACCACATATTGACTGTTCATAATTTGACTCAAAGTTTCGCTACATTAGGAATTTCGATTATTTCAAGGGTCTTCACTTTACATGTACTGATAAGGTAGTCAATTTTTTTTTATAAGTTATAAACAGCGCTTGACCGCAATCCCGCCTGATGGTAAGCAGTGATGTGATCGTTGATGGTAAAGCGCGCTAGTTTATTAAGAGCCTATTCACTCTAGCCTTGAAGACACTCAAATTGTAGTGTGACGGAAACGCCGCCGCTGGCAAATTGTTCTAGTCCCTCGATGTATGCGAAATAAAAGAGGAAGTGAAACGCGTCGTCCGGATCGTAGTGGTGTTAATAACGTAAGGGTGGAAAGTCGTCGTGCGACGGGTCGTCCGATGGTGGAACGGAGATGGGGGAATTAAATCATGCAATTCCCTTACACACTCACCAGAATGCATCCTATAGAAGACCGAAAGGCTGGCTACTCTACGCCATCAATATCTATCTATCGTTGATTCGTAAAACCTATCATTTGTCGTCTTACTTTCAGAGAGTTAGGAAGAGTTTGTATGTAAGCTAGTTGCGAAGTAAACTCTGCTTTTGATATGCGTGACGTCAGTATGACGCGTTATTGACATTTGTTGCAGAGTCTAATTAAATTAACAAATGAAACTCCACTGACGTGATGAACAGCGATGTCTAAGCAAAAATTGACGTTATTAAGACCACACATAAATTATATTTGTTTAACTTGAGTTCATCTCATCTCAATTGCGGTGTAGGTTGTGTGACAAAGCTCTTAAAATAAAGATTAAAAAAAAAAAAAATTGCGGTGTAGGTACTTAAAATATCAGCTTTTGTAAACTAAACAGGACAAAAAAATAGCTAATTTTTGTCAAATATTCCTGCCGTTGTTAAAAGTACATTTTTTTATGTTATTATATTATGTTGTATTATTTTATGTTGCGTTATCATCATGATACTGATACTCATGACGTCTGAAAAGTTCCTCTAACTAATTTAATTTGAGAATTTCTGTTTTTTAGGTTATTCAGAAATACTCTAAATAACTCACAAAGAAAAATGTTTTAAGCCACAAGAGCATAGATACCTACTTCATTTATATGTTATAAGCAAATCGCATTTACACAAAAAGCAAAAAGGCTTAGACGCCTGGCGGGCACAAGGGAGCAGCGGTTAGAGAGTTACTATTTACTAGCATTTTTATTGAAAAAGGTGGTGCATCCCTCACTGTTCGAGTTTCAAGTATTTTATTTGTTGGAAGAAAATCGGGTGGAATGGAACCGCGTGGCGGATTACGGCCCACTCCCTCGCACAGGGTGGAGGCCTATGTCCCAAGACTGGGAACATTATAATTATGGAGGAAATATAAATCTTAAGTAAGTAGGATTTTCTACAGAATAATCTTACTTTCTAAAAACTGTTGACAACATAAGGCAAAATCATTCCTCCCAGTTAAGTCTTACAAATCTAAATAAAGCTTGTATTAAGCCAAACAAGAATGTCTCCCGATATAGTCTGAGAGCTTGCTTCGTCGACATGTATCACTCCGCGGCGCCGCCTGCGGCTTTGCAATTAATACCGGCAGAACTCCATGGCATATGACGTCATATATTTAAACGGTTATTGTTTGCTTCCTGGTGCCTGGTCCTTTTGATTTGAAATTAATTTGATGTGATGCAATATACAACGTGTTTCAGAAAGCTGAAACAATACTTTCAGATATTGAAGTATACCTTATAAACTTCAATTTGACCTAGTCATAAATTTGAAATACTAAGATTTTTTTTTCCTACAAAATAAAAAAAAATATTTATTAAACATTTTGTCGACAACCCTAAACCTACGCTACAGCTGAGGCCGACTACTAAATACCTACCGGCATGCATTACTACTGGTTCGTGTCAATAAAGATACTTACGTAAATATGTACCTAGGTACTTACTTAGTTGTCCTTAAAAATCGACTCTCATCATCTTTAAAATTGAATTTTAAAGTTATTTCTAGGGTCATCACTGCGACGTTTTCGCACTAAACTTCAAAGCGAAATAATTTAAAAACCCATGCACTTAGGTACATCACATCGGTGTCATGGGTATGCATATACATATATTTTATACTAGCTTTCCGCCCGCGGCTTCGCCCGCGTGGAGTTCGGTTATATCGCACTTTTTAGATTTCCCTCAGGAACATCAAATTTTTCCGGGATAAAAGGTAGAATATGTTCTTTCTCAGGGTCTAAAGATTATCTGTGCCAAATTTCATCAAAATCGGTTGAGAGGTTTAATCGGGAAAGCGTAACAGACAGACAGACAGACAGAGTTACTTTCGCATTTATAATATTACTAGCTTTCCGCCCGCGGCTTCGCCCGCGTGGAGTTCGGTTATATCGCGCTTTTTAGATTTCCCTCAGGAACATCCAATTTTTCCGGGATAAAAGGTAGAATATGTTCTTTCTCAGGGTCTAAAGATTATCTGTGCCACATTTCATCAAAATCGGTTGAGAGGTTTAATCGGGAAAGCGTAACAGACAGACAGACAGACAGACAGACAGAGTTACTTTCGCATTTCTAATATTAGTATGGATACTGAAATTTCATATTTCTGAAACAGATTGTATAGTCTTTTTCCAAATTGTGAGTTAGGTATAAATAAACCCCATGCAATATGGGGCGAGCCTTTTACCCTCTTCTTCTTCTTCAGCCTATAGAGGTCCACTGCTGAACAAAGGCAAGAGCCCAAGGCTTTCCGAGGGGGTTTGCCATAATCCCCACGCTTGGCAGGCGGGTTGGGGATCGCAGTAGTTTGATATTCCACAGGAAAGGCGCTGCCCGCTTCCCTGGTGAGAGTTCCCTTAGTCGCCTCTTACGACACCCACGAGAGGATATAGGATTGTACTATGCTAAGCCTGGTACCACACGGGGCCTTTTTGCTCTCAAGCGGACGAAATTTTAGACTACAGATGGGTACTGAAACATTCAATAACGGTTTCAAAGGTCTTTAAAGCGAACTTAAGCTTCATGCTCAGCAGGAGTAAAGGGCTAACCTGGCAGGCCAGGGAAAAGAACAGACTACTTAAAATAACTTATAAAAGAAGGCTTGTCCAGTAAAGCACCTACAACCATTGCACTTATCTCTAATTGGGATAAACCCAGTAGCCAGAAATGGTGTGATTTTGACCGTCATCAATCCTTGTTAACCAAATTGTGGACCACAGCTCAGAGCAGATCTCCCTTGAGATGTCCTTCACTAACAATGACTGGCAAAGAATAAGGAACACCATATCCTCTTTTGCATTTCTCAAACACGATCGATAATCACGTGTTGATATTTTGTTTGTGTGTGTACCGCTAATCCACCGTGGACCTTGCAAAACAACAAGAGTTTCATTGGGTCTTAATGAACGGATTAACTTACGCTTCTGATACAAGTAAAGGCCGACTCATACTCACACATACTCGTATACTTATACAACAACAAAACACACACACGCACGCGAGTTCATGTATGCATTAAAGTCCTTCATCTATACTAATACTAGCTGTCGCCCGCGACTCTGTCCGCGGGAGCAATATGTACGTCCGTGTTTGCCCCCGTTTTCGTAACATTTTTTGTTACTGCTCTGCTCCTATTGGTTTTAGCGAGATGTTATTTAGCCTATGTCCTTTCTCAGGCTCGAGACTATTTGTGTACCAAACATTACAATCGGTTCAGTAGTTTTGGCGTGAAAGCCGGACAGACAGACAGACAGAGATACTTTCGCATTTATAATATTAGTATGGATATAAAGCAGAAGAGTTTGTGTGAACGCGCTAATCTCAGGAACTACTGGCCCGATTTGAAAAATTCTTTCTGCGTTAGATAGCCCATTAATCCAGGAAGGCTTGAGGCTATATAAGATCATGCTGCGACCAACAGGAGCGGAGCATATAAAAAAAACATATCGAAACCTACGCGGGTGAAACCGCCCGATGCAGCTGGCAATTTATTAATATATTAATTGCTAATTAATTAATTGGCTAATTGTCGAGCCAGATTTAGTTAAAAACGGTCTCCAAAGCCGCTCTTCGCACAGATGAAGAGTAGCCAGCCTGTCGGTATTATGTAATTACCCCGAAGACGGCAAATGCAGCGAGGGTAACGTAGGACGCCCTTGGGCGAGATGAAGCGATGACATCAAAAAGGTGGCTGGTAGTGGCTGGCGGAGAACCGCTCAGGATCGAGCTTGTTGGCGGGCCATGAAGGAGGCCTATGTCCAGCAGTGGACGAGTAGGGGCTGATGATGATGATGATGATGATGACCCCGAAGATCTCTAAAGACATGGAGAAGATCTTCTGTAGCTAGTATCTGTAGTTTCGTGTTAGGTTTAATAATCGCAACAGTAAACTAGTCCATTAGAACTAATAAGTGATTGCTAGTTTAGCGCCGAGAAGCGTCATTACTTAATGGTTGCCTTTAATTGATGTTTACATGCTATTTTTTATTATTGTGTGGGCGTGTGTGATCGTTTGTGTGTTGAGAGGAGGTGGATCGAGTTCGCTGCTTAGTGGATATTAATAGGCTGATGAGCGTCACTTTATTCATAGTCTTGGAAATGCTAAAATAATAAGCAAATGGCATATTAAGATTCATTGACACCAGGTTTCTGAAATACTAATTTAAAGTTGAGAACTTTGAGACTCTTCTTTACCACTTCAATTTCAAAGACCACAAATTGTTTTTATTCATGTGAACCCTGAAAAAAGAAAATTGCCGTGCTTTGTGCTTTGAGTGTCTAAAAATCTACTGTTTAATAAAACAGTGCAATATTTACGCTGTCAAAATAGTTAATGAACAAGATTTTTTTAATAATCCTTTATTAGCTTCACCTGTATATATGTATGTAACGAAATCTTTTAATTTCATTTTCACCTATCCCTACGAGTCTGATAAACTTGAAAATTTGCACAGAGGTCAAGGGACGACGATAATAATATAATAATAAGAATTTCGCATTTAGCAGATTAGGAACGTTTAGCACAATGACAATAGAATCGTGATGAAAAAAAAAAATTCAGATTAGGGAAATTTTTCTTTAAGAACAATTTTTTCACCACTGCTCTCAAAACTTTGAAGAAAACCCATGTCATTGAGGCAAAAACTTCGAAGACATCTACCTACCCACACTGGGCGTGCGTGGTATATTACGGCCCACTCACTCTCACCGAGAGAAGGCCTGTGAACATTATAGGTTGAATATGTAGGGCCCTTGACCTCCATAACCCAGATACTGGGTAAGACGATATCCTTTGATGAGACTGGTTTTTCGCGTTTTTCACTACCTGGAACATCTGTCATTCATGAATTACAGTCGCGCTTTCCGAAGCACGCAGGGGTTTAGTGAAGGTGGTAAACAATGACCAGTGATGCTTGACCTGATGGATCGACCTGTGCTGCTTATTATATATTTAGACACGGACTTCCATCCATATAATATTCCGAGCAACAACGAAAAGCTATGTAATCTATATTTCTATACTAATATATAAAGCTGAAGAGTTTGTTTGTTTGAACGCAATAATCCCAGGAACTACTGGTCCGATTTGAGCTACATATATACATATATAACATCACGCTGCGGCCAATAGGAGCGGAGCATAACTAACTCCACGCGAACGAAGTCGCTGGCGGCCGCTAGTAAAAGATAATTGTCTATTAGAATAACGAATTAACTATCAAACCCCAAAAGTTTACAGAGGAAAGGAAAACAATTATAATTCAATTTGAACTTTTATTGAAATTTTCATAGTTTCTAATTTCAAAATTGTGTGATGAATTTATAATTTTATTCTAATTTATATAAAAAGAGACGAGCAAAGTCTAAATTTAGTTGGCAAACACAAAAATTAATTACTTGTTATGCGGAGCGTTAACCCAAAATTAATTCATTGCCATTACATAGACAGAACAGTAATAAAAAGTAAAAAAAAACTAAAACCCAACTACGACAAAAAACGACGCTGAAAAAGTATAACACAAGATTTTCAGAATACTGAACTGAACAAAGTTGCTAATGTAGTTGCAAGTAAATGGACACAGTAGACTCTACCAAGATGCCTTCGTTGTAAATTGACAATAATGTCATACAATACTATTCTGAAGTATGCAATATTCACTATGTAGAGATAAATTTTCATGTTTGGAAAGGCGTAGTCACACGTTACTAGCATTTGGATAACGTGCGCCTGCGGTTTTCCAAACATGAAAATTTATCTCTACATAGTGAATATTGCATACTTCAGAATAGTATTGTATGACATTATTGTCAATTTACAACGAAGGCATCTTGGTAGAGTCTACTGTGTCCATTTACTTGCAACTACATTAGCAACTTTGTTCAGTTCAGTATTCTGAAAATCTTGTGTTATACTTTTTCAGCGTCGTTTTTTGTCGTAGTTGGATTTTAGTTTTTTTACTTTTTATAATTTGTACTATTTTGGTGTTAAAGTGTATTTGTGGCGCATAATATTAACAAAAGTTAAATTAACGAACTTAAAAACTAGGTAGTTAACATACGACATCTCTTTTGACTTATGTATCGGCGTATAGTAATATGTAGAGATATCCTATTTTACTATTTCTTAGCGCGTGGATCGTAGCACGTATAGAAACGGTTTCCCCGTATGAAGCTCCCGGTTTTTCGTAGTAGTGACGCACATTTGCGTCGATGGCAGCGAATAGGTCATGAATTAGTGGATGAGGTCGTTAGTATAAATAGATTGGATGTTTCATATATTAAGAGGACCTGGGAAGATTTCTTAATCTATCTAATTCTGCTAACGATCGACTGTCATGTGGATTTTTAAGTAATTTATTATGATCCAAGGCACTTATAAATAATCCCTCTATGGTTTTGACTCTACTGAGAGCGACATAGGCCTGTCCTTTAGCAAACAATGACTTTCCTAGATCGATAACTTTTTTACCTAGAGTACAACCTTGTAATTTATGTACAGTACAACCCCAAGAAAGAATCAGCGGGAGCATTTTACGCTGAATTTGCCCAGACCCCCTCAAGCCGTCAAATTCAGTGAGGCAAGGCTCGATTTTGATAAGTCCGTTAATATCTGCTTTTATGGATGCGTCGTCAAATTGTATGAGAACAGCGCTTGGCTGTTCTCCTGTTCCAACTGATCGAACCGAAGAGCAGGCCATTCGAAGGCCTTCACCACTCCCATCGCACCGTTTACCAAACCCTGGTTTACATTCAAATTTCTACGAAGAATTACTCGGGATTATGTACAAACACAAAGTACTCGTGAAGCTCTTTCAAATGATACCAAATACGGTATATTTATTTTAATTTTATATTAACATAGAACTTCTTGTCCACTAGAGGGCGTAATACTAAATTTGGTAACAAGCTTTATAGCTCATAACCAACAAAATATCCAGGCCCTTCTAATGGTTCTGCAGTGGTCTTATTCTGATAAGTAGTAAAGAAGCTATCTATGAACGAAAAGATGTGAATTACATGCAATCAGCCCATGAATACAGGTAAAGTCACAAGCAAATGCTAGTAATATATATATATTCAAAATGTACAAGTAAAGCGCTTTCAAATGATACCAAACATGGCATATTTATCTTAACTTTATTTTTTTACTCTGTATGTTTTGTCCGCTAGAGGGCGCCACATTAGATTTTGTGAAACTCCATATAGCCTATAACCAGCAGACAATTAAGACGCTTCTAATGATATGTCATTTGTCGAATTCGAATAAGTAGTTTAGAAGTTACGAGGGAACAGATGAACATACATACATACATACATACATACATACATACATACATACATACATACATAGCCTGTCAAAATCATAACCCTCCTTTTGCTTTGCCGTAGTCGGGTAAAAATACAGGTCTGATTATTATTATATTGAGTCCGTTTGATAGATTCTTGGGTCTGTAAAAATTCTGATAGAAAAACGTGATGTTGTGGATGCAAAGTCTGTTATTTTTTTTTTATAATTATAAACTAGTACTTGACCGCAATTCCGCCTGATGGTAAGCAGTGATGCAAGCGTTGATGGTAAACCGCGCTAGTTTATTAAGACCCTATTTATCCACTCAATAAAAAAAAAACGGAGTGAATAGGAAAGAAGACACCAGTTGAGGGAAGTGATGCAGTGTTTAACCCAACAACACGACCAACAATGCTGCGCCAGAGGGAGATTGATCTGGAGATCCTCCACGACCAAACTCGCGATACAACAACATTTGGCGCATTGTACCCGGCACACATCGGAACACAACTGCTCAGACTCGCCCTCCGTACGGCTTCACCAGACATCATGCCGGAACACGACGGATCGCTTGGCGGTAAAACTTTGTCTGGTGGGTGGTAACTTCTGCCGGCAGCCGATGTTATGATCTACTACTGTTAAAAAAATCTGTATAAATATCTACATATGACAGTAAGGACCAACGGTTTGTCGTGCTTTCCGAGATACGAAAGTAACTTACTGGCCTCGACAAGGGCCTTTTGCTATCTGGCCGTATAATTCTGCCATCATCATCATCAGCCTCTACTCGTCCACTGCTGGGCATAGGCCTCCTTCATGGCACGCCAACAAGTTCGATCCTGAGCAGTTCTCCGCCAGCCACTACCAGCCACCTTTTTGATGTCGTCACTCCATCTCGCCCAAGGGCGTCCTACGCTACGTTTGGCGAGACGCGATCTCCACTCGAGGACTCGTTCACCCCAACGGTTGTCGGTCCTGCGGCATATGTGACCAGCCCATTGCCACTTCAGCTTGCTAATCCTCTCAGCTATGTCGGTGACTTTGGTCGTTTGATGGATTACCTCATTTCTGATGCGGTCCTTCAGAGAGACGCCCAACATAGCTCGACCACCACCGCTGCCAACCACCTATATTTTTGTAATATATGTCAGATATACAAGTAGAACAGAGTTTTTCGAAAAACAAAGTACATTATATTAAAAGCATAGTCTTAATACCATCCTCATTTCCGAATACTGATTACACTAAAAATAATAATAAAAGCTTGTCCGGAATACTATACTGTGTATTTTGGTCGCGTGTCATTAACCCCACCTTATTGTCTCTCTGAACACATTGTATTTACATTTATACGTTTTAAAGCGTCTGGATTCTTTGAATAACATAAAGATTTGCTGGTCTCCTTCCTTTGCTGCTAAAATCTAGACGCATTAATAGATTCCAGTAAAGTTGTCTCGCTCGTAAAAATTTGCATTTTTTTATGTTCAAACAATAAGCTTGAGAAAGTGTCACCTTTTTTACAGGGTATAAAAATTACAGCCCTTTATAGTAAAAGCTCTTTAGAAAATTCAAAGCTTTTATTTTACATTTAAGTTAACACGAAAACTAAAGGTCATTCCTGGTATCGTGGTTGTTATATTCATTAAATTATTAATTAACCTTTAAATTTAAGCCTTTAAATACAACACCTCATCTTATTCAAAAGCACGAGCATTGATTTTTTATTTTGATTACATTAATTTTTATGTTCAGGGTAGATGACAATGGTCTCCATCATAAGGAAATCTGGTCACCGAGTTGAGTTATGTCCAAGGTAAACTCGAAAGTAAGTTTTAATTGAAAAATGACATATTTTCACTTGCTTGGATTCTTATATTTTATTGCCTTAGGGAACTTATTTTTTTTTTTGACGTTAATCCACACTAGGAATTACTTATGTATCATGGGTGCGTTTATAAACATTTAAATTCACATACACAAACAGCCAGACCCGGAACAACTAACTGTAGGCCAAACAAATATTTGTTCCGTGCGGGAATCGAACCCGGGACACGCAGTGCAGCAGGCGATCGCTCAGCCACTACACCAGTCGTGTTGTCAAGTGGTTATTAATTAACCATTTTAATAAAATTTAATTAAAAGCTTCCTCTTATCCTTCGGTCAGTGGTCCTCAACATGCGCTTCGAATTCATTTAATGTTTAGGTACTACAGGTGCAGTTCTTACCATAACAGTATATCGATCGCTGTAAGATTCCTTTTTTTTAATGGAAAATCATCAAACAACATCTTCCGCTCTAGACGGGACGGAGGGTGCGTCAGACTTTTACTGATAAAAAACTACCCGTATTCCCTCATTAGTCTGTGCCTGGCAGGCGACGGTCCTAGTGGACCCCGTCAGGGTGTCCTGACATCCCTTTGAGGCGTACGTGGAACACAAGGCATCGTTGACATACTTTCGGTGTAGTAGTTATTCAAGTTCTAATTTATCATTACCATCATTATTTATGTAAAAAATGAGTAATTAAAAGAGGAATACGCAATAGAGTTGACTAAATTGAGTGTTATAATTATTAATCAACATTAATATCATATTTTATACCTATCTGATCAATACAATAATATTGATTAGTTAATGTATCCATACTAATATTATAAATGCGAAAGTAACTCTGTCTGTCTGTCTGTCTGTCTGTATGTCTGTTACGCTTTCCCGCTTAAACCTCTCAACCGATTCTGATGAAATTTGGTACAGACAATCTTTGGACCCTATGAAAGAACATAGGCCACCTTTTATCCCGGAAAAATATGATGTTCCCGAGGGAAATCTAAAAAGCGCGATATAACCGAACTCCACGCGGGCGAAGCCGCGGGCGGAAAGCTAGTAAGTAATAACTCACAATATGAAAGTGCTAAAAGTTAAGTGGGTTACAAAATCATTAACATTATTACTAATTTTAAAACGTTATCATTAATTATTATATCAATAATCATCATCATCAACCTTTTTTTCCCACAGGTCTCCTCTCATACAGAGAAGGATTGAGCGTAGTCACCACGCTTGCTCAATGCGGGTTGGCGATTTCAGACTTAAAGTCCATTTTTTCTCAAGATGTTTTCCTTCGCGTTTTTTAAAGTTATATTGGTACTTGTCTGACCTGGAATTGAACCCGCACACTAATGCTTGAGAGGCTGGTGTTTTAACCACTAGGCTACCACGACTATTATGCCAAAAATACACAAAGAAAACTTTTTCGGCTGAAGTTACATCTGCGCTGCCACTGATGACGCTATGGCTCTGGCAAAGTTTTGCCATCACCACATTAAGGATCTAAGAAAATTCGTGCTAGCGACACTAAGTAAGAAAAACCATTGAAATTAAAATTCAGGGTGCTTTGAAAGTAAACCACTATCTCCCTCCTCAATCATAGTCGCGTCAGCGTAAGAAAAAATATCACCAAACTTTGCAGCACGTTTCAGATTCAGATATGAAAATACTTAATCCGAAAACCTTTTCTACGTTTTTCTCTCGCTTCTTCAGATAGAAAGTTTGTTCACAAAGAACTTGGTAAAATAAATAAGTCTAATAACGAGTCGCACAACAATTACGAACAAGAATAAATAAACAGGGATTACTATACTAAGTCCTCATCACTGTTTATCTTCCAAATTGCGTCAAACTTTTCTCTGGATAATTCTGCTGAAGAGACAGATGAAATAAACTATGTCTGAATATGTACCTTTATTCTGTTAATATGCATCATTTTTTAGGGTTCCGTAGCCAAATGGCAAAATACGGAACCCTTATAGATTCGTCATGTCTGTCTGTCCGTCTGTCCGTCCGTATGTCATAGCCATTTTTTTTTGCGAAACTATAAGAGCTATACTGTTGAAACTTGGTAGGTAGATGTATTCTGTGAACCGCATGAACATTTTGTTGCAAAAATAAAATAATAATAATAAGTTTTGGAGGCTCCCCATACTTAGAACTGAAATCCAAAAAAAAAAAAATCTTTCATCAAACACGTACGTGTGTGGTATCTATGGATAGATCTTCAAAAATGATATCGAGGTTTCTAAAATGTTTTTTTTTCTAAACCGAATAGTTTGTGTGACAGACGCGTCCAAAGTGGAATTTGTGCGTGAGTCCGACACGCACTTGGCCGGTTTTTATGCATTATGTTTGTTGATAGACTAACAAACCATAACTTTCTTGCTAATTTCTCACAACGCGATATACTCTCTTTTAATATTATTTTACATACAAGTTCCGTATGGCGGTGTTATTTTGAAGAGAGTTGCTCATTTGACTTACATAGTAGTGAGGCAAACGCTCTGTGACGTTAATTTGTAATAGCGGCACGTGGACAGAGTCGTTTTGGAAAGTGGGGATTGTTGAACGGTCACTTTGTATTGAGACTCGGACCAGGGCACTTCTCTGGGGCGAAACTGTCGGTTTGCCTATTTAAATTGTTATTGCCAAGAATAGAGGGCATATTTACACTTCTTGCTTTAATTCAAAACTCACCTACGAAATGGAGCCCTTACCACCACACGATGGTGACGACCATATCGCTCCACCGTCGTTGAATTTAAATATTAAAACATTTGAAAATATAAAAAATAGTAACCCATCGGTATCGGGAACAGGGTACAAGCTACCGGTGGTCAGGGCTCTAGAGCCAGCAACCTCCTGACAATGCGAGCCATGTCCATAAGTACCGCTTTCTGAATCAAACCCATGATCCTGTTGCCTAACCAGAACCTTCTGAGGTGTTGGTCGAGGCTCTTGACTATTAGGTCATTGGGTGTCGCGATTATCGGTAAAATTATTGCTGAATCCACATATCATTAATAATTTTGATTTGAAAATTTTGGGTATATAGTATATATATATATATATATATATATATATAAATATATTATTTTTTTACACGCATATTATATATATATGGTAACACATATTTTTTATTTCCTTCCCTTTCATTTCGTCAGTTATATTTAAATCAGAGTAGGTTCATCATCATTATCATCACCAGGCTCTACTCGTCCAGTGCTGGACATAGGCCTCCTTCATGGCACGCCAAAAAGCTCGATCCTGAGCAGACCCACCAGCCACTACCAGCCACCTTTATGATAACGTCGCTCCATCTCATCTAAAACATTTTACCCAAATTAGGAATTACACCCTGGACCGATTGCGGCCACTGAACCGACGAATCAGTCATATAGTTATGTAGCAATATACATGTTCGTTTCTCATAAGACCTTTTATATCATTAAAAGGTCATCAACTCCTAAACACACTTATGTAGTATACCCTAGAAAATTACTTTGCAATTTCCTACAATCTTTCATGAGACCGTTAACCCGCTTATAGAAAAGGATACTGACCTTATTCAAGTGCCTTGTTTATTCTCTGTTGAACCATGGCAATGATTTTGAGTGGTAATTAACCTTGATATCTGAACAAAGGTAGTGGGCAGACATTAAGACCCTTATTTATTCTACATATTAGTAAAACTAGTTGCGTCACTCTTCTCTATAGTAACAGTATTGTTCATAATATCATCATCATCATCTCAGCGTTAATCCCAGTCGCATCCGAAGCTTTTTCTGTTTTGGAGTCTGGGTTCGTTCATAATATGTGTGCATTAATCTATCTTTTCTTTTGAAATAAACAGAGACTAAAACATACATTAAAACACTAAATCAACATTTTACACAAGTATAAAATTAAAAAATTAGATCATTGGGTATCATAAAATTTGTCCGCATCGTTGTCAATGGGGTAAGTGCTCAAAAGGCTGGCAGCATTGCCACTTTGAATGGCAATCCTTATTTTTTAATTGTTTTATGCCGGCTTAGCGAATAGTTTCTAAATAATCGCTAGCCGATCATCATCATCATCATCTCAGCGTTAATCTCACTTGTATCTGAAGCTTTTTTAGCTTTTGGAGTCTGGTGTCCGATTTACCAGTTTAACTGCTAATTTTGGCTAAACTTTGATATTTTCCGTGAAGCGACTGCCGTCTGACCTCCACAACCCGAAGGTGATATCGAAGCGTTGTAGTTAGACCAATTGTTGGACTTTTGAGGGCTCCAACAACTGGCAACGGGGATTAACGGCGTAACGTACTTTCTGGCACGACCAGACCAGTGCAAATATTCATATTCATGCATACAAATATTATCACTGCGCGGGGATCGAACCCGCGCTTTCTTGCACAGCGGCCGCGTTCGCTACCGCTACGCCATGGAGGCTGTTACTAATTGCTAGTCGATATCCCGAAAAATTCGATGAGCACTCGATCCCCAAGGTCCTGATTTGATTCGACCCAAAACAGCTCAAACATTTAGCTCCCAATCAAGGCGTTGTATTTGCGCCGTTTGAAGTTGCCGCGCAGTAGCCGTAACAGTACCGCCCACCTTGGATGGAGCGAGGGTGTCGTCACAGGTTCAATCCCACACCAAACTTCATAACATCGTACCCATTACATTACTAAATAAAATTTAATCTGAAGACTTTTTGTTAGTTTGATAGCGCCTATTACTGGAGCTACTAGTGTGATTTGAAAAATGATTTATGCTTTTTTATAAAATTATGCTAGAACCAATTATACAGGCTGTCCCAAAATTCGACGATAAACCGGAAGCAGGAGATAGACCAAGTCATTCCAACTATGAGAAACAAAGAAAAAAATCTAAACCCTGTGGTTACGAAAATATAGGTATTTATAGAAAAAAACCTTATGTCAATAGCCTGTGATGATCATTTCAACCTTGTTGCCACAAGATGTAACGTTTTGCTCGTTTTTTTTTTTGAGAACATATCCCTGAATAATGCTGCTATCAATTGTAGGCTTTTATTTAAAGTTATCTATTTTAGATTAGAAAAAAATTGCTTGTTACTTCCAACTAAAAATAAAAAATAAATACTTTGCTCAACTTTAACCTACAGTCCTGAAAAAAAAGTACTAAGCTTTTTTGGCAAGTAGTTTCAGAAGTTTGCATATTTAATAAAGATTCCATAATGATATACTTAATACTTGCTTGATTACTACATAAAGCAAAAAAAAAGCAATTTACTAGAAATCCAAATTTAAAAAAAAATCTAATTAGAGAAGGTAGTAAGATAATAGACAATAGGGGGTTGATAGGTAGTTTGCACGCGACGGCCGCACCTGTTTTAAGTGTGGAAGAGTAGGATAATGTTGCTAATATTCAAATAAAAAAAAAATCAAAATCAAATTTATTAGAGCTCCAAATTATTGAACATTAGTTGGTGATTGAAGCCTCCTGTTAAGCAAATTATGCCTGTGTTAGGAGACTCCGCTCTTCCACAGCAGTATACAATTTTTAAAAAATCTTATGTATAATTAACATGCAAGTGTGTGTGGGTGTTTGTGTGTATGTATTTATATATATGTGCGTGTATGTATATGTGTGCGCATGTGTGTGTGTGTGTGTGTGTGTGTGGGGGGGTGTGTTTGTGTGTGTGTGTGTGCGTGCGTGTATGGTGTGTGGTGTGCGTGTGTGTGTGCTTGTATCATTTTGTGTAGTTCAGTAGTTCCTCAGTTTCTGCTTAATTTAGTGTCTTTATCCAATTTGTTAACATTTTTTACAGTCATGTAACTTATTATTGTATATATAAACATGTTTATTGATCCTATTATACAGTTGGCATGATAGTGTACCATATTAAATCGCAGCAAATTTAGTTTTTGTTTGTGGAACTTGTGCTATAAGATCCCTACGCCTTCTTGTTAATCTATCAGGATCATATGGTACATTCTTATGTTTTTTTAGAACAGTGTTTATGATATATATCTTTCTAACAGAAAGGAATCCACTATCCCGATAGAGTAATTCAGTAGGGTATGAGATCCTTTTAAAATACATAATTTTTATTACAGCACGTTGTCCTCTTTCAACATGTATAAACTTTGATTTTGCTGCGCCGCCCCATATTGGGATGCAGTAGGCTATAACAGATTGTGCTATAGAGATGTATATTTCATTTAACAAATTTCTGTGGGCGCCTGATTTCTTATTTACATTTGTTGGCAAAATGCGTCTTAAGGTTTTAAAAATCCACCCCAGTTTTCTAATCCGTCCAGTGACATGTTCAATATGAGAGTACCATGATAATTTCTGATCAATTATTATACCTAAGTATTTTGTTTCCAAAACTTTATTAATATTGGGACAATTACAGTTATTATTCATAGGTTGATTACATGAGTGTACTTTGATGTTGAACACTTCATCTGGTTGTGAATTTTTATAGATGGAAAAGCATATGTAATTAGTTTTTGAAGTATTTAACGTGAGAAGGTTGTTATCAAGCCAAGACGCAATTTGGAACATACCCAACTCTGCCTTAATTTTAACGTCAGACCAGTTATGTCCATGAAAGACAACAGCAGTGTCATCGGCGTAGGAAAATATGTTTGCGTTTTCAACTTTTAGGTTACAAAGGTCATTAATATAAGCTAGAAAAAGTGTGGGTCCCAGGACACTACCTTGCGGCACGCCAAATGACACATCAGCATCATCACTAACGTGCTCTCCAATCTTAACCCTCTGTTTTCTGTTGGTTAAGTAATCTGTAAAGAATTTGAGAGGAGTTCCCCTTATTCCGAATTTGGAATCCAGTTTGGTCACAAGGGTGGGAACGGAAACGGTGTCAAATGCTTTTTTTAGATCTAGAAATACCGTCAAGCATTTCTTTCCTCTGTCTAGATGATCAGTTACTAGCGAAGTGAGAGCTTTAACTGCATCTTCGGTGGACACTCCCCGTCTAAAGCCAAATTGAGTTGGGGATATAATTTTAAACTTATTTAAGTAAGCTACTAATCTACTATTGACTAATTTTTCTATTACCTTAGACAAGGCTGGCAACACCGAAATAGGCCTATAATTATTGACATCGTTTCTGCTCCCGCCCTTGTGGACCGGCGTAATAACAGATTGTTTCAGAGGAGCAGGGAATACTCCGTTTCTAAAGCAGAGGTTAGCTAGATGGGCAATGACAGGGGTCAGTTCTTTATGAAAGTATTTTAAGAATTTTGTTGATATACCATCCCATCCAGAAGCACTTCAAGTTCTTAATGATTCCTTCTACTTCCTCAATGTCAGTATCTAAGAGCACAAATGAATTGGTTTGTGTATGTAAGTTGTTGTGTTGATCATCAGTGCTGCTATTATTTCTAAGCTGTATTTGTTCAGCTAATGCTTTTCCTATGTTCGCAAGATAGGTATTAACAAAGTTAACCGACTCAGTTGGAGTTGTTTTAATATTTAACAATTCTGCACTTTGGTTTTTAGTTTTGTTCGTATATGTAATTGTTTTTATATTTTTCCAAAGCAATTTTGTATTAGATACTGAATTAGCTAGTAATTCTCTTTCATATTTTCTTTTAATTTTTTTAATCAGGTTGTTACAGTAGTTTATATACCGGTTATACTTGATTTTTAGAATTTCATTATGTGGGTCAGCACGCGATTTTTTTTGTAATTTGTTACGATTTTTTATACAGCGGAGTATTCCCGGGGTTATCCACGGTTTAATGATACGTTTGTTGTTGGGAATATTTCTAATTGTAGTATTATTCTTAATAATTTCTGTAAGTTTTTCTATAAGTAGATCAGTTAGCAATAGGGTCATTGCAGAACATTAATTCGTGTATGTTTTTTCCTTGTAAGTAGTTTAATGCTTGTTCAAAATTCAGGGTGGCAACACTTTTATTTACAGTTTCCTTATTTTTTGTCTTCGATAGTGATAAAAATGTAGTAAAATGGTCCGTGACAGAAGTCTGTAATATAGCGATTGATGAATAATTTTTTTTCTGATCAATTCGTATCATGAAATGGTCTAAGCAATTTTGTTCTCTGGTAGGTAGTGTGTGACCCGGCATTATGCCGTAAGCTGACAAAGTGTTAAGGTAATTGAGGCGGTTATTTCGCTCACTGGGCGCCTCAGAATTTTTAGGCCTAATATTAATATTTATGTCCCCAGCTATTATTACGTTTTTCTGCAAGTTTATGTAATCTAGTTGTGAACAGAGCGAATCTAAGAAATTGTTTATATTTGTGTTTGCCGGCGAACGATATATGCAAAGCACAGACACATTAAAAATATCTACCTGAAGACACGAGGCCTGGAATAACTTTATTTCTTGTATTTTTGGTTTTATTGTATTTTTTACATAAACAACTACCCCATCATTCTGATTGTATTGGCGAGCCGTGGCATAGGACTGATAATTCGTCAATTGTGGTATAGGTTTATTAATATTTAATCTACATTCCGTTAGAATTATCAAATCCATATCAATTTTAAGTGACGATAACATAACAACAAAATCATCAAAATTGCAGTAGATACTCCTTATGTTCTGAGCAAGCATAGTTAAATCATTTTTTTTAACACAAATATGACTAGATAGATTAGAAGGATCACATTCGATTGAGCTTGAGATTTCAATTTGATCTATATCGTTAACTGTTTCAATTGTATTATTCATATCGAAAATTTCCAAGTAGAATGTAGTCGCGTCTCGAACGTAAAAAATACCCCCCGATTAATAAGCGATTGCATTCCATTTTTAATATTGTATGAGTGAAATAGATAGTGCGCCGTTTAAAGTGCAGTTATCTCCTGCTTCCGGTTTATTGTCGATTTTTGGGACAACCTGTAGGTATATAGCTGATGAAAATGAAATATTCAGAAAGAAGCGAACACATATTGATAGCGTGGCCAGGTGAGGTGATATGAAGTGATGGCTCTAGGGAATAAGCAATTTCACGCAAACCAAGTCGCAGAATCTAGGGGTTAAATAAAATAAATAATAGCTTTACGCAAGAATTCTATAACACTTCTTGGTCCTTTGAGCCTCTTCACACTTTTTGGTCCTCTGAGCTCCTATTCTCAAAGGAGTTACTATAATAACTCAGAAGGGTATTGAAGCTATTGTTGCGTATAAAAGGGAAAATATATTTTACTTCCCTTGTAAAACACCCGTCTCTACACAATAGACCTTATCTTATTTATATTTACTTGTTTACTGCCAGAAATTTTGAAGTTTCTTGAAGATTGCAGCCCTTTTACCTGCTCCTACGGTAACATAACTTCTCTGCTCCAAGGGAACTCAAGGACGTCTTCGCCGCAATTTGAAGAAGCTCATGTTTCACAAAATAGGTCGCTATATTTCATACAAGGCCGGTAACTTAAGTAAATAGCCTTGATGTCATAATATGAGTGAAACTTGGAACCAGGCTTAGGAAGGCAGGCTAAGTTAATTAGGTGGAATGGCTTAGGAACGGAAACTCTCTGGTAAAAGGAATCAGAAAAGTAATCTCCGTTTTCCCGGGAGACAAAATGGCTATTAAAACATGAGTGAAGAGGATGTCTATGGGTCCTATGGCCCGGCTCCATCCTTAATGGGGTCGTTCAAATGTTAGTTTGATCGCTTTTGGTTCAGTATTTTATTGATCCTTTTACTCATTCATATTTATAAGGCTCAAACAGTCAGACAGCCGCCGTGGCATACCGGTAGAGAACGCGGCTGCTGCGCAAGAAGGCGCAAGTTTGACCCCCGCGCAGTGCAAGTATTTGTATGCATGAATTTGAATATTTGCACTGGTCTAGTCATGCCGCGGAAAGCACCGGTCCCGGTTGCCATACGAATATCTAATGGCAGTCGGTACGGGTTGTTGGTGCCTCAAAAGTCCAACAATTGGTCTAACTATAATGCTTCGATATCGCCTTCGGGTCGTGGAGGTAAGACGGCAGTCGCTTCACGGAAAATATTGAAGTTTAGCCAAAGTTAGCAGTTAGACTGGTAAAGCGGATCCCAGACTCAAAAGCTGAAAAAGCTTTTGATGCTCAGTAGCATAGAAAGCATCATCTCAGCGTTAACCCCAGTGGGTTAACGCTGAGATGATGATGTTTTAAGGCTCAAAATAGATAAATATCGGATAATATCATATATCATAAAATATTAATATCACCTGTTAATCTTAATGTCAAGCACATCGGTTAAGTCATTAAACATCCTTATCACACCAAATAAAACGTGAAAACAAATAAACTTCGGACATTTTATTTAACGTTTACCATTTTATGGTATCGTAAATTTATAAATACAATTTGAGATAGAAAGCTTTATGCATCGTTCTTTAAATTTCTTTTCAAGCAGAATTTTATTGATTGATTTTTATTGTATAATTTCACCTGGCAACCTGGGGATGTATTGTAAAAATCTCATATTGACAACTTAGGCAAATGAAATGAAATCGTTTATTACCTAAGCATGTAGCATGCGTTTGTTGTGCAAACTAGCGCGCTTTACCATCAACGATTGCATCACTGCTTACCATCAGGCGGGATTGCGGTCAAGCACTGGTTTATAATATATATATATAAAAAAGGTTCACTGATCACTTTTACACGTCATATTTTTTTAAACTAAATTGAGCCGGCATTACCTAACTGACTAACTCTGAGAAGAAAAAGCCGAAACAAACTCAGGGATCATCGACTTTTTTTCAAGTGCAGACATTAAAAATGAAAATGCTTACAATAATTTAAGTGATTTAAAAAAAAAAACAGGGTTTAAAATGTCAAAATTGTAGCATATTTATGCATATTGCTTAATAACAATGCTTAGCAGTGCGAGCAGCTCAGTTCCAAGCTTTGCAAAAACTCTGCCTATCTATGTATGTTGTAAAAATCTGTTAATACGAGTAAGTAAGCCTGACCAACCCGCACCCAGACCCAAACTCATTTTATGTATAAAATTAGCTTGGGTCAGGGTGCGGGTTCGTTAAACAAAAAACCGTGGCAACCATGGGCCTGGCCGTCGCACAGGCATGTGAAGAAACACGGGTGGGTTTTAGTCAGTAAAAGTCTGACACGCCCTTCCGCTCCGCCCAGAGAGGGAGATGTCATTTGATAATTTCCCATCCCTATAAAAAAATAAGGTAAAATGATCTGTTAATAGTGACAAGCATTAGTTGGAATGGCATCTCACTCCACGCTCATTTCACTAAGGTTTTCGAGGGACTGGTGCAATTTGCCGGCGGCGGTGTTTCCGTCGGACTACAATTTAAATGTCTTCAAGGCTAGAGTGAAAAGGCTCTTAATAAACTAGCGCACTTTACCATCAACGATTGCATCACTGCTTAAGATCAGGAGGCATTGCGGTTAAGCACTGCTACAAAAGCGCACTGTTGATGTGAGTGTGTGTCTTTCCCCTGTTGCTAGTTGTTGTAGATAGCTGACAACAGTATAAATCCCAAAATACTCATCATCAGCCTGTAATGTTCTACTTCTGGGACATAAGCTTCCTCTCGATGAGAGGGAGTGGGCCGTAATCTACCACGCGGGCCCAGTGCGGGCATGTTAGATATCACATGTCTTCGAAGTTTTTGCTTCTAAGACATCCCGGTTTACTCACGATGTTTACCTTCATCGTTTTGAGAGCAGTAATGGTGGTGATGAAATAATTTACCGCTGTTCTCAGGCTACCGCTGCTCTCTCCTAAAATTTATACTATAGAGATGTATCCAATGTATGAAACTAAAAAAAAATAATTAGTCCGCCTTATAGATAATTAAAAAAAATTAAGACCCGTATTTATTATTTTGTCGCAATTCCCAAAAAAACTACTGGAATATAGAATATTAAAGTTACGGGGTGGGGGCTAATTAAGTCATGACGTGACGTCATGCGACATTTCAAATCAATATATCTTCCTAAGTATTTGAATGAAAGAAAAAATAAAAAATACGTGTTCAATATTTTTTATAAATCTATCTGATGGACATTAAATATTTTTTTAGGATACAACCCAATTGTCAGCTAATTACCACGGAGTTTATACGCTGTGCTTTTTACAAAATAGATCGTCGGGCAACCGAGGGGTAATTTTAAGAATGTTCACAGTCTCATCTGAGCCTCTAAAATACCTTTAATATCCTTGTTTTTGATTTTTAATACTGAATCACTGGCTGAGATGAGATTGCCACTAGATTTTAAACATTTCTAACTACGGGAATTAGCCTTCAACTGCAATATAGCCATAAATAGCTCGCGTCATAAATTATATTAAGGACTAAAGTGGCAACACAATCTCAGGGGTGTAACAAATCGTAAGATTATTCCAAGCGTTGGAAGTTTATGAAGGTTGCACCCCACCGTCTTAATGGTTAGTTAGGTTTGTTATGTAACAACATGGAAACTACTTATATCATTAGGAAGCAAGCTAAACTGGCGTTTATTAATCCTAGAGAGGGAGGAAAGGGATTTTTCATAATTATAAACTAGTGGTTGACCGCAATCCCACTTGATGGTAAGCAGTGATGCAATCGTTTATGGTAAAGCGCGCTAGTTTATTAATAGTCTATTCACTAAGAATAAAAACTGAGTGAATAGAAAGGAAGACGGCAGTTAAGCTAGATGATGCAATGTCAAACTCAAAAACATGACCAACGATGTTGCGCCAGAGGAAGATTAATCTGGAGACCCTCAACAACATTTGGCGCATCGTTCCTGACACACATCGCAACACAACTGCTCAGACCCATCCTCTGTACGGCTTCACCAGACATCATGCCGGAACAAAACGAATCGCATGGCGGCAAGACTGTGTCTGGAGGTTGGTCACTTCTGCCTGCAGCCGATATTATGGCCTATCACCAAGGCTACCCTAGGCTGTGCCTAGTGGCGGAGACCATAATGAGACTTTGCTCGCTAAACTGACACTTCCACACAAAAGACATAACGGACAATTCCCTGTGCTATGCTGAGGAAACCGTTGCGCATGTGTTGTATGTTGAGTGTACACGCGTCATCCAGATAAGATCAGGAAATGAAATGAAATGATATCGTTTATTAAGGCGGCTCCAGAGGAAAAACACACCGCAAGCCGTTTTTATGTAGTTTTCCGGAGCTATCTACTCTTTATCCAAAAGAAATATCAACTTATTAAAAATACGTAAATTTTCTCCATAATCTTGGCTCCAAAATTGTAGATTTTTTTTTTATTTTACTAAGTATAATATTTAAATAATTCCTTCACAACGAAACCACTGACAAGAGAAATAATTATCATAAACGTGCATCTCCTCGGAAAGTAAGCATTATTTAGATTGCGTTCTTACACTAATGGATAGGTAATTTCATGACGAACATTATTGTAGAAATATTTTTTTAAAACGACCAAAATCAAAATTTTGTTCAACAATCTGAGCGCATTCGCCATCATTTCTGTTGCCCGGGCTATTGAGATTCAGTATGCCACAAGCTCTCGAAGGGGGAACCCGTGTCGTTCGTCATCGCGCGCTCCGCTAGCATAAGCGGGCGGCGCGTGAGCGAGAAAGCATCTGCTTGCTCGCTCACGCACCGCATGTCGCATAGAGTACAATACTATCTTAGAGTATCTCTGTTATTGATGTTTATTTTGGTGTTCGTTTTTTTAACCGATTTCAAAAAGGAGGAGGTTGCTCAATTATATGTTTTTTATGTTCAATTTTTAACCGACTTCAAAAAGGAGGAGGTTACTCAATTCGACCGTATATGTTTTTTTTTTATGTTTGTTCACGCACAACTTCGTCATTTATAAACCGATTTTGATAATTATTTTTCTGTTGGAAGGAAGACGTTCCCAAGGTGGTCCCTTGATAAGGATATCAAGGTTTGATGGTGGAAGTCCAGAGAAAACAAGCGGAACTTTCAAAAATTTGGGGCGACTAGTGCATTTCTTAGCATTTTCATTAAATATTTTAAAGCACTACAATTTAATAAAGGTCTGGAGTAGATCTGATGATGGAGCCGAGAGACAGTCGAAGGAACTCCTCAACAATTGACAGCAGCTACCTTGTGGTTGAGCTCGATTAATTTGTATTGATAAGAACTTTACACCTAGATGGGTTGCGACTCTCATAAGAGCTCTAATGATGAAGACAAAGGCCAGTTCCGGGAACTCCTCAACGGTTTCCAGTAGCTACTTTGTGGTTGGACTTCATTCATTTATATTAATAAGACCTTTGCTCCGATTAGGTTAAAATAATAGTCTACAGTAAATTTAATGATGAAGACCATAGGCAGTTGAGGGAATAGGTACTTACGGGTAAAAATTAAAGTAAACAAAAGTACGTCTTTTCCCAACTATATTTGCGTCAGCTTCCAGTCTGACCGGATGCAACTGAATACATAGTACTTTTAACAACTAAAAAATGTAAAATAAAAGCTTTTAAGTCGGTTGTTTTTTTGTAAAAAGTTTTTATTTTTATGTTTGCGGATAACTTCGCCTAAAATTTGGTATTTCGATGAATTTTTGGGTATTTCGACATGGGTGTCGTGATAGGGGTTTTCGGGAGTGCAGATCACGAATATGACGTAATTTTTGAAATCCAAGATGACCGACACCAATTTTATGATATTTTGTCATGGGTGTCGTGAAAGGAGTTTTTGTGGGTGCTAATCACGAAAATGACGTCATTTTGGAAATCCAAGATGGCCGACACCAATTTTATGATATTTTGACATGGGTGTCGTGAAAGGGGTTTTTGTGGGTGCTAATCACGAAAATGACGTCATTTTGGAAATCCAAGATGGCCGACACCAATTTTATGATATTTTGACATGGGTGTCGTGAAAGGGGTTTTTGTGGGTGCTAATCACGAAAATGACGTCATTTTGGAAATCCAAGATGGCCGACACCAATTTTATGATATTTTGACATGGGTGTCGTGAAAGGGGTTTTTGTGGGTGCTAATCACGAAAATGACGTCATTTTGGAAATCCAAGATGGCCGACACCAATTTTATGATATTTTGACATGGGTGTCGTGACGGGGGTTTTCGGGGGTGCAGATCACGAAAATGACGTCATTTTTGAAATCCAAGATGGCTGATACCAATTTTATGATATTTTGACATGGGTGTCGTGACGGGGGTTTTCGGGGGTGCAGATCACGAAAATGACGTCATTTTTGAAATCCAAGATGGCTGACACTAATTTTATGATATTTTGACATGGGTGTCGTGAAAGGGGTTTTCGCGGGTGCTAATCACGAAAATGACGTCATTTTTGAAATCCAAGGTGGCCGAAATTATATTTTATGATATTTTGACTTGGGTATCGTGACGGGTTTTCGGAGCGCTGATCACGAAAATGACGTCAATTATAAGCTGTGGCATAGCTTCTATTTCTTTATCAAAGTCAAAAATAAAACATCAAATATAGTTTAGTCGCTAAATCGCCACCATTTTTCGCACTCCTTCAATGACGTCACTGGTAAATAAATAAATAAACTACAAAAAAGAAAATACATACTTATACAAATGTATACGTTAATTAGCAAAATAAAAGAAATACTATGTCATAAATAACTAATAAAAAATTTCCTACTAACTACATACTGCGGAACTCGGTGTGCACCCTTACCCATATGGGTGCAAATTTCTCATCAATATATATGAATTAAGTCCAACCACAAAGCAGCTACTGTAAACCTTTGAGGAGTTCCCTCAACAGACTGTCCTTCGTCTTCATTATCAGACTCCTAATGATCATAACAATCCATCTACGTGTAAAGCTCTTATCAATACAAATTAATCAAGATATTACACAAGGTAGCTGCTGTGAATCGTTGAGGAGTTCCCTCGAATTTCTCTCGGCTCTATCATCAGATCTATTGCAGACATTCATTTTAACCTACTTATATGGGTGTAAAGTTTTCATCAATATAAATGAACAGAAATAAGTCCAAACATAAGGTAACTATTGTAAACCTTTAAGGAGTTCCCTTAACTGGCCTTTGTCTTCAACATCAGAGCTTTAATAATAATCACAACTCATTTAGGTGTAAAGTTCTTATCAACACAAATTTATTAAGCACAAACACGAGGCAGCTGATGTGAATATTTAAGGAGTTCCCTCGGCTGTCTCCCGGCTCCATCATCAACTCCGAACTTTATTAAATTGTAGTGCGTTAAAACACTTAATGAAAAAACTTAGAAAAGCCCTAGACGCCCCTTTTATTTTTTAAATTTCTTCTAGATTTACCTAGTCTTCCATCATCATACCCTAATTTCCTAAACATGAGACTACCTTGAAGATATCGTCTTTCTAATAAAACAAAAACATGTGGCACTCGGGGCTGCCGCGGTAAAGCTATTTTATACTAGCGGCCGCCAGCGACTTCGTTCGCGTTGAGTTAGTAATGCTCTGCTCCTATTAGTCGCAGCGTGATGTTTTATAGCCTTCAGCCTTTCTGGATTAATGAGCTATCCAACGCAAAAAGAATTTTTAAAATCGGACCCGTAGTGCCTGAGATTAGCGCGTTCAAACAAACAAACTATTCAGCTTTATATATTAGTACTAGCTTTCCGTCCGCGGCTTCGCCCGCGTGGAATTGGGTTATATCGCGTTTTTTAGATTTCCCATGGGAATAAAACTAATTAAATGACGATTGATCAGTTTTGAAGGATTGATCGTAGAAGGGTGAAAATTTAGGATTGTATGTATTTTTGTATGTTGTAAAAAAATAGAAACTAAAAATGATGTGTAACAATAAAAAAAACAAGTAGGGGTGGACTACCCCTAACATTTAGGGGGATGAAAAACAGATGCTGGCCGATTCTCAGACCTACTCAATACGCTCACAAAATTTCATGAGAATCGGACACGAGAATTTTATATATAAGATAGATGTTCGCTAGTACCAAATTTTGTATGGAGAAACGCATGGTACTATACATTGAATCTGCGCTCACGCGCAGGGCTGCAGATGTGCATGAAAATGCAGATAAAAAACGCAATCCTGCGCGTGGCTGCGGGGTAAATCGCAAAGGTGTGCACACCGAGTTCCGCAGTATGTAGTTAGTAGGAATTTTTTTATTAGTTATTAATGACATAGTATTTTTTTTATTTTGCCAATTAACGTATACATTTGTATAAGTATGTATTTTCTTTTTTGTAGTTTATTTATTTATTTTTTACCAGTGACGTCATTGAAGGAGTGCGAAAAATGGTGGCGATTTAGCGACTAAACTATATTTGATGTTTTATTTTTGACTTTGATAAAGAAATAGAAGCTATGCGACAGCTTATAATTGACGTCATTTTCGTGATCAGCGCCCCGAAAACCCGTCACGATACCCAAGTCAAAATATCATGAAATATAATTTCGGACACCTTGGATTTCAAAAATGACGTCATTTTCGTGATTAGCACCCGCGAAAACCCCCTTCACGACACCCATGTTAAAATATCATAAAATTGGTGCCAGCCATCTTGGATTTCAAAAATGACGTCATTTTCGTGATCTGCACCCCCGAAAACCCCCGTCACGACACCCATGTCAAAATATCATAAAATTGGTGTCAGCCATCTTGGATTTCAAAAATGACGTCATTTTCGTGATCTGCACCCCCGAAAACCCCCGTCACGACACCCATGTCAAAATATCATAAAATTGGTGTCGGCCATCTTGGATTTCCAAAATGACGTCATTTTCGTGATTAGCACCCACAAAAACCCCTTTCACGACACCCATGTCAAAATATCATAAAATTGGTGTCGGCCATCTTGGATTTCCAAAATGACGTCATTTTCGTGATTAGCACCCACAAAAACCCCTTTCACGACACCCATGTCAAAATATCATAAAATTGGTGTCGGCCATCTTGGATTTCCAAAATGACGTCATTTTCGTGATTAGCACCCACAAAACCCCTTTCACGACACCCATGTCAAAATATCATAAAATTGGTGTCGGCCATCTTGGATTTCCAAAATGACGTCATTTTCGTGATTAGCACCCACAAAAACCCCTTTCACGACACCCATGTCAAAATATCATAAAATTGGTGTCGGCCATCTTGGATTTCAAAAATTACGTCATATTCGTGATCTGCACTCCCAAAAACCCCTATCACGACACCCATGTCGAAATACCCAAAAATTCATCGAAATACCAAATTTTAGGCGAAGTTATCCGCAAACAAACATAAAAATAAAAACTTTTTACAAAAAAACAACCGACTTCAAAAACCACTACAAAGTGAAAAATAACTAATTTCGGAAGTTAATAATATAATTTCACAGTCTTGCCTGGTCCCAAAAAAAACATGAATTTTTTTTTTTAAATGTGTCAGTTCTGCAGAAATTTATTTGACCCTGATTACGTTTTCCCTTAAAATAATAAATAATGATAAATTAAACTTTATTATATTATTTTTCTATCCCTTTGTCCATCTGACTTAGCTAACTTTCAATCTACAAAACTAACTTCCAACCCTGAAGTTACAGTCATAACATATTTAGTTATAAAGGTCTAATCAATACACATTAAATAAGCCCAAACACGTGACAGTTGCTTCCGATGTGGATTCCCTTGATATTCTGTCATCTCCATCATCAGGTCAGGCCCAAATCTTCACGGTTTTATAGTATCATCCGATATAAACACGAGTATCAAGTTGTCACCCGAAGCGTGCCTACAATTTTCGATAATTGGCCTAAATTTCTCAGAATTTCCATTATCGACACTGACGTGGTAACAATGGGATTACATAGGCAGCATTTCATATAAAAAAAGAATGGTCTAAATAGGTTCATTAACCATAAAGTTATCAGCGACAATAAATCGAACTGAGAACCACCTTTTTCTGAAGTCGGTTAAAAAATAAACACCGCAGAATTTTTATTATGAAGTATCGTCAACATTTGTTTGAGTACATAATAACCAAAAGTATTTGGGCGCACCAATAAACAAAAATAAAAGTGCCATGTCTGTTACTTCTGTGGTCTATGAATTTAACTTGTATTTGTAAGTACTTCGTCCGCCAGACGGCGCTAGTAATATTTTGCGAAGTATTGTAGAGGTGGGGCGCGGTGAAGAGGGAGCAAATGCTCGAGGTCATTTGGTGAGGGTACGACCTTAAGCAAGTAGGATCACTGATTACTTTTACACGTCATATGTTTGCTTGCTTGCTTGTTTGTTTGTTTGTCCGTCTCTAACTCTTTGGACTACGAGTGAGAGGCTCATTACTGTAAAATGTCCCACCGTTTTCAATACGTTCGTTGGTTTTTTTTTATTGAATATCGAACTTGAAAAGAATCGTTGAAAACAAATATAGTTTTAAAAACAAAAAAAAAAAAACATGTTTAAAAAAAATATCAAACTAAAAAGTTATAAATAATTTTTTACAAAGCGTGAGGCGCTTTGTACCATATTTTTTGTATATTAAGCGCCTCACGCTTTTTAAAAAATATTTTTAACTTTTTAGTTTGATATTTTTTTGACCTCTGAGAAGAAATAACCGAAACAAACTCAGGGATCACCGTCTTTATTCAAGTCCCGATATTAAAAATGAAAATGTTTACAATAATTTACTTTATAATTAAATGCAAATCCAAGTAAGATCAGCCCCCTAATCGGCGAACACATTTTTGTCAAATGATTGCGGCTAGTTGGGATCGTTTGGATCGAACGGACCAATGGGCTGTCCGAACGATCCCAACTGATCCCAACTAGTCGCAATCATTTGACAAAACATGTGTTCGCCGATTAGGGGGCTGGGTATACGGAGGGTTCCTGACCCTCCGTATACCCAGATCTTACACAGATGTTAACAGTGTGTTAAGTTCACTCATTCTTCATAGAAAAGGGAAGATCCTCCGACCAGACGGGTGTTACGTATAGCGGGCACTTGCCCAATGGTTGAAATTAGGAAGATGTATGTATGCTAGTTGCACGGTAAACTCTGATTGTAAGATGTAGAATTCGTGTGATGTCAGTATGACGCGTCTTTCTGGCGTTTGTAGGTACCGCTACATCACTCCCCTCCGGAGACCAGAGGACGATAGTGAGTTGAGTATTCTTTCTTGCGATGCTTGCCAGGCCAGCTGAAGTTCCATTTGAATCTCCATCTTTCGTCTCTATTTGCCCACAACTCCGAAAACAAGTCCTGAGAAGTATCCTACAACTGGTGACCCCAAGCATGAAATCAGCGCAGCCTTCGTCGATAATGATTATGAATGAAAAGTTACAAATCATAAGTCGTTAGATTGGAGTATTGTAGTTCTGCGGGGTTGTTAGTGTTTCAAAATACTAGGTGCTCAGCTGCATCCAGTCAGAGAGCTACAGTATCACCAGTGATACTAGAAGAAAATAGACATAGTTGTGAATAGGCTAGACAGGTTGTAACGACCAGGGGGTCAGTTACCATCGGCTTGGCTCATCGGAGTACTTTCATGAGACCTGGGTATGTTACGCATGAGGTCTTGATTGGAATCAAATAAATTGGGATTTAGTCTTCTCAAGAATTTTAATGGATACTAGCGTACACAAGTCTGTCATGAATTTAGCAGTTCATAAGATGGTTCAGGTTAAAACTTACAATGGGCTTGTTGCATTACCCCAATGTAGATCAATCCATGGATTCGACGTCGCAGACAGCATCTCCAGCCTGTGTGATCCTTATAGATTTTGCATGTGCCTGTCGGCTCACCTCAATGTTGCAAACTATCAAAAGGCCTATACGCAGCCGTATATCATTCTTGAGGAGACCTTATTTTATTGCTGAACCGCGTTTTCTTTTTAATCACGAGTTATGGTCCAGTAAAGTCCCATTTAATGTTTTTTTTTTTTTTATAATTATAAACTTGTGCTTGACTGCAATCCCGCGTGATGGTAAGCAGTGATGCAATCGTTGATGGTAAGCGCACTAGATTATTAAGCCTATTCACTTAAAAAACTAAGGAATAGGAAGGATGACGGCAGTTGATCGAGGTGATGCAATGTTAAGCCCAAGACCAACACGACCAAACGATGCTGCGCTAGAGGGAGATTGATCTGGCGACTCTCCACGACCAAACTGCCGACACAACAACATTTGGCACATCGTACACGCCTCACCTCACAACACAACTGCTCAGACCTGTCCTCCGTACGGCTTCACCAGACATCAGGAAAATCTCTGTCCATTCTCAGGTTGCCTGGAAAAGATTTCATTAGGGATAAGCCCGCCCATTGTATATGTGTTGAATGTATTTTTTATGTAATGGTGTACAATAAAGTATGTACATATAAATAAATATATGGTTATGAGAAACAGGGTCAAAAGGGAAATAATAACCTTTTTGTTGCCTACCAGCTGCGCATAGCTCTGGGTACAAAAGTAATTATTACATTTATGACATTGATGTGGTGGCTTATCCTTTACCAGGAGTCTAACAAAAACATGACAGGGACAGTTCGGACACGTTTCCATAGACTCTTTGCAGCTGCTTCGTTAAAAGTTAGATTATTTTTCAAACGGGAACGGGAGCGGGTTTGGTTTATTTATTGCCTACCCAACTAGTGCGAGTACCCATGTTTATAGAAATCTAGATCACCCGGTGAATTAAAATAGTTGAGTGTTGAATTTCTAAGTATATTTTTATTTTATTGCCTAAATAATATTTTTTGATTTGTTTTCATTAGGTAGGAGTTGATACATGAGCTTTTATCAGAAGTCGTCAAAATACCAAGAATAACTGTTGTCTGCGGCCTTTTCTGTGATCAGATGACAGGCGGCCCCTGTCTCTTTCCAGGTCATGGTTAAGCTATGTGCCAAACTTCATACAAATTCGATCGGCCCTTTTATCGTGTAAGCGTAACAAACAAAGGAACTTATTTTCCCAAGAGTAAATTAAGAACACTAAGGTCCTTAGTACAGAACGTTACTCAAGGCTCAAGCATTACTTAAGTCTCGTTTGAAGCCTTTTGATTGGTTGAAACTAGTCCTAAATAATGCTTGAGTCTTGAGTAACGTTCTGTAATACGGGCCTTAGAATTGTTTAATGATATCTTACAGAAACTTTCTATGTTAAGTATTTTGTGATCGTGTCAATGACAATCTGGAAGTGCTTTTCGGCCCGTAATTGTAACATTAAAACTTTGTTTGAATTTTTGAACAGCTGCCTAAATGAAAGATTACTCAAAGGCTTGATTAGTTACAAAGCAAGATCCGTGCCAATTTGCGTTAACAAAAGTCCTCTAATAAGTAATAAGTAATCTGGCCTTGACAGAGACATAAACAGGTTCAGTCTCGTTTTTAGGGTTCCGTACCTAAAAGGTAAAACGGCCCCCTATTCATGAGGCTGCGTTGGCCGTCTGTCTGTCCGTCCGTCCGTCCGTCTGTCGACCATTTTTTTTTTTAATTTTTTTTTCGGGGTGGAAATCCTCATAGGATGTCCGCCGCCCTAGGGTGGGCGACGGGGTCTGTCAGACTTTTACTGACTAAAACCACCCCGGTGTCTCTTCTATCACGAGCGCGCGTAGGGCCGCGGGAGTCTAAATTCTTCCGCAGCCCCACATTTTCGTGCTGGCCCGGTCTGCCCGGGCCTCGTCTCCGGCACGGGGTAGTGGGGTGTTAAGCTACCCCGTGCATCGCCTCAGAGGCGCGCGCTGACACTCGCGCGCGCCTCCGCCTCGCGGCCCATCGAATAGGGGGCGGAGACTTCCCCATGTCCCTCGCCCCTGGACCCATTCATGGGGGGCGGAAGCGGGCGTTATCCGCCCTTCTTCGGCGCCCGGTACGTCTTCTGCGGCCCGGGAAGGGAGTTGAGATCTCCCTCTCCCGTTCCGCAGCTTCCTTCTGCGACATCACGTCCTCGCAGAAGGACACCACCGCGTCCCATGACTCTGCGCTGCCGGCCATCCTCCGCACTACTGCCGGCAGCGTCAGGTCGCCTCCTACTTCATTTGTGAGGACACGGCGCTGCTCCTCCCAAGCTACACACTCGGAGAGCGTGTGCTGCGCCGTGTCCTCCCCGCATTGGACGCAGTGGTGGCACCGAGCGTCCGGCTCCCTGCCTAGGCGACACAGGTACTTGCCGAAGCAGCCGTGCCCCGACAGCACCTGAGTCACCCTGAACGACAGGGAGCCGTGCCTTCTCCCGAGCCAGTCGTCGAGTACTGGCCGGATCGCCTCGACGGTCCGTACCTCATGAACCGTAATAGCTACACAGTTGAAATTTTTAGAGATTATGTATTTCTAAGCCGCTCAGCGAGCTATGGAGCGGGCTATGTTGGGCGTCTCTCTGAAGGACCGCATCAGAAATTAGGTGCTCCGACAGAGGACCAAAGTCACCAACATAGCTGATCGGATTAGCAAGCTGAAGTAGCAATGGGCTGGTCACATATGCCGCAGGGCCGACAACCGTTAGGGTAAACAAGTCCTCGAGTAGAGACCGCGTCTCGGCAAACGTAGCGTAGGACGCCCTTGGGCGGGATGGAGCGACGACATCAAAAAGGTGGCTGGTAGTGGCTGGCGGAGAACTGCTCAGGATCGAGCTTGTTGGGGTGCCATGGAAGAGGCCTATGTCCAGCAGTGGACAAGTAGAGGATGATGATGATACTGATGTATTTCTTTTGCCGCTATAACAACAAATACTAAAAATAAAACAATAAAATATTTATAGAGGCTCCCATACAACAAACGTGATTTTTTTGGCCGTTTTTAAAGATAATGGTACGGAACCCTTCGTGCGCGAGTCCGACTCGCACTTGGCCGGTTTTAACACTGCTCTACACCCAAAAACGATCAATCTCTCCAAAATTTAAAATAAAATATTTAAACGCGACAGTAAAATAGTATATAACTTTGTAAACGAAGCATTAATATTTTTACGAGCACTGGTAGGACGATAAATAATAAAAATGGCGACTAAAATAAAGTTTGCTCTAATTTCTAATCCTGGTTAGCGCGGAGTGACTTATTGATCTCTGTTCGAATGTTCATCAGAATTGTTATGATTTTATGAATATCCAATGATTATTATGATTCATACTGCCGTGTAGCGACAAGATAAATCCTAAAACTAAATTAATGTTAAAAAAGTGAATTTATTTTATCCCTACTAATATTATAAATGCGAAAGTAACTCTGTCTTACTGTCTGTCTGTTACGCTTTCACGTCTAAACCACTGAACTGATTTTATTGAAATTTAGTACGACGATAGAGTTGACCCTGAGAAATAACATAGGCTAGTTTTGATTCCGGACTTTTGAAGAGTAAGGAAACGCGATATAACCAAACTCCACGCGGGCGAGGCCGCGGGCGGAAAGCTAGTATGTATATAAAATTGAAGACATGTAAAGATGGAGATGGAGGATGTAAGAAGTGAAGAGTTTAGGATATACAACGTTATTTTTTGTTTACGTGAAACCTGAATATATTTTGTTCAGAATAAGCCACTGAATCGATTCCAATAATTTTTGTGTGACTGAGCCTTCGCATGAGGCCCATGTGAGCGACCACGTGTCAAAACAAATATAAAATGGGTTTATGGGCTGAATTACCTTACATACAGTGAAATGGAAAATATCTTCGCTAACCCCCCAAAAGTATTACTTCCACATGGACTATAAATTTCAAAGAAAAGGTTGCATTGAGATGCGCGTAGCAACATGAGCATAATGCTGTAAAAATAATTTCCTGTTCATTCAAGACTAAAGGGTGACCAAACAATGATGTAAAAAGGTCAACTTCTAACGGCTACGATATAATTAGACAAGTTCAATGACATGACGATATATGTATAAGTATATACTAATACATATTACAAAGAGGGAAGTTGTATTAAATTTGTTTCATGTTTGAACTCATTAATCTCTGAAAGTACGGGTAGAATTTGAACAAATACTATTTTTTTGAATAGCTCAATTGATGAGGACGAGTAAAGGCTTTTCAACACCAGGTTAAAACCTTTAGCAGCTGAGCTTAATGAACAAAATCCCAAAAGAACACTGAGAAAAAATTAATTAGTTAATATATAGTAGCGACGGGATGCGTCGCGGTGGGCCGGGAACCGAACTTTTACGCCGTTGAAGTAGAGGACAGAATCTAATCCAATAAATGATGATATATTTATTATATTTACTAATTTTAGTGTCCGACCGAAACTAGTTTTACAACACGAAACGAAACGAAATTGGTTTACGACTGAAACCGAAAATGAATTTCGGCAACGATCTCTGTTTCGGCCAAAACCGAAACAGACATTTACACAAGGATAATATTTTTCGGATAAAAAAAGAAAACTACTATTTTAATCAGTCAGTCGTTATTTTTTCTCTTTAAATTACAAAGATAAGCAGTGATCGACATGTTCTTTATTCTATGTTAAGGGTTTGATTTCCGCACTCAGTTCCTCTAGTGGACCATTGCGCGACATTTTTATTTAGTAATAATCAACATAAGAAAGAACCTTTATTTAAGAAAAAAATATTTTTTCCACCTCAAAAATACTCATAATAGGTATATTTATTTGAGTGGATAGGCTCTCAATCACTCGAAAACTCGCCACCGCGATAAAACAAAATGAACAGCAAACAAATAAACGAAACACGAGATTGGCTCCGATGGGATTCATTCATTCATTCAACGCACCGAACATGACCGATCATAGTGCGAAAACTCCCGAATGTGCATTCGGTTTTGGTCGTCGGCAGTTTGCCGCCGAAAACGAAACTGAACCGAAACTCGTATTTTTGCCGAAACTAAACCGAAATCGAAACCGAACATTCATTCGAACTCTCACTAATTTCAATTGGCCGGTTTGTAAAACACTTTTATACTTACATCAATATTAATTAATCTTGTTTTAAAACTAGATGAGTGTTTCCTTAACAACAGGTCTGAGAAGTAAAATTAAATCAAACTCAGACGATGGATTGAAAAGTCGATGTGAATTCGAATTAACGGACACGGTTACTAATGAAGAACATTCACCTGTAGGGTAATTACGTAACACACTATCAGTAGCAATGGGTTTGATTTTGACAGTTCAACAACATTCATTGCGTTATTTGGGTCGTTAAGCAGACATGTTTTCGAACAGATGGAGTAATCGATTAGCAATATGCTTCAAAATGATTCAATGTTCTTCATTAATAGAATCGTGTGTTGGTGTGTAGTGACCAACATTGAAAGTGTTATGTACTTGTTGTGTGTCGGTTTTGTTATGTTTCGTAATGTACAAAAGGATATGGATTTATTGATACTGAATAATTATAATAACACAATTATTACCATTAAATGCTATGTTAGAGCAATGCACAGCAAGACATTAATGGATATACATACAATATACATAATAGAATAAAGTCGTTTTTTCTTGACTTGAGAGACTGGTGTTTTAACCACTAGGTTAATACACCAGCCTCGCAAGTATAACTGTGCGGGTTCGATTCCAGATCAGGCAGGTACCTACCAATGTAATTTTTCTAAGTTATAAGTACTTTCTAAGTATATCTTGGACACCAATCACTGATTATAAGGTGAAGGAAAACATCTTGAGGAAATCTGGACTTGAGAGTCTGAAATCGCCAACCCGCATTGAGCAAGTGTAGTGATTACACTCAATCCTTCCTGAGACCTGTGCCCAGCAGTGGGACGATGAAAAGGTTGATGATGATCCATATGATGTTTGTGACGTACATCATACATACACGTTGATGAGAGAGATAGAAAAAAAGGAGACTAATTCTGGAAGTAATCTAAAAAGTTTCTAGAAAAACCGCTTACAAGGCTTTGATATATACTAATTGTATACTTTTCATAGTAATATACTTTTAGTAGTAATTAGATTTTGGGTAACCACTATTTTGTTGAAAAAAATTATAGACAGCCAGATTGTCAATTAAAATAATTACGGCCATAGAGATTTTTGATCCTGACCTATTTATTTTATTTGACATTGTAATAATCTGAAGAAAGCTAGACGGGCTACTCGTATTTCTAATTGCTACATACCCTTCATTTATCTTTCCTAAGCTTTAATGGAATATTGAAAAAACAGAGAGTCATTTTATTTTACGACGAACAAGCCTTTTTAGCTATAAAGAAAAAAAAAACAACAATTGTTAACAGGTCGTTAATAAAGTAGTTCATTTATCAATCAACAACAGTCTTAAGAAATAATAGGTGGAAGAAAAATAACATAATGAATGGGTTTATTGTTAGAAAATAGTGCCAAAATTTTGTATTAGAGAGATAATATTAGAAGATCATTATGAAAACATGACAGAGGCGTGTTGACATTAGGCTGCCAGTCGTACTATGTGGTACATATTAGTATGTACCACACGTGTGTGTATGTACATGTGTGTATGGAATTAGTTCCATGGCTGCAAAACACATCGAATGGCGCCAAAGAGGACATATTTTTTTGAATTATGAACTCATCTAACGTCAGAACAGAGTTGGTGTCAAGACACATAGTACTTACTTTGTTTGCAAATACATAGGTATTAAAGTACGCTTTCGAAAAAAGAGTCAAGGGAGAGAATCTGTCAATTTTAAAGATATTTCACATTAAGATATCAAACATCGCTTTGTATTATTTGGACATCCGTAAATCTGTGATTTTCTGTTAATCGCTTATTTAGGAAAAGCCAAAGCTGTAGTCTATACAACATTAGCGCGTCATGCTCGTGAACGGGGGCCGTCAGTGGAGACTGGTCATCTCTTAGCTGCCAGTGGGCTTGATTAATTTTCTATCTTTTCGTTATTTTTTATAAATATACGTTGTGCTCACATCATAGAAGCAACAGAAATATGTAACGAAGACATGTAATCCATATTAAGATTTTAAAAGAGTGTCCATGGAGTTTCTTGCACGTTCTTCTCCATAAAGACCTACGCTTTGGAACGTGCATCAGCTTCACTTTTCTTGGACTGACCGACATTGACTATTCAAAAGCACCAACTATTGGTTAATTTGAAATAAACAATTTTGATTTGATTTGATTTGTTGATTTATTATTTTTGTATATGCGAAACCCGAAACTCGTGTCTATTATTTTTATGTACAGAAGTTACGTACAAAATTTCAAAAAGATATCATGAAAAATCACACCCACCATATAACATAATTATGTTATCTAGTTGTGTCAACAAAAATATGGTCAAGGCACCGTTCGCCCGCTCGAGCCTGTCGCGCTGAGCGCTCGGTAACTGCACTGCAACAATTTAAAAATGTATATGGGAACAAATATAACATGTTGTAAAAATTATTGGAATCGATTCAGTGGCTTATACTCATCATCTCAGCGTTAATCTCAGTCGCACCCGAAGCTTTTTCAGCTTGGGAGTTTGGGGTCCGATTTACCAGTCTAACTGTTGATTTTGGCTAAACTTCGATATTTTTCCGTGAAGCGACTACCGTCTAACCTCCACAACCCGAAGGCGATATCGAAGCATTGCAGTTAGACCAATTGTTGGACTTTTGAGGCACCAACAACCCGTAACGACTGCCACTAGATATTCGTATGGCAATTGGGACCAACGGCTTAACGTGCTTTCTGAGGCACGACCAGACCAGTGCAAATATTCATATTCATGCATACAAATATTTGCACTGCGCGTGGATCGAACCCGCGCCTCCTTGCGAAGCGGTCGCGTTCGCTACCACTACGCCACGGAGCCTCCGTGGCGTAGTGGTAGCGAACGCTTATACTGAACAGACTATATTCAGGTTTCGTAAAAAGTAAAAATATAGTTGTATATGCACTAAAATTGGATCAAAAAATGACTTGCACCATGACCAATGTGGCACAGTAATTTATTGTTTTTAGTTTTGATTATTATGTATTATATAGCTTGCTTCTCCAATTTACTTTTGACATTGGCTGAATAGTCGATAGTTCAAAATATATTGTAGAAACGAATATAAGTAAATTGAATTATTTCTTAGTAGCTGCTAAATATGAAATATACCCCCATAAGAAATCGTGTGTATGTTCTTTATTACCTTTGTTAACATGGCAACACTGAAATTCAAGACACGTGTCGTACCTTTAATGAAAAATTCATATAATCTTGCAAAGTAGCTAGCGCGTCCAATTTTCAATATATGACAGTAATAATTCACACTCCCCGTATGGAGAGCACGAGAGCGTTCGTCTTTACAAATAATTTAGTGAAAGATACGCTCCCTGATTTAAATCTAAGACCATATCTTTGAACTGAATCTTTGTAAATGTTCTTTGATTGATGTCACATATGATGCTAATATGTTTCATTCGATCTAGCTTCTGCCCGACTGCGTGCTTGGAAGTAAGTCGATTTGCGCGTTCAACTAAATAAACTTTAGTAACTTGAGGTTTATAATATTAGTCTACAGGGAGGAAGAGAGAGGAGAGGAGTCTGCACGCAGCAAAGTGTCAGTAACACGATCAAAACAAGTGTATCGCTATGACGTGTTAGCGACACGTTTTGTATCGTGTGGGAATATTGGGATACATTAGTAGGAGGGGTAAACAAACTTTATCGCAACATCATCTGAAATGAACTTTAGTGAATAAAGCATTCGTCGGTGATATAAAAAAAAAAATATTGATCGACAGAAGTGAATATTTAAATTATGGCACTGATTTAAAGAGACAGTTGTAAATAGCGCTTTTGGTAACTTAAAAATTATAAAAATAACTAGTTCAGCAGTTAAATCTAAGCACTAAAGTAAACAAAAATTAGTAATATAACAATAATGTAATGGATCTGTAATTGGAATATGTAATTGAGTAGGAAAATAATTAAATGGACGGTAAAAATTTATTGAACAAGCGGTTACGTGTACGCAGTAATAAATCGGAATTTGTCGGTAAGAAATCTCATTCTAAGCAATTAACCTTTAACCTAACCTAAGTCCGCGGAATTTAAATTGAAAAAAAAACCTACCCTTCTTTTTTTTCCCGGAGTGGAAAATCCTCATGGATGTTCGCCGCCCTGTGACGGGCGACGGGGTCTGTCAGACTCTTACTCCACCCTTAAAACCATCCTGCTGTTCCATCTCACACCTACGCCGAGGGTTGCGAGAACGAAAACTGCTTCCGCAGCCCCCGATTGGTGCTGGCCCGCCACTGTGGGCCCCCTCGGGTCAGGGGGGAAAGTGAGGTGTTTGACTCCCCCTTGACGTCTAAGAGTGGAGTGCGTGGAACGCTTCGCGCTTCCACATCGGGGCGATTTGGGGAGCGATAGGCAACCCCGAGTCCGTCACCCCTGGACCCATTTAGGGGTCTAGAAGAGGGTTTTATCCGCCCTCCGCCGACGCCGGGTGAGTGGACGAGATCTCCTTCACCCTTTCCGAAGCCTCCTTCTGTGAGAATACTATTACGCAGAAGGAAACCACCGCATCCCAGTACTCTATACTGCCGACCATCGACTCGATTATGCAGTAGTGACACCCGGTATCCAGCACCCAATTTATGCGACACAGGTACTTACAGGTACGGTCAGGGTAATCATACCCTGAGACTACGTGTTACCCGAAACGGCAGTCAGTCAGTCCGCCAGTACCAGCCGGATCGCCTCGACGGTGGTGAGGCCGGTAGGGCATGAAAGCCTGTCCCGCTATTCCGAAACCAGGACTTCGCGCATCTGCGACCGACGCTGCTCGAACTGACACTCCATCGGCCATTCGCCCCGCGCCTCTTCACGCCTCCGGTATAGTGACGAGAGGACCTTCGCTAAACAAGTTTTTACTTCAAAAATGTGATGTTTTATAGCAAAGTGTGATACACACGCGGTCAAAATATACTACCGGACTCCTAAATCGAGCCATCTTGCATTTTCATATAAACTTTAAACGCCCAAAACATCAAAATAGCGACTTTTAAAGTTATACTGAGAAAAAAGTTTTTCTTTTTTCTCGGTAGGTACTATATGTATACAACGTTATTTTTTGTATATGCGAAACCCAAAACACCTGTCTAGTATTTTTAAGTAGAGAATCTATGTATAAAATTTCAAAAAGATATCATGAAAAACCACAAAGTTATGAGCTTCTTATCTTACCTGGTTGTCCCAACAAAAATATGGTCAACGCACCGCCTTCCCGGCCGCGCCTGCAGTGGCGCGGCGCGGGTGGGCCCTGTCTGACGTGCCTAAACGTCAGCTGAGTTATACGCTCGGTAACCACACTGCAACATTTTTTAAATGTATTTGGGAAAAAATATAACATGGCGTAAAAATTATTGGAATTAATTCAGTTGCTTATTCTAAACAAACTGTATTCGGGTTTTGTATAAAGCGAAAAAAATACGTTGTATAAAACAGATAATACATGAAAATACGAGTAGAATTACTACTCTGTAAACATCTCAGTCCACTTCACGAGGTGAAATGAGCGTGAGTGAGCTATCTATAGAGTCATTACATGCGCTGGTAGCGCAGCGATGTCTATACCGCTGTGTTTTGATTAGCTTGTTTTTATTTTCGTTGTATCTCATCTTTTGTGAAGATCTAAATTATTTAAGTGGAACTTTGAGTTCCACTTAAATAATTCCACCGAAATAATGTTTTTCATTTTTAATGCAAAATAAAATAACATTTGTTTTTATGTCTCATTTGTCTATTAAACCCACGCCTGTATTTCACTCGAGGGGTAGCCACAACAAATATTTCAGTTATGTTATAAATTTCATCATCATCATCATCATTATCAACCTTTTTATCGTCCCACAGCTGGGCACAGGTCTCCTCTCATACAGAGAAGGATTGAGCGTAATCACCACGCTTGCTCAATGCGGCTGGCGATTTCAGACTTGAAAGTCCAGGTTTCCTCAAGATGTTTTCCTTCACCTTCAGTCATTGGTGTCCAAGATATACTTAGAAAGTACATCTAACTTTAGAAAAGTTACATTGGTACTTGCCTGACCTGGAATCGATCCCGCGCACTCATACTTGAAAGGCTGGTGTTTTAATCACTAGGCCACCACGACCATAAATTTCATGTTAAAATCATATTAAAATTAGCCTATAACCAATGTAATTCTTTACTAACATCTCAGCACACGAATCTCAATAATAAGGCAATTATCAAATTATTTGATAAATAGCAATGTGTAAAAATCTATACTACTCTATATACTTCACTAATTTTCATATTTTTCTTCTTTACAGGTTAATGTATTCCTGTCAGCAATAGGTATGTACCTCGTTAAATTATTGACTAAATAAGTTTATTGAACGAATTTATTGCTTTTGAAACACATTCACGGCATTGAAATCCGCAATTACTTTACCAATGGGGTGATTACATAATACACATAAAATGACAACTGATCGCGGGTCCATTTTGACAGTTCACTCACTTTCATTGCGTTATTTACATTGTGTAGCAGATGACTTTTCAAGCTTACGAAGTAATGGATTAATAATATCTACAAAAACTCTCGGTATCTGATTAAACGTGGGTTACGCAATTAGGGTGCTCGTATTGCAAAAAGCCTTCGCGCCTTGGTTGGGGATCAATAAGGGACCAGCGATACCAAACTAACTATCCCATGTATAGGCACGAGTTGAAGTACCTACTCATACACTTGGTTCTATTCAAAAGTGATTTATTCCTATCTTTTTGTTAGAATAGAATAGAAAACTTTTATTCTAGACAGTAGTCTATCAGGTTAGTAACAAAGTTACTTAATTTCTAGTGTTAGTAGGTTACAGATACAAATATAAGACACATATTTACATAAATTAAATTAATACGTAGCGTAGAGCTATATCCACCTCCGCAATATCGGGGAATTCAACCGATCCACGAACACAGAATACTGTTGTAGCTGCCGTGAATACGCGTCATCAGGGATGCGGCGCATCTGCTCCTAATAATTGCAGTAAAATCATTAATATCCGCAAACATCCCTGACGCACTACAACGCCACGGCAGCCCCAACAGCACTCTCAGTGCATTATTGATGCACTACAAGGCCACGGCAGCCCCAACAGCACTCTCAGTGCATTATTGACGCACTACATTGCCACGGCAGCCCCAATAGCACTCTCAGTGCATTATATTACATTGGATTTTCGAATCCACAGGTTTTTTTTAAACGTTATAAACCGCTTGACCGCGATCTTGCCTAATGGTAAGCGATAGTAAGAGATGCAACCATAAAAAAAAAAAACTTTGCCCCATACAAGGAATCACATCTGTGTCGTGACCTAGAGAATTTGACTTTTATTATTGAAATATAAACTTCTTCTGACTCATAATTTGATAACACTGACCATATAAAACGTATTTTTTTCTTTGTTCGAAACCTGAATACAGTTTGTTCAGAATAAGCAGCTGAATCGATTCCAATAAATTTTACAACATGTTATATTTTTTCCTAAATACATTTAAAATATGTTGCAGTGTGGTTACCGAGTGCACAACACACTTCACGACAGATCATAGTGGTATTAGGTGCGTATGCACAGGGCCTGTCTACTGTTGTAGTTATAAAATAAATGGGATGCAGTACCTCTTGGGATCCTTTTGTAAAAGCTTCGAAATTAAATCACATATAATTCATTCCCACGTTATATTTTTCCATTTTAAAACAAGACTCTATAAATAAACAGTTACATATATAAAACATATCTTATAATTTCCTCTATATAGGTACGAACCATTCTTTGTCACAACATTTTTACTACTACTAAAACAACAACATATTTTTTCACTTGTCTCCCGAATCTGTCTTCCAAACTTAAATATATTTAATTTCTTTATAAATGTTAGCTGCCAGAGACAATAATGAAATTCAACCTCAACATCTACCCCTCTGTACAGAGGTGCAATACGTAAAATTAACATGTTTTATGTAAATTATACTACGTTTTATTTTACTACTTCCGGCTGAATTTACGAATACCTATGTACATAATAATATCTACGTATACTAATAAATCAAATCGGTCTAATATTATAAATCGGAAAGTGAGTTTGTTTGTTTGTTTGTTCCGCTTTCACGCCGTAACTACTGAACCGATTGCTTTGAAATTTTGCAGACGTAATGTCCGGATTAAATAATAGGATACTTTTTATCCCGGAAAAATTTGATATTTCCGAGTGAAAACAAAAATATTGTTAGCTTCATACCAGTTCGGTGATAGATGGCGCTGTGTGCCGTTTATATCAATATAATATTTTGCAAACGACTATATACATGTAAACTTAGAAGCTAAATGATACGATAATTTATTAATCCCGAAAATGAGGAATCTAAAAAGCACGATATAACCGAATTCCACGCGGGCGAAGCCGTGGTCGAAAAGCTAGTCACTAAATAATTATATACAAAGAAACAGAAATTATCCATACTAATATTATAAATGCGAAAGTAACTCTGTCTGTCTGTCTGTCTGTTACGCTTTCCCGCTTAAACCTCTCAACCGATTTTGATGAAATTTGGCACAGACAATCTTTAGACCCTGAGAAAGAACATAGGCTACCTTTTATCCCGGAAAAATTTGATATTCCCGAGGGAAATCTAAAAAGCGCGATATAACCGAACTCCACGCGGGCGAAGCCGCGGTCGGAAAGCTAGTTATCAATAAAAGCAAGACGACGCCGCACCGCTGCAGGCGCGGGCGCTGCGTTGCCCATATTTTTGTTAGGACAACGGTAAGTTAACAAGCTCATAACTTTGTAGTTTTGAATGATACCTTTTTGAAATTTTGTACATAGATTCTTTACCTAAAAATACTGGGCATATGTTTTGTGTTTCGAAAATACAAAAAAAAAAACATTGTATTCTATGAACAAATCGATTTAGTCTTGTTTTAATGACAACTAAAAGCCCCCTTTGTAAGAGTGAATGGGCATCATCTGGACACGCTCATTACATCATGGACCTCATCCATCGCTGTCTATTAGGCGTGATTAAGGTCGAAGCTGTCCATTCAGAATTAAAAAATGATAATGAATATGTACGTCATTTAAAAGACCGTGACAGCTTACCATATTTTTTGCATGAAAGGTAAAATTTAATGTACGCCATACAATTAGGGTTTTGGGCCTTCATAAAGGTAAGTAAAATTTAAGCGAAGGCATGGTTGGCTCAGTGATTAAGCCATTGACCACTGCGCTGTGTGACACGGGTTCGTTCCCCGCACGAAACAAATATTTGTATGACCTACAAGTAGTTGTTCCTGGTCTGGCTGTTTGTGTATGTGAGTTTGTATGTTTGTAAACGCACCCACGATACAGGAGAAGTTCCAAGTGTTGGGCATTACTTAAAAAAAAAGAAATACGTTTTCAGTGCATAGGACCATTAACGGACGTCAGACAACTCTAGTCAAAAAGAACATCGCGTGTCATATATCTTAAAGGAAGTTTCTAGAATATTCTAGAAGCTTCTATTTGCCCCTCATTGGACGGGCGGGAACAAGAGTCTTTCTTCTTTCTTTTCTTTTCTTTAAAGTGAATATGACTACTTCAACTCTTAAATGGCCTCTGTGTACCACAATTACCACAATTTTGCCAATAACACGTGTAACATAGTATAGAAATTCTTTAATGAAATTATTTCACAATAATGGCGAATTTCGCCAATGACAGTTCGGAACAAGAGTCGTTTCCTCCAGAAGGGTGTGGATTGTGGCGGGAGCGCTTACAAATATATTTTTAAATATAGAACTACCAATTTGTAGTCTATTCCATCATCATCCCAGCGTTAATCCCAGTCGCATCCGAAGCCTTTTCAGCTTTGGAGTCTGGGGTTCGTCTTACCAGTCCAACAGCTGATATGGCTAAACTTCGACATTTTCTATGAAGCGACTGCCGTCTGACCTCCACAACCCGAAGGCGACATCGAAGCATTGCAGTTAGACAAATTGTAGGACTTTTGAGGGCTCCAACAACCCGTAACGACTGCCACTAGATGTTCGTAGGGCAACCGGGACCAACGGCTTAACGTGCTTTCCGAGGCACGACCAGACCAGTACAAATATTCATATTCATGCATACAAATACTTGCACTGTGCGGGGATCGAACCCGCGCCACCTTGCGCAGCGGCCGCGTCCGCTACCGCCACGCCACGGAGGCTGTCAATTTGTAGTCTATTAATCGTAACCAATCGAAATAATTTAGTTTTAATGCCTCACTAAAAAGGCTGTCTTCAAAGTAAGAGTGAATAGGGATCTTCTGTAAGATCGATGAATTGCCGACCTCATCCATCACTTTCCATCGGCCGGGATCGTCAATGTCAAGAGCAGGCCGATTTGACAATAAAAAGAACAAAATTCGAATATGTTCGTCATTCAAAAGACCTTTGACAGCTTACCATAAAGTCACAGCTGTGCCAGTAATATTTTTTTTAGTACGAAAGGAGTGTTGATGAAAAATCGACTTTTTTACAGAACTTAATGTTCGCTCGTCCAAAGGGACATTAAGTACACATGAGAATTTCGAATGGAATAGTCTTCCATAAAGTAAAATATTACTGACACGCGATTGTAACGATCTAGTGATTTAGAAAAGTCATAATGGATTTAATATTGTTATTACTAAAATGGACTTCATGCCCTTTGCCATAATAACTACATTTATTTTAGAAATACACAATTACACAATACATTTTTATTTTTCTTAGATTTTATTTTCCGATGCGTGTCTGGCCATAGGTTTTTTTTTTAATAATTATAAACTAGTGCTTGACTGCAATCCCGCCTGATGGTAAGCAGTAATGCAATCGTTGATGGTAAAGCGCACTAGTTTATTAAGCCTATTCACTTAAAAAACTAAGAAGTAGGAGGAGGAGGACGGCAGTTGAGCGAGGTGATGCAATGTTAAACCCAAGACCAACTGGACCAAACTCCCGACACAACAACATTTGGCGCATCGTACCCGCCACACATCGCAACACAACTGCTCAGACCCGTCCTCCGTACGGCTTCACCAGACATCATGCCGGAACATGACGAATCGCTTGGCGGTAAGACTTTGTCTGGTGGGTGGTAACTTCTGCCGGCAGCCGAAGTTTTTTTTTTTTTAATTTTAGATATGGTAAAGATATTTTACGTACTATAATTCAATGGTATAGGTACTAGCATTTCAAAAATCATCACTTTATAAAGTAAGTTACGGATCTTCGGAAGCCCAAAAGTCTAACCATCAATCTTATAAAGGGGTATCGGCATCACCCAGTAACTGATTTGTGGATATTAAACAGATAGACGATTCATGTAAAGTACATTGTTAACATACTTATCGACGCTTGAAAGGCAATCATATATAAGCGACAAAAATTAGTAAATTGAGTTATATACACCAAACGACGCAGAAAAATCTGGCGGTTCGAATGGTGTATATATAACTCAATTTACGAATTTTTGTCGCTTAGATATGATTGCCTTTCAAGCGTCAATATACATATTCAGCCTATAATGGTCCCACTCCTGGGACACAGGCCTCCTTTCGGTGAGAGGGAGTGGGCCGGTCTCCAAAGCCTGGAGCACAGGCGTAGAGTAGCCAGCCTTTCGGTCTTCTATAGGTTGCATTCTGGTGAGTGTGCAAGGGAATTGCATGATTTAATTCCCCCATCACCGTTCCACCATCGGACGACCCGTCGTACGGCGAGTTTCCACCCTTACGTTGTTGATACCACTGCGACCCGGACGAAGCGTTTCGCTTCCTCTTTTATACCGCGTACATCGAGGGACTGGAACAATTTGCCAGCGACGGTGTTTCCGTCACATTACAATTTGAGTGTCTTCAAGGCTAGAGTGAATAGGTTCTTAATAAACTAGCGCGCTTTACCATCAATGATCGCATCACTGCTTACCATCAGGCGGGATTGCGGTCAAGCGCTTGTTTATGACTTATAAAAAAAAAAAAATCTACCACGCGGGCCCAGTGCGGGTTGGTAGAAGTTACATGTCTTTGAAGTTTTTGCCTCTAGGACGTGCCGGTTTCCTCATGATGTTTTTCTCCACCATTTTGAGAGCAGAGGTGAAGAAATAATTTACATAAGGTAAAGCGCCTGTCGGCGTTCGAACCTACGACCTACAATTTGTAGGTCGGGGGCGATACCACTAGGCCACCGCTGCTATCGCCATATATTATTTCTCCAAGGGTCTGAAACCGTTTTCTCCCTTTTTCTCTCTTTCTATCGAACCAATCTGAACGTCCGACCCATCAATCGACAGATATTCGTCCCTGGTACCATGGAATACTATTTTCAAATTATTAGTATAGTGCGAATTTTTCGCACGAGTCAGCTAGAGTGTGTTAATACAGTTTTCAGCTAAATCCAGCTAGATTGGAGCTGACCCTAACAAACATGGAAAAATGCCGGGCAGATGATACGATCATCTTATAAAACACTTAATAAGGAGTCTATAATGTTCTCATTGTTGGGACACAGGCCTTTTGGTAAGAAGGAGTGGGTTGTTAGATTTACCACGTCTTAGAATGTTTAGTTTTATGACATGCCAACTTTCTCACATTATTAGCCTTCAGTTCTTCGTTTTTTTGACAGCTGTGGTTATGAATTATTCATCATCATCAACTCAGTGTTAATCCCGGTCGCATCCGATCTTTTTTCAACTTTGGAGTTTGGTGTCGGCTTTACCAGTCTAACTGCTGAGTTTGGCTAAATTTTGATATTTTCCATGAAGCGACTGCCGTCGAACCTCCACAACCCGAGGGCGATCGAAACATTGCAGCTAGACCAATTGTTAGACTTTTTGAGGGCTCCAACAATTCGTAACGACTGTCATTAAACGTTCGTATGGCAACCGGGTCGTGGCCTAGTGGTTAAAACACCAGCCTCTCAAGTATGAGTGCGCGGGTTCGATTCCAGGTCAGGCAAGTACCAATGTAACTTTTCTAAAGTTGTATGTACTTTCTAAGTATATTTTGGACACCAATGACTGAAGGTGAAGGAAAACATCTTGAGGAAACCTGGACTTTTATAAGTCTGAAATCGCCAACCCGCATTGAGCTAGCGTGGTGATTACGCTCAATCGTTCTCAGTATGAGAGGAGACCTGTGCCCAGCAGTGGGACGATAAAAAGGTTGATGATGATGATGATGATGGCAACTGGGACCAACGGCTTAACGTGCTTTCGGAGACACGACCAGGCCAGTGCAAATATTTGCAGTGCGCGGGGATCGCACCCTCGCCTCCTTGCGCAGCGACCGCGTTCGCTGCCGCTATGCCATGGAGGCTGTGTGAGTGGTGATGAATTATTATATTAAAATAATTTACATAAACTAAAACACTTACGTGGGTTCGAACTTACGATCCACAACTCGTAAATTGCAGCCGTTTCTACTACGCCACCAGTGCTCATACATATTAACACATAACACAACGTAAATTGTGGATGTGTTTCAGAAACTGGTAATACTCCTTCGAGGCTTCGTACCAAATGGCAGTGATGTGGAATAATTACGACGTTGATAAATTTGATACAGACGACAGCACATCAAGCTACTACAATCTGTAAGATTTCTTTATTAGATTTTCAACTCTATCTCTATAGCATTAATGCTCAAGGTTGAGTGAGAATATTTGACAGTTTCGGGTAGCTTACGCAGGTAAGCTACCACAAACAACAAACAAAGGCTTGTATGTACGGACGACAGCAGTGTCGTCCGTACATACAAGCCTTTGTTTATGTATATACTCTATACATATTAAAAAATAAACTCTTTAATTTTGTTCGATTCTATTACCTAGTTATCACTGCAACTTTGCAACGGATCATTATAAAACTTTCACCATATCTGCAAAGTGTACACTTTAATGTTATTAAAATTGCATGTAATAAAGAAGTCGCGATGTTCTGTGAAGTAAAAAAATCACACAAATTAGAGGCGAATTGCTAATTTATGTTTGAACAATTCCTAGTTAAAAACTACTTTAGAGAGAATACACTGACCTGAATAAAATCATTGATTGTTCTGAATGTAGAGGAATTGTCGCTTAATCTTGCTTTCTTTTTTTTTTGTAAATTATAAACTAGCGCTTGACCGCAATCCCGCCTGATGGTAAGCAGTGAAGCAATCGTTGATGGTAAAGCGCACTAGTTTATTAAGAGCCTATTCACTGTAGCCTTAAAGACACTCAAATTACAGTCCGACGGAAACACCGCCGCTGCCAAATTTTTCCAGTCCCTCGATGTACGCGGTATAAAGGAGAAGGCGAAATGCTTCGTCCGGATCGTAGTGGTGTTAACAACGCAAGGGTGGAAACTCGCCGTACGACGACGGGTTGTCCGATGGTGGAACGGAGATGGGGGAATTAAATCATGCTTTCGCTTGCTCTTTTAGACAGATTGGAAAATAAAGTGATACATTGCAGATTATCCCTCTATCCTTAAAGTAAGGAGGAGTATAAAATCAGTAGGGATTGGAACACTAACCTTAAAATGTGAAAAAGTCCAAGCATTCACCAAGTAATGAGAATCTCAACGACTCCTTGTTAATCAAAGTCCAGGAAAATAAAGAACACTTTCTCACAATTTCTTATTTTCCCTCGAAAAAGTATTTACTCACTTGTGTTTATCTATACTTTACTTACAACAACATTTTTATCTCACGGATCCACGCGGTACTGTGTCACATTACTTTTAGTAACCAAGTGTATAAACACGGTGTTTGTGTGTGTGTGTGTGTGTAACAAGCAACGTGTACATGATGACGAGTAGCGATAGCATTTGATACACACAAGTATACGTGGGTGGCCTAGTGGTTAAAACACCAGCCTCTCAAGTATGAGTGTGCGGGTTCAATTTCAGGTCAGGCAAGTACCAATGTAATTTGTCTAAGTTAAATGTACTTTCTAAGTATATCTTGGACACCATTGACTGATTAAAAGGTGAAGGAAAACATCTTGAGGAAATCTGGACTTTAAGTCTGAAATCGCCAACCCGCATTGAGCAAGCGTGATGATTACGCTAAATCCTTCTCTGTATGAGAGGAGACCTGTGCCCAGCAGTGGGACGATAAAAAGCTTGATGATGATGATGATGATGACGTACACATACAAACACTGCTGACTTCGCCATTGTTTCGCGAAAGCTCTTGGACTACGCAGAGTACGGCAACCAAAAGTAAAACACGCGCCGTTTCGTATAATCAAACAACATTTATAAGATAACGAGTTAAGAAAAATAAAAAGTTCGTTTATTTTAACCTAATCTTTTGAACTACAAATTGGAAAAAAAAGTATTTTGGGCTTTGATATCCCAATTCTCGTGTAAGATAAATAGGCCTTTAATATTACGTTACAACTTTTAGGAGCTGTGCAAGTAGAAAAAAGTAGAAAGAGCGCTAATTAATTTTCGCTTAGCGCTTTTTCTTTATTTTTACTTTATTCTTTCATATTTGCGCAGCGAGTGGTACGGTGTGACGGGAATGGTCAGAGGGCAAAAGCGTTTTTATAAAAATCTGTGTTATTTTAGTATTTCTAAGCGAACAAAGTCACGAGCAGAAGTTGTGTTTAACAGCTGTATTAAGACGGGTCTGAGTAGTTGTGTGGCGATGTGTGCCGGGTACTATGCGCCAAATGTTGTTGTTTCGGGAGTTTGGTCGTGGAGATCAATCTCCCTCTGGCGCAGCATCGTTGGTCGTGTTGGTCTTGGGTTTAACATTGCATCACCTCACTCAACTGCCGTCATCCTTCCTATTCCTAAGTTGTATAAGTGAATATGCTTAATAAACTAGTGCGCTTTACCATCAACGATTGCATCACTACTTACCATCAGGCGGGATCGCAGTCAAGCACGAGTTTATAAAAAGGGGTAAGTAAGTATTATAAAATCTAAGATTATTTAGAAGACAATAAAGCTTGGGATTGAGCTGCTCGCTCTGCAAAGCAATATTATATGCTTAATTATGCTACAATTATGACATTTTAATCACTGTTTTTTTTTAAATCACTTAAATTGATTGTTATGTACAAGGCAAACACATATTTTTATTGTAAACATCTTCATTTTTGATGTCTGGACTTGAAAAAAGATCCGCCCTCCTCCTTGAAAAAAGGATCCCAGAGTTTGTTTCGGCTGTTCTTCTCAGAGGTAGTCAGTTAAGAAATGCCGGCCCCAAATAGTTTAAAAAAAAATATGACGTGTAAAAGTGAGCAGTGATCCTACTTGCATAATAAACGATTTCATTTCACTTGTGTGTTGAATCAAGTAAAATGGCGACTGATAGTAACTTACACTGGTGATTTGATTACTCCCGTAGCACGCAGCCTCCGGAGTCATCGATAAATTAGTTTGTATCCATTTAATTAATACTGAACTAACATGAAAGGGTTCAAAGTTTGTTGCTACGCTACATTTTGTGATTATCAACTAAAATGTAAATAAAATAACATATTTGAAGCGTTTCGCCTCCTCTTTTATACCGCGTACATCGAGGGACTGGAACAATTTGCCAGCGGTGGTGTTTCCTTCGGACTACAATTTGAGTGTTTTCAAGGCTAGCGCGCTTGACCATCAACGATTGCATGACTGCTTACCATCAGGCGGGATTGCCATCAAGGGCTAGTTTATAAACTATACAAAAAATAAATAATGTCATAATGTACATACATATCTTGCACCCGCCATGTTTTGTGTCTGCTTCACTCTAAGGTGAAGATTAGGAGTGAGCTAGAATAATCTCCACAGACCATGATACATGTCACGGTATCTTATCAGGGAGGGAAATTCTCTGTGACCAACTGCTGTAGCAATCAGACGTTGAGGAATTCCTGATGAAAACGCAATGTTACCTTCACCAACCTAGGCATTGAGAAACCTTAAACACAGGAATAGCGATTAAGACTACTAAACCAGGGATGTTACAGAGCTTCGACTCCCACTCCGTTAAGTCGGAACTTCCGATTATTATCGTACATTCGGTTCCGACATCGGTTCCGATACTTTTAAATCGGAGGTTTAAATCGAAGGTTATTAAAGCATAACATAGCGGCGGCGGCCTGTCGACTGTTAAGAACAGCCCCCTAATAGACGAACATATTTTTGTCAAATGATTGCGACTAGTTGAGATCGTTTGGACCGCCCATTGGACCGTTCGGGGCAGGTAATCACGCGGGTAATTCCACGACTCCTGCTTCATGCAATCTATTGTCAATTATTTTTTCACTTGGTATTAGTTTATTACCACTCGATACGTTCATAGGTTATAGACATTTGTTTTGATTTTTGGCTAGTTTTGGAGGCAACACATTTGATATAATTTGTTTTATTGTTTCATTTATTGTTTTCATTTATTGTAATATAATATGATACTTTGGGTTTTAATAAACTTCATTTATTTTCTTGTTCATTTGGAAATATGCTCAGTTTCTTTTCACTGTTTGTGTTTAATTTCACAATAAAAAAATTAATTGAAAAAAATAACTGAATGGTGTTTTTTTTTTTTGTTTAAATAAAAAATCTCTTTCCTACCACCACTTCTGACCCTACCTCCGCCTCCGGTTCCGACTCCGATAAACCAAATTTAAAAACTCCGACTCCTGCCCCGGTTCCGATATAACTACCCCCGTGAGTTCAGGCGCTTTTGCCATACCTATTATTGGAATCAATTGTAACAGCACATACCTACTTAGGACCCATTAACTTGATCAAATTTTATTCCGTGGTGCTTGGCAATCTGGGCTTCTTCCAGTTGCAATAATGTCCCTTTGTGCCAATTGTCCTAGTTCTGTTCTGTCTCTTGCTTGTTATGGAGGGAAGTGGAAAAAATATATTTTTTCTTACTCCTTCGCTATTCGCTATTCATGATTAATTTCGTTGCGGGACCCAAGACAGTTGAATCGTTTCTCCGGGACTCGTCGAGCTTCATTGCTCGGCGTTTTTCTGGCGGTCTCCACTGTTGATTCTGACTTTCAGGAGTTGCAGTGGGTGGGAAATGTGTGGCGGGCTTTGTCCCAAAAAAAAAGAACTACCTCCGTCCCTACACTAAACCAACTTGTTTCACTCAGAAAACACGTGTTAATTAAGTACAATATCGTATTTCCCCGCCAATGGAAACCTTTCCCATTCATCATTTTCGCGCGTGAAATATAACACTAATTGCCTAAATAAACCACTTAATTTAGTATCGAATGGCCATAAATCTGAATAAATGAATTCAAATAGTAATTTGATCTGAGCTTCATTAATTACTTAACTTTGAATTCGTGGTTTAGTAGTAAATATTCGCTGACAATAACTACGCGCGAGTGATATTTTGGTGTTTGTATAATTTAATGTCTTTTAAAATTAGACTTTATGAAGCTAATTTATATTGAAGCTTAATTAAATTTTCAGATTGTGTTGATTCATCTCGCTCAAAATCATCTTTATTTTCGTTTTGTGCATAGACTGTCTAAGGTATTGTTACGAGCTAGGGGTACTAAAATGCCGGTTAAGCATGGGGATTATGGCAAACCCCCCAAAGCTTTCATTACTTTGCGAGGACTTTGCCCAGCAGTGGACCACTGTAGGCTAAAAAAGAAGAAATCTTTCTCCCACCACCTCTGACCAGGAGAGGAAAATTTTCAGAAACAGGAATATGATGAATTCTTTTAAAAGGGACAAATTCTCATAAATAATATTTACTAATATTATTCGGTCAGTTAATGCTATAACCTTCAAAGTAAAAAGAAAGTTGGACCAACAACCACGAAAAGCTTGTCATTTCGGTCTTAATGCTTTTGGGCAGAAAATGCCAAACAGTGAACTGCGATAAGCTTACTCGATTGATTGATTACGGGTAATTATGATATCTTAGATGGGTCTTCTTATATTCACACTGATAATTCTAGTAAAATTGTTGTTAGCCCAAAATTAATAGAGCTTGATTACACACAAATTTAACGTTGTAATCAAATGTACCTTTTTTTTTGTTGGTATGGGAAATCATCAAATGACTTCTCTCGCTCTGGGCGGAGCGGAAGGGCGTGTCAGACTTTTAATGACTAAAATCCACCCATGTTTCTTGCCCGTGTTGCTTGCGCGAAGGCCAGGGCCACGGTTTCTTTTTTAACTAACCCAGAACCCTGACCCATGAGGCATCGGTCTTCGTGGACCCCATCACGATGTGCTGAAATCTCTTTGAGGCGCGCGTGAAAGACAACGCGCCGTCGACTCGGGCCTGTTCCTTACCTGGCGGTGAGCAGTGGCAGCAGGGTTTCAACTCAAAATAAAATAGTCAAAAATTGATAACAAATTTTCGGTTTCGTGTGTTTCCTAAATTAAAATAATTGCAAACAGCACCACACTACATACATATGTGAATAACTACGCGTTACACGTCACGTTACTTGCCAAAATCACGATAAATATCTTAAATAATTCTGTGCGCCTAGTACGGTAGTAGTCTATCACAGGCGGTGTTTTTTCTCATAACTTCCTAACTTATAGAGATAGGATTGAAAAACCCTTCCAATATCATTTGATATCATGTAAAGGTACAATGCCCTTGGTATGTATATACCCTTTATGTTACACGTTGTATAATACTGTCTATCTAATTATACGTGATTAAATAATATCTACAACCTAATGATAGTGTACATTCAACAGGGTAGTTGCTTAACACATTATCACTAGCAATGGGTTTCATTTTGACAGTTCAACGACATTCATTGCGTTATTTACGTTATTGAACAGACACATTTTCCAACATAGGGAGCAATGGGATAGCAATAAGCTTCAGAATGATTCCAACTGATAGTAAAAGTGTGGTACGCAATTAGGATTCCGATTGAGTTAGTCATTCTTACTAACTAATTAGGAATGATAAGTGGCTAAATAATAAAAAATAATTATAATAAAACGCTGAAAAAAACATGTGCCTTATTCCTTTACTCGTGTCCGACTCCATTAACTTTTTCAGGTTATTTTAATTTTATTTTTTGCTTTTATGGCAGCCATTATATTTACCTATTCTGAAAATTTTTAACTGACAATCTATTATGGCTCAAAATCCAACAGCCAAGTGACAGACGGGAAGACAGTGGCGTTTATTGGACTTGCATCGTGGTCGCATATATGACATAATTAATTTACACAATATATTGTGGAATACTTTAAAAAACTCTCGATGAAGTACGGAGTACCTACCTTCTGACTATTTTGCGTCATACGACTCATACGGCATTACTGGATTAATTCTCACAGCCCCTTACAAAATGTGCTTTGTAAGGGGCTGTGAGAATTAATTATATTTTTTGTCAATTTTAATGTTTAAATATATGGTAAAAACTCACAGCACATAAGCGTCACCAATGCAAATGCCCATGCAAATGATGCCTACCCTTTTGACTACATTTGAATGTTAAATCATCGGAAAATATAGTAATATTCCAGTCAAAATCTAAATAATTCCGTGCGACATGAAATAGATCGATTTCAAGTCGCACGGAATTATTTAGATTTTTACGCTTTTCTGTCAAGAAGGGCTATTTAGCTGGTCTGCTGTGATACAAGCTTTTAGCTTGCAGAACACGGAGAACAATTTGCAATAAGGTATCAATTATTATCGCAAACTGTTTTGTTGGTATGAAATCATTTTTGTTTTATATTCGCTCACCACATTAGGTTGTGTAAAACATAGTGAGGAGATATCGTGAAGCCAAAAACTTCGAAAACAATTGACATCTACCAACCCGCACAGTGACAGCCTAGTAGATTACGGTCCACACCACTCGCCCGCCCGAGAGGAGCGTTGACCATACTTTTGATGGGACAACCAAGTAGGATAACAAGCTCATTACTCTGTTGTTATTCATGATCTTTTTGAAATTTTGTACATAGATTTTTTACTTAAAAATAATGTTGTATTATGTTGTCACTGCGCCTCTCTAATAAGCGACGGCTTTTCACTTCGCTGTTGACTAGCCAGGCTACCCTTTTCCTCATATCCTTTGATCTGACATATAGGATTCCCCTTAAACAAAAAAAAAGTGATATTAGGCAGCTTTAACAAAACATAAAGTAATAAAATAAATAAATAAATATATACGGACAAATCACACAGATTGAGCTAGCCCCAAAGTAAGTTCAAGACTTGTGTTATGGGATACTAACTCAACGATACTATATTTTATAACAGATACATATATAGATAAACATCCAAGACTCAGGCCAATCAAGAAAAGATCTTTTTCCATCATGACCTGGCCGGGGATCGAACCCGGGGCCTCCACGTCGCAGGCAGGCGTGTTGACCGCTGCGCCATTGAGGACGACAAAGTGCTTTCATTTTAAAATACATTATATAATTATATTTATTAAATATAATATTAAAACCCTGTATTAAACATTACTTATTAGGCCTCACGATGGAACAAGAAAAAAAAAAAAAAGAAAAATTCAGTTATTATAATAATTCCATCGTATTCCAACTAACATATTAAATGAAAGTTACAATTTATGAAAATAATAGATACTCACGACCAAACGGTCTCCGAAGCCTGGAGCACAGACGAAGAGTAGCTAGCCTGTCGGTTTTCTTTAAGTTGCGTTTTGGAAAGTGCGTTAGGGGATTGCATGACTTAATCCCCCCATCTCCATTCCATCATCGGACGACTCGTGTTAAGAGGGAACTCTAGTGGTGCTTTCTATATTTCTATGTGTCATTCCACTGTTTTCTTCGTGGATAATGCTTTTAGAGCAATTATTTTTTTCCTCAATTTTACACCGTGATTATACGTGCCCATATCATTTGATTTTGTCCGAAACTGAAAATAGAAGAAATACGATACTTCAAAATCGCGAAAAAGGACCCATTTTTTTCGTGGTATTTAGATGACTATTAGACAAACGTGATATGTTTTTGACAAAAAAAGAAAATAATAGAAGCATAGATACTCTTTTCTCAAAATTTTGGTACAAAAATAATTGAGATCTATCGTGTTTTGAAAAAGAAAACAGCGGAATACGAAACGTGTTTTGGTCAACGTTGTAGGTAAAATCAGCCTGAGCTGCAACTGTCCTTTCTGCACTTTACCGGGAGAGGTTGAAAGCAGCGCGACGGCAATAGTTTCTTCAAATAAGTACCTATTTTCCAAATTCCTCGTCACTAGAGTCCCTTCTTAAGACCAGCTTTCAGAGGAGCTTAGCTTTGCATGAATTGACCAATCATTATGCTCGCAATCTCCTCTTCGCTTCAAAGGAAACAGCACGAGCGGGGTGGAATGGAAGCGAGACGATGCGGTACGGAGGATAACGAGCATTGGGGAGCTGAGCAGAGGACAGCGGAACGGTGCTGTACGGAGAACAGCGGGGAGGTGGGTGACTCGCACGCAGTGCCTCAGTTATCATCATTATGTCATTAGATGCATACGAATCAAAACGGATCAGAATTTCAAAATTACGCTTTGCTCCGCTCCGCTTCATTCCACTACATACAATTATTTAAGTATGTTCAAGGCTAGGGTGAATAGGCTCTTAATAAACTAGCGTGCTTTATCAGCAACAATTGCATCACTGCTTACTATCCATGGGATTGCGGTCAAGCATTAATTTATAATTTAGTAGGTATATAAAAATACACTTTTTCACGTTATCTTCCATTGATAAAATATTAAACTAAGGTAGATATGTCACTAGCGCACTAAAAATGAAGCGTACAAAAGGAAGTAAGTCCTGTATCTCGCTTTAGTCACTCTCGATACACTCGTAAAAACAAACGACAAACACTAACAGCGCAAACGACAAACACTAGACATCTTTTTCTTCTCTATGCTTTAGATTGCGCCCCATCTCACTCACACTGTACCAATGTATGCCGAATAAAAATATGCATGTGTGCTGCTGCTGTGTTCGGCACATTTTTTTTTGGTCAGTTTGTTAGGATATATCGTATCTGTTTAATATTTTATCAATGTTATCTTCTATCCTTTTCTTAATTAAATAGAAAGAAAAATATGTACTTAACTTAAAATTGGTTTAGTTTTGAGCAAGAGAATCGTTGCCATGACAGCCTCCAGGTGGCGCGGGTTCGATTCCCGCACAGTGCAAGTATTTCTATGCATGAATATGAATATTTGCACTGGTCTGGTCGTGCCTCGGAAAGCACGTTAAGCCGTTGGTCCCGGTTGCCATACGAACATCTAGTGGCAGTCGTTACGGGTTGTTGGAGCCCTCTAAAGTCCAACAATTGGTCTAACTGCAATACTTCGATGTCGCCATCAGGTTGTGGAGGTCAGACGGCAGTCGCTTCACGGAAAATATCGAAGTTTAGCCATATCAGCAGTTGGACTGGTAAAGCGGACCCCAGACTCCAAAGCTGAAAAGGCTTCGGATGCGACTGGGATTAACGCTGAGGTGATGATGAAGAGAATCGGCGCCATTAACTCATAGATTTACCTCACAACAATATAAATTCTTTTGTTATTTGGTATTCTAAGTACAATCTACATTTCTAACTTTACGAAATGTGCGAACAAAGCGAACAAGATAAAGAATATTATGTATGTTTCAGTGGCATTATTTCAATTTCAAATCGAATAAAAACTTATTAAAACTCTATGTAGGTACTGAATGTGAGTACAGCTCACTGATTCACGCATCTGTTTCCTCGGTTTGTTTTCTCGGTGGTAGATCATAACATCGGCTGCCGGCAGAAGTTACCACCCACCAGACAAAGTCTTGCCGCCAAGCGATTCGTCGTGTTCGCGGCATGATGTCTAGTGAAGCCGTACGGAGGACGAGTCTGAGCAGTTATGTTGCGATGTGTGCCGGGTACGATGCCTCAAATGTTGTTTTGCCGGGAGTTTAGTCGTGGAGAGTCTCCACATTAATCTCCCTCTGGCGCAGCATCGTTGGTCGTGTTATTGGATCTAATATTTCACCACCTCGCTCAACTGCCGACTTCCTTCCTATTCACTAAGGTTTTTTAAGTATATGGGCTTAATAAACTAGCGCGCTTTACCATCAACGATTGCATCACTGCTTACCATCAGGCGGGATTGCAGTCAAGCGCTAGCTTATAATTATTTAAAAAAAATGAGTTTTCATTACGAGACTCGATCGTCGATATCGACCGCGTTTGACTCATCGATTGTCCCGCTTCAAGGTTGTAAGAACTCTCAACCAATGAGAGCGCCAAATGCGGTCGATATCGACGATCGAGTCTCGTAATGAAAACTCATACTAGGCATACTGCATGCGCCTAACCGTTAAGTATCTTAATTTATCATAAGATTGAAATTATGAACTATAATCATTTGCTTTTTTATGCATCTAACAGATATCGACTATAGTCTACTCCCAATGTCAATAGTCGGCTCCACACCAGACGATCCAAAATGGATCGGCGATCCCGCGATTCGCGATCCAAGTTCGTGATGTGCGGAGCGTGGATCGTTCTTGGTCGATCCAACAGCAATCTTTTGCGATCCTGACTGGCTGCTCCAACACGCTCCTGCCGATCCATACTGAATCAGTTAAATTTTGTTTGGCTATGGAGTCACACGTGCAACGACGGCGACATATAGCCGTAGCAGCAGCAAGCTACATTTTACTTGTATATTTATTTACTACAAAAATTACGAAAACGAAAAGGTCAGTATTAGTTGGTATCATTAGGATTCCATTAATATTTATTCTCCCTATATAGGGAAATTAAACGGATACATTGCGAATTATCCATAACGGCGGATCACGCGGTTCAAATTCTTTGAAGCTAGAAAAGGAAAAACGTGTGTTCTTTGCTGTACTTTTTAGGGTTTCGTAGCCAAATGGCAAAAAACGGAACCCTTATAGATTAGTCATGTCTGTCTGTCCATCTGTATGTCACAGCCATTTTTTTCCGAAACTATAAGAGCTATAGGTACTGTTGAAGCATAGTAGGTGATGAGATGTATTCTGTGAACCGCATTAAGATTTTGATGCAAAAATTAAAAAAAGTATATTGAGGGCTCCCCATACTTAGAACTGAAACTCAATATTTTTTTTTCATCATACACATATATGTGGGTTATATATGGATAGGTCTTTATATATGATATCGAGGTTTCTAAAATATTTTATTTTATTATTTCTAAACCGAATAGTTTGCAAATGTTGCAGCTTCCCTCACGCCCTTTATGCCTGGGTCTTTTGTTGAAGTAATAATGCGTTTCGCCTCCTCCTTTATACCGCGTACATCGAGGGACAGGAACAATTTGCCAGCGGCGGTGTTTCCGTCGGACTACAATTTGAGTGTCTTCAAGGCTAGAGTGAATAGGCTCTTAATAAACTAGTGCGCTTTACCATCAACGATTGCGTCACTGCTTAGCATCAGGCAGGATTGCGGTCAAGCGCTGGTTTATAATATGTTTAAAAAAAAGTTTTTAGTTATTTACATTTTCATTTAAATGTATATTTCATTGTCATTGTATTTTCTTGTGTTCATCATTATACATAGTATTGTATAGTCATGTGTTTTTTAAATGAACAGACAGCTGTGCTGCTGGGGAGTTTCTTCCGCCACTTCTTCTTCCCAGCGAAAGCACAAGGAAGTGTCGATGGGTGGGCGTTTTGGGGGACTGTCTTATGTAATATTGACGTTCAAAAAGTGCTGACTCTCAGCGTAATTTGAATAAATTACTTTTGATTTGATTTGATTCCGGCGACCTTCACCAGTTCATCAGTCCACCCTGTTGGGGGCCTTCCTACGCTGCGTATGCTGCGCCGTACCCTTTAAAACTAAAATAAAAATATTGTTATTCAGGCCTTTAACATAAAGAGCAAACTAATGCTTCTTAGAACCTACTCAACTTTAGTTTTACTACTTGCAGTGTAAAAGTGTTTACAAAAGATTTATGGTCTGGAAAGCAATAACTTTTGTTTGAAGTATGAGGTTTTTTCTTTATATATTTGAAGTCAGAATATAAAAGGTCGTTCAATTGAATCAAAATAATATTAGCAACAACATAACCAGCTTATAATGTTGCCACGCCTTGGACATAGGACTCCTCCTCCTCCTCTCGATGAAAGGGAGTGGGCCGTAATCCACGACTCGGGCCCAGTGCGGGTTGATAGATGTCATATTTCTTCGAAGTTTTGGCTCTAGAATATGCCTTATTAGCAACTAGAAATGTTTAAATCGACCTACCGTGGTTATTTTTTAAATCAGACATGCATTTTTTAAGTTATGATCAAATACAGGGTTCGGCACTCGAAGTGTTACTAATTTTACGTTGCTATAGCAACTAAACTGTTTACAATATGGCGCCCATTTTTTCACATTCCTTAGTGTATGGTATTGTTAATAAACTAACAAAAGCCTACTATTTTTCGTCGTTGTTAAAAAAAGTTTTGCAGATGGAAGTCAAACGAAACAGTGTCATTGCTTTGTATTTGGCTGGAAAATCGCAGGCAGCCATCGTTAATGAGCTAGGACATTTACATTTGAACAAAATGTTTGTGTATCGGACCATCACGCGTTACAATGATACGGGTAGCATCAAAAAACGCCATGGAGGTGGACATCCAACAACAGCAACATCATCAGCAATGGTTCCAAAGGTAAAGGCTAGAATTGAACGAAATCCACGACAAAGCGCAGTTAAATTGGCGAAAGGTTAATGTATCTGAGCGGAGCATAGGGCGCATATTAAAAAATGAACTTCAACTGAAGCCCTACAAATTACAAAAAGTGCAAGATCTGACACTTGCACAAAAGACAGTTCGTCTAGAAAGAGTTAAGAACTTAAAGCACTTGCACGTTGATAGCTTGCTTGAAAATTTGTTATTTTCCGATGAAAAATTTTTTACCGTTCAGCAATATGTGAACAAGCAAAATGATCGCATATGGTTAAAGTGTAAATCAAATGACAATTTAGACCAACGAATTGCCTTGCGAAAGCAAGCACCAGCATCTGTGATGGTTTGGGCGGCGGTAACTGCCATGGGACGCTCACCTCTCGTTTTCATTGACCAGGGTGTAAAGATAAACCAGCAGATCTACCGTAAAAAGATTTTAAACGATGCTTTGTTACCTTGGGCACGTAAGCAATTTGGTAGAAATCATTGGACCTTTCAACAAGACTCGGCACCATCTCACAAAGCTCGTGAAACCCAATTTTTTTTTACAAGAAAATGTTCCGAGCTTCATTTCTTCGCAACAATGGCCACCATAATCCCCGGACTTAAACCCAATGGATTTTTCCATATGGTCAATTCTAGAAGCCAAAGTGTCAACAAAAAAATATGAGACGGTCGACGCCTTAAAGATTGCGCTTCGCCGAGAATGGAACAAAATACCAGCAGACCACATTCGTGCAGCGTGTGAAGCCTTCTCGGTCAGACTCGATGCTGTTATCCGCGCTAAAGGTTGCCATATCGAACAATAGCTTCTTTTTTTATTTATTGTATATGTCTTTTTTCGATACCGAAGTTTTAAAATAAATATGCTCATGTTTAATAGAATTACAGCATTTTGAATTGGTAACACTTCGAGTGCCGACCCCTGCATAATCGACTTTCGTAAGTTTGATCACAAGTATTGGAATATGCAACAAAATTTTAGCTCACCCTTTGTCAAAGAAAGTGAGAATGTTGTACAAACTTGTCCAAATAGCAGTTAAGCGTAGATTGTAAGTTAATATTGTTAAACGTAGGTATGTGTGTACCTATGAAGGTGGCATGATCATGCTTGATCTAACCCTCCTTAATCAATAAAGAATTAAAAAAAAGTTTAAGCACAAGGAGTTATCAGATGATCGGGATAGCGAACAAATGCGATATTAATTTCTATAGCTATGTCGAATTTCAGTAGACTTAAATTGATTGACCAATATTTCCATACCTGCATTTTTGAGGATCAAAAACTTCACAAACGGTGCATTATTGGCTCCAATCTCTCCAATCAAATCATCCATCTACTCACAATTATCTAAAAAAATAATATCTGTATCCTGATAATAATAATATAATTCATTTCATCCTATTTTCATCTCCTACTATTTACTGAAACTTCTAATAAACAAAAATAACTTTGAAAATCTGAGTTGGTGTCCACAACTCCAAGTCAACGCATACATAAAATAATGTTTAATAAAAAATACTATAGAGTGCAGTCCCCCACAAAATTACCGACCTCAGAAAACCACAATCAATTCTTGCCATAGACCAAAAAATTATATAATTAAAATTTTATGCGTGCAACGTTCGACCATCAACACTTTCACTGGTCTATTACTCGTAATTGATTTTGATGATACGACCGAGCCAAGTGCTAAAGTACAATGTGATTTGATTGGGCATAAAAGCCAGTTCACACCTACGGATCATAAAAGGTAAGGAAAAAATACACGCAATAATTGTGGCGTATGTCAGGAGCGGAGACGTTAATGGATTAGGTATTAGTTCAGTCGATTTATTGTATAATCTTGATACTTTGTGATTAGGGGACGTCACGTCTTCTGAAAATGTTTTAAGTTACGGAATAATTTAGTCGAGTTCCAAAGAAAATATCAATTTTTGCTAGTCAACTGACTTTTTTTTATATTATTTCTACAACGAAAACGGAACTACATATGTGAAGTAAAGTGTCCTATGTATATTCGTATTTAGAACAAGATTCCTAATTAAATTATAGAACTTCCATTGGTCCGTTTGGGCCTTACACATGTGGTTAATTGAGTATCCGTTTTGGACTATAAAATCATTCCTTAGGTTTAAATCTAATTGTACCTATATCAGAAATTTTAATGTCATTGTGGTATGATTGATTTTATTAAGTTACTATTATAGATATTCATTTCTTCATGTTATGATTGAATATGTTAATCTACTATTATTCTTCCATCGTAAGAACTTTTATTTCCATATTTATCTGCAAATAAATCTATGACTTTGACGTTGGTTGCTGGGTCCACATAGCCCAGCCCAGAGTTTCCAAGTTTGATAAGATGAGACGTAGATCATTCGATAAAGGACGATAGGTAAACTCATGAGTCTTTTCTAAAGTTTTGACATCAGTAATGTAGCATTAGAGTAAAAAAATAACAATCCATTACAAACATAAGATTGTGAGAGATCACGCTAGTTATACGAAACATTGATCGAGTTTCCAGCGTCATCCCAGCTTTCTAACAGAATTTGAGACTAAATATAGACCTCAAAGCTACATTATCGAAATAGCCTAGCAATGTCATTCCACGGTTACAAACGAAACGATAGCCTATCACTCGCTATCGCCTATAATTTGCTCCCTCTATTGAAAGCCTTTACGATGCGCCAGCGGGTTACTGTGGCGTTACGTCATTGAAGAAATTGATCACTCCCAATGTCTTGACTTGACACGACGTTATTGGAAGGTCAAATTATGAAAATATATTTTATTATTTATTTTACACTTAATGGAAAGTATCAAAACAGTTGCTCCGCCTACACGGTGCCTAAACTGCGTCAACAATACGTCAGAATGGAAAATATATTGCATTTTGTTTTTGTTGTATTAGCTTTATTGTGAATAAAAAGTTAAGCGATGTAAATTATAAATTTAAAAACAAATGTACATCGTGATTGGTGGTTTACCTAATCTATTTAGATAGAATAAAGAACTATGACTAAACAATGAACCTTTTTATAGAAACATTAAGTGCAAATAACTTTGTCTGATTCATGTACTTTGATAAACAAATCGCTCACCTAGTAATATATCGGCAGATCTATGTTATAAAGATTTTACAGAAACAAGGACCAAATACCTTATAAACGATTTAAATTAATGTACAAATTAATTATATGTTTTTTACAGATTTCATGTCCATACTAATAACCAAACGTAGTGTTCAACGGGTTCGAGGCACTAGTATAGACGCTAATAAATATTAAAGACAAGCTGCGCCGCGCAGTTTAATCCATGTAGGCTTCGATAAGTTTTTTTATATGCTCCGCTTTTATTGATCGCAGCGTGATGTTATATAGCCTAAAGTCTTCCTGGATTAATGGGCTATCCAACGCATCGAATTTTTGAAATCGGTCCAGTAGTTCCTCAGATTAGCGCGTTCAAACAAACTCTTCAGCTTTAAATATTAAGTACTAGCTGCCGCCAGCGACTTCGTTCGCGTGGAGTTAGTTATTTGAACATTTTATTTTAACCCCATAATATACAGCATACATTTTAAATGTTTGCAATGCTCCGCTTCTATTCGTCACAGCGTGATGTTATATAGCCTAAAGCCTTCCTGGATCAATGTTCAACGCAAAAATAATTTTTCAAATCGAGCCAGTAAGCTCAGATTAGCGTGTTCAAACAAACAAAGAAACAAACTCTTCAACTTTATATACACACATCAAAAGTGTCTAGGGATCAAGCATTTTTATGCGGATTTCTTGAGATTGAGATGTGGCTTTGTAATAAATTTATGATTTTATAAATTTATATGGATCCTTTTTGGTGCATTTCATAATTTGAATCAGGAACTGTGAATCAAATTCGAGTAAAAGATGAAAATCAGCTGTCAATATTTTCCCTATAAAAACATACAACGCATTGAAGACATTATTAGTGCTACTGTTTCCCTACTACTGATTAAAACCAACGTTATTATGGAGCGGCGACGTCATTTAAGCAGGGAAGAAATGCTCAGAGCCGTGGGAATGATAGAAGCTGGTTCCCGGCAACGTACTGTGGCTTTAGCTCTGAATACAAGTCAGAGTGTTATCAGTCGACTTTGGACACGTTACCGAAGCACTGGTACCGTGGCTGAGCGCCATGGAGGACGGTATCGCTGCACCACACGGAGACAAGACCGATACATTCAAATCTTAACTCGAAGAGCTCCAACAATAACCGCCATGATGTTAGCCGTGAGGCTTCATCACTCTTCAGGGAACTTAATTAGCGACCAAACAGTCAGAAACCGCTTGCATGAAGTGAACCTTCATTCCCGAAGACCGCTACGGGTACCACCTATAGCAATGCACAATCGTAGGATTCGATATCAATGGGCTCTTGAACACAGAAATTGGGCAGAAGAACAATGGCGTTTCGTGTGCTTTTCTGATGAGTCTCGTTTTGGTATGAGACCGGATACAAGACGTATACGACACTGGAGAACCCCTGGACGCCAACAGCGATTAAAATCCTGCCAGGAAGTCCATCCTTATAGTGGTGGAACCATCATGGTATGGGCGGGTATTTGGATCGGCGGAAGAACTGAGTTGATTTGGATCAGAGGCAACCTCAACGCTCAAATTTATGCTGAAACGATTGTATCAGACGTCATCGTTCCTCTACAAGTGCAAATCGGTCCCTTATTTCAGTTAATGCATGATAATGCACGACCGCACACCGCAAGAGTTGTAAGACAGACTCTCGCCGCAGCTAACATCAATGTCCTGCCCTGGCCTGCTCAGTCGCCAGACTTGAACCCGATTGAGCATGCATGGGATATGCTACAGAGAAGAGCTCTGCCGAATATGGAGGGTATCCAGTCGCAAGAAGACCTTTTTTTGTTGTTGCAACGAACATGGGCGGCCATTCCACAGCGTGATTTGGATGAACTCATTTTGAGTATGCCAAACCGATGTTCTTGTGTTGTTAGTGTTCGCGGTAGAAACACGGATTATTAATTGTTTAAGTTACCCAATAAAATTTTAGAGAAAACTGTTATTTCAGTCTTTTTTTCGAACTTTTGTGTTAGTGGTTCAAATGTCAAATATCCCTTTATTAGGAAAATGGCAAATTTCTTTATTAATGCAAAGGTGACTTGGTTTATCGTTACTGTGACAAACGAAAACACTTTATTTGATGAATCCTTAAAGAAAATTTTAATTAATATCAATCAGGAGAAAAGTTATTGCAAAAATATATGTTGATCCCTAGACACTTTTGATGTGTGTATTAAATATAGATATGTAATTAACTCAGTTTTACATTTTTTACAGATGTACCAATATATTACTAACTAAATGATATTTTGTGATGATATTTTCCTGTATAACATTTGAAGAATGAGATCAGACAAGCATAGTATATACATTCGTGTTTTCACCTTTATTGTACGCCTCTGGTCATGTTACGTACCTGTTTGAAGGCGGAGACAGTGAGAAGGCTTTATGATTATGACAGCCTAAAAGGAAGAGGCAGTATGGTATTAACCTTGACCTACTTACGACTATCTTAAATACAACACAATGAAGGTACTCGGAGAGATTTCGGCAAGTGGCGATAATAGGCGCACAGAACTCTGCCTCCTCGGATCTGCTGAATAGCGAACGCAATCTTACGAAAAAAATAAGATGCTAAACTGATTTTAAGTTAATAATGTATCTCATGGATAACGATATGATTTTAATAAAAGTTGCTAATTTGGTTTATGTAGTAGTGGAGCAAACGCTGTGATGTTATTTTGTAATGGCAGCACGTGGCAAGGCGCGTATTGTGCGCCTTTAAAATTCGTCACAGACCAGCACTGTCTCGAGCGCACCACGTCAGTCATTCTTACGAGAGCCACAGGCGAGAGTAGACGTGTCGGTAGTCTGTCCGTTAAGTGCGTGTGCGAGCCTGTGATATTCAACATGTGATATTCAAAATGTTTTACAGGTTATTATACAATATTTACATCACGCTTTAATTCAAAACGACACCTACGAAATAAAGCCCTTACCGCCACACCAAGATGGTGACGATCCTATATCTCCGCCGTCGTTAACGTCGTCATACTATATATTTATTTCAAAAAGATGTGCTGATTTTTAAGCGCCCATCACAAACCTGTATTGTCATAGAAACAATCGCCACGTATTAAATTTTGAAACTACATCACATCTACATTACGTTTGAAAGATCGGATGCAAACAGAATCATTTCTTTTTTTGAAGTTGCCCGTGTGCAAACAACCCTTACAATACTTACTAGCATAATATAACGGTTTTACATAAAAATAAAACCGATATTATGTGCCGAGAGGGAAAACATACAGCATTGTTAATGAAGAAGAAGCAGTGTGAGCTTTGCGGTCTATGCGCGGTCTATACCATAGATAAGGTACTGAAAAATAAACTCAAGATGGCACTAGCAGCGCTGCCAGCTAGGAAGTGGTAACGGTTTGTCACTTTGAAGTTCATAGTCTTCACCAGGAAGGGCTCCTTCCAATGCTGTATGTTTTCCCTCTCGGCACATAATATCGGTTTTATTTTTATGTAAAACCGTTATATTGATGTGCCTCCGGAAAACATACAGCATTGTTAATGAAGACGTGTTTGTTATCTGCTGGTGATATTTAATTATGGTAATAAGTTACACAACGCTATGATGAATTAGAATTAAAAGTACTCACTGGATTAGTTAGCTAATTTATTTGAATCAACTAAATACAGAATTAATGATTTAGTTATGGCTTATCTACTGTTGTACATAGGAAAACAATAATCAGTACATTACTCTTATTGATTATAGATTTAAGATGGGGTAAACGTATTAACGTAACGTGAAAAATGAATTTCGGTTACTTCTGGGAAGCTCTGTATTGCGACAATAATGATTGAAAAATGTGCTGCACGATTTCCAATTACCACGCGAAAGAATATCATCTACCGACTGATTATTAGCCATCCTAAAGAAGCTACTGCTGATCTACGACGCGCTTCCGTATTACTTTTTGATATGGTAATAAAGAGATTGTTTAAGTAGTCAACTTCGGCCCGTATTGTTTTTTTTTTTTTTTTTTTTATATATATTTATTTTTATTAAGAGTCTAACTGTATTAACTGGACATATGTTTTTGTCATCATGTTTAGAAAGTTTCCATGCCGATTGACGATAATTGTGTGTATCAATCTTAGCTCTGAATGCAGGTATAATATATATATATATTACCCCCATCATCGATAAAGTTGTCTTTAGAAATTTTAAACAGGGTTAGATCGTGAACCCTACAGCCTGAAGCTAATAACAAGATAGTAGCTGTCCTTCGAGCTAAATCGAATAGAGTGTCTTTAGGTGGATTAGAAGAAATCCAGTCTAATACAATTCATGGGTCCCATTTGACTAATGGCCATGCTATTTTGGGATTCGCTACCTACTCCTACTGCCTTAAATGCAGGTTTTATAATAAATTTACAAAAAGATATATTTTCCACGTCAGGGCCGCAAAAAGTTAAAACCGCTGATTTGTGTACAAAGGTAGTACTATACGAAAGGTTTAACTCTAGGAAAACATACATTAAGAATTTGGCTATGTCAACTGGTCGTAGATACTTTGGGTTTACTTTGAGAGTTGGAGCACCATATTGGCCATCTCCTAAGTGCTGGTAGGTAAGTTGACAATGTGGAATTTCGCCAGCTATTCTTCAGTAGTTCCATTTCTTGTGTGGACTATTTCTTTATTTCGGCACCCCACCCCCAACTTTCCAGACATTCAGGGTCAAACTCTGTGCCTGTGGTGGGGGCTGTGATATTGAGAAGTCGATCATTGTTTCCGACAGATTCCAAATTTCGTGAGGGTGGTCCAATGCCCTGGATTTCAGGTCTTGTAGCCAGAAAGATCGAGGCCATTTCGGTGCTACTATTAAGTACACTCCCGTAGCACTGTTCAGGTGGGTTAGTACTCTGGGAAGAAGGCTGGGAGGTGGGAACACCCACGCTAGGTGGGTTTTCCATGGTCTACTGAAGGCATCTATACAGCTTGCTAACAGAGCAGTCCCTCGTGTTGCAAACAGATCTATCTCTGGATAGCCCCACTTACTTAGATAACACTTTTGCAGTTGCTTGCGGTAGAAGGTACCATTCTGCCGGTTGTTTCCCTCGTGATAACCTATCCGCTATTGTATTGTACCTCCCTGGGAAGTAGTGAGCTAAAAGTGTTATTCCGAACCTTTCTGTTAGATGTAAGAGTTTGAAGGTTAGTGCTAGTAACCCCAGTAACTTTGTCCCGCCTTCCTTCCATCATCATCATCTCAGCGTTAATCCCAGTCGCATCCGAAGCATTTCAGCTTAGGAGCCTGGGGTCCGCTTTACAGTCCAATTTCTCATTTTGGCTAAACTTCGATATTTCTGTGAAGCGACTGCTGTCTAACCTCCACAACTCGAAGGCTATATCGAAGAAATGCAGTTAGACCAATTATTGGACTTTTGAAGGCTCCAACAACCCGTAACGAATGCCATTAGATGTTCGTATGGCAACCGGGACCAACGGCTTAACGTGCTTTCCGAAGCACGACCAGCCTTCCTTCCGAATGTATGCAAATTAATGTCGGATTGTCTGATTGAACCAGTAAGTGCCAATTCGTTTTTGTTGCTGTGCCACACCTTTTGGCGGTTTGACCGTGCACCCGACATTAATTTTTCGTCCAAGTGGGCACCCCATCCCCAATCCGAAGCGTCCGTCGCTAGGAAATTGGTTGCGGGTTTTTTGTGTATGAGTGATGTGTGACCTGTGGCTCCGCGCCACCACTCCATCACTTGAAATACGACTTGTGGTACTACCTGACTTTGTCGAGGCAGTTTCTTGTTGAAGCTTCTCATGAATATTTGCATTTTCCGACAGTGAAGTCTCCCCCAGGGGACTACAAAGTTCGTGAAGTTTAGCTGCCCTAGTAGGCTTTGCAATTCTCGCAGGCTGATGCGATTTTTCTGTAGCAACCGATCTAGGGAGTTGTTGAGAATTCTTCTATCTCCCTTCTTTATGGGAAGTGACATCGACATCAGCCGTTTTCCTAAGAATGCAGAGATACTCCAGATCTAGAGTCGGTATTATGACCGATTTTGGGTAATTTATTTGCCAGCCCAGGTATTCCAAGTGCTTCACGGCTTCCGCAGCCTGAAGGCATAGCTTGGATTGGTCTTAGTCGACCAGAAGGAAATCGTCTAGGTACATTAGCACTCGATATCCCTTCGCACGCAGGGTTTCCGCAACCTTGCCAGCCCAGGTATTCCAAGTGCTTCACGGCTTCCGCAGCCTGAAGGCATAGCTTGGATTGGTCTTAGTCGACCAGAAGGAAATCGTCTAGGTACACTAGCACTCGATATCCCTTCGTACGCAGGGTTTCCGCAACCCAGCGTGTAACAGAAGAAAAAAGGTGCGGCGCTGAGGTCAGGGCGAAAGGTAAGTTGGTTTTCGTAACCGATTCTTAAACAAAATCCGATGAGATTTTGCAGCTGGGACATGAAAACATACGTGAGATATGTCTATTTTTATCATCCCGCCTCCAGGTTGGAGAAAGTTTAATACCGTGGTTTGAGATATCAGACGAAAATGTTTTATTTTCACGAATTTGTTTAATTCTCGAAGAGCGAAAATTGGCCGCATTGCCCCGTAAGCTTTTCTTCCGCAGAAACAGCTTAGAGATAAAACTGGGTGTTTTGCTGGAGACTAGTTGTAACCCTGATTCAAGAGGTCTTTTATGATCTGAGACATGGCCGGGGACGGTTTGGTTGCGTATTGAGTCAATAATGGTATAGTTGGTATTAACAAAGGAGGTTTCTTGCATAAAGGTATTCGAAAACCCCGTAAATGTGGATATTATAAAACCAGCCGCGCCTCTTTCCTTGTTTACCCGCTCCTACCGGTCGCAGCGGGACGCTACTCCGCCCAAAGCCCCCTGCATCAACGGGCCATTCAACGCAAAAAGAACTCCCCAAATCGGACCAGCAGCTCCCGAGACCAGCGCGCTCAAACAAACAAACAAACCAGCTCCCCAGCCCCGTACATCAGTATAGGTTTGTTGGCACCTAGTATTTGCCACTGGTTTAAAAGTAACCTAAACAACCTCCCCTGAAACGTGTCGGACAGTCACTTTTCCGCGTCTTTGTTTCGAAAGGAATAGTTTTTGGTTTGTTCATAATCGTTATTTTTCCATTTGTACGTTTGTCTGTTTTGTTATCTTTTGTGGGTACTTTGAAAATTAATTTTATTTGGGTTTGAGGTCTGTATTTGGAGGTAGACGGTACTGGTTCCATGTACCTATGTATCTTTGAATTGTTCTTTAGTTTTGGACGCTTGTGGTAGTGTTAGCCAATAGTGAGGCCCTCCGAGGGATTGGATTAGTATAATTAGTTTTGTTTTATCAAATAAAAATTCCTCACTAGGCGGTATATTATTCGACGCAATTTGAATGCTTTTATTAAGGGAACATATTTCGTCGTTAATTTTTAAATTGCAGAAGCCTTTTATCATCGGCTGGTCTGACAATGGCTCGCATTGGTATCCGATGTGCAATGTTGATGCATTATAAAATAAGTAAGCAAACTGACCTGGCTGTATAACGCGTCGATCCGAGGATCGACCGTTACCTGTGACTGTAATCGCGTAATTTCTTGCGCGGGGGCTCCTCTTGCTCTGCCTCGCTGCCCGAAGAGCTGCTGGCGCTCGAAGAGCTCCGTATAATTTCTGGATCCCTCTCGGAAGATGGTGATGGCGTGGCGATGGCTTGATTGGCTTCGGTAGCCGTATCGACGTCATCACTCGAGATTCATTATAAGCGAGAAATACGAGTTTTACTATTTGCAAAACTAATTTATCTAACACTTTGCTAAAGGTATTTTAAGAATAGTTAACCGATTAACTAGTTATTTTTTTATTTCGACCGAACGCCGCGAAAGCACACAACGCTATGAACTTCAAAGTGACAAACCTTATAATTAAGATTTGACAGCCTCCGTGGCATAGTGGTAGCGGACGCAGCCGCTGCGCAAGGTGGCGCGGGTTCGATCTCCGCACAGTGCAAGTATTTGTATGCATGAATATGAATATTTGCACTGGTCTGGTCGTGCCTCGGAAAGCACGTTAAGCCGTTGGTCCCGGTTGCCATACGAACATCTAGTGGCAGTCGTTACGGGTTGTTGGAGCCCTCAACTCAGTCCAACAATTGGTGTAACTGCAATGCTTCGATGTCGCCTTCTGGTTATGGAGGTCAGACGGCAGTCGCTTCACGGAAAATGTCGAAGTTTAGCCATATCAGCAGTTGCTACTAGTAAAAAGCGGACCCCAGACTCCAAAGCTGAAAAGGCTTCGGATGCGACTGGGATTAACGCTGGGATGATGATGATGATGACTGAAGATGCAACTTCTGGGTTGACATTATTTAGATAATTATCCACACGGCAGGATAAATAATTATAATATAGAATGTATCCTTCCTTTTTCTTGACAAAACTTTTGAATTTTACTAAAAGAATTGAATACCCAGGACGAAAAACTTGTCGAAAGTTTCAGTAGTAAGCTTCGAACAAAATGTTACTGCAGCAAAAGTAGTTTTAAAGTATTAACTAAGTTAGTGAGAGGAGATGAATTTATGTGCTTTATTTTGTGACAATGTGAGGAATCTGAGATAACAAGCCTACTTTCTCAAATACTACGTAGATTATCACTTTACTAAATAGCCATAATAAATATCTGCCAAATGTGTGAGATTGATAACTTTTGTTAGTCAATTCAGGAAAAAAGAATATTAATCATTAAATTACGACATTTACATTTAACACTTAAACTATTTTATTAGAGGCTCATATTTCCATATTTTTCATTGATCTTTTGTATAATTATATTATACTAATTCTTAGTAGTAAATTATCTGTCATAGAGTATTGGGTTAGGCCATTAATTATTCTGAAGATTTTTATGCAGTTTTCACTATCATTCTAACACGAGGAGTGAGTTTATTTTGTTCTTTGTATAGTAGCTTTTACTGTTAGAACCGACGGTCAAGGCCAACAGCGAAGTAGACAAAACAATCTACGGTCAGTTTTGTGTGAATGGCTTCCTAAATGAAAACCCATTACATTACGAACATTTTGTACCAAGGTCAGCGTGACCCCTGATATTTGCTAAACCAAGAGTTATGCCAGTCGTGAAAGGCCCGAATAGTTTGAATCGAAATAATATATGTTTATTGTGACAATGTTGTCTCTTGGGTACATTACCAATCCACATTGATGCGAAGGAATGTTTTGATACCATATTATAGTTTGTTAGTATATATAATTGTGATTAAATTATTAATAATATTTATATAATTAAATATTTGTGTACATACAATTAATTATTCATATAATATAATCATCATCATCATCATCAGCCTCCACTCGTCCACTGCTGGACATTGGCCTCCTTCATGGCACGCCAACAAGCTCGATCCTAAGCAGTTCTCCGCCAGCCACTACCAGCCACCTTTTTGATGTCGTCGCTCCATCTCACCCAAGGGCGTCCTATGCTACGTTTGCCGAGACTATCTAGTTAACGATCGCTCAGTAAGGACCAGGCCTGGGTCGACGGCGCGTTGTGTTTCATGGGCGCCTCAACGAGATGTCAGCACATCGTTACGGGGTCCACGAAGACTGATGCCTCCTGGGTCAGAGTTGCACGTTGGTTAAAAAAGAAACCGTGGGCTTGGCGCACAAGCAAGTGAAGAAACATGGGTGGGTTTTATAATAATAATAAATAATGATTTCTCATCAGAACAATAAAAAAAAGGATGACTGTACCTTTGTACCTACCAATGAATAATGAACAATACTTTCCACATCCATATATTTTCTTATCTTGACTATATGTCAAGTTTTTTGACAACCAGGATAAAAAGATTGCTTAGAAAAAACGTTAAATGGGACAAGTTACAGCAAAGTTTACTTAAAGGCTGCCAAATTGTTTGACATACATGGAACGATGTAATTTGTGGTCGTGAATGCTCAAAGTTCTGGCATATTTTGGACAGCGAAATTGGGAGATATCTATACAAGGATAGGATTTCAAAAAGCGGATATTGTATTCTATTCATATGATGTCGAATATAAATGAGTAAGTACATTATTATATTATTCAATATAAAAATTATTACTATATTTTTGCCAATTTTATTTTTTTATTAGTGGTTGTAATTGCAATCATAAATATCATTTGGTTTTTATATTCTATGTTTAATTTATACTTTTTGCATAGATTATTTTATGTTTTGTAAATGCGAGGATTTGAAGACTTTAGATATAAATAACACCGGCCAAGTGCGTATCGGTTTCACGCGCAAAGGGTTCCGTACTATTGAATTATGAAATTAAAGGATTTAAGTTATTCGTATGAAAGATTACGCGGTAATAAGCGGTTTACGATTTAAGAGGTATTAAAAAAAAACTACCTACTAGGTCTCGTTCAAAACAATTTTCGTTGGTAGTTTTTATAGTAATGTACATCATATGTTTTTTTGAAGATTTTTCAATTGCTTATTTTGGAAGTTAGAGGGGGGAGGGGGGAGCCAACTTTTTTCCACTTTGGAAGCGTCTGTCACGCAAACTATTCGGTTTAGAAAAAAATATTTTAGAAACCTCGATATCACTCTACACGTATGTTTTGATGAAAAAAAAAGTTTTTTGAGTTTCAGTTCTAAGTATGGGGAGCCCCCAATATGTACTATTATTTTTTTATTTTTGCATCAAAATCTTAATGCGGTTCACAGAATACATCTACCTACCAAGTTTCAACAGTATAGCTTTATACAGTATGTTAAATAACAGAGGGCGTTCCCTTAAACTCGTTAATATATATCATTAATAGATTAAAATAAAAATATCAGCATAGAAAAATAAGCATAAAAAATACCGAATAAAAAAAATTCTAATTGGAAATAAATTTGAAACCTCCTGTTTTAAATCAAAATAGTAGCGTAGTATCATAAACAAATTGCGACCTTGCCGTCTTTCAAGTTCGCGTGTACAGTGTGTTTCTTTTACATGTCAATTTAAAATTTTTATTGAATATTTTCTTATTGGAAAAAATTTTAAAACATTTTGTTTTTAACCTACTTCAAAAAGGAGGAGGTTACTCAATTCGACCGTATATATGCTTTTTTTTTTTTTATGTTTGTTCGCGCGTAACTTCGTCGTTTATGAACCGATTTAGATAATTCTTTTTTTGTTGGAAAGAAGACATTCCCAAGGTGGTCCCATGATAAGGACATCAGGGTCTGATGATGGAAGACCAGAGAAATAAAGGGGAACTTTCAAAAATCGTAGGGGCGATTAGTTCATTTCTTAGTATTTTCATTAAGTATTTAAAGCACTACAATTTGATAAAGGTCTGGAGTAGATCTGATGATGGAGCCGGAAGACAGTCGAAGGAACTCCTCAACAATTCACAGCAGCTACCTCGTGTTTGGGCTTGATTAATTTGTATTGATAAGAACTTTACACCTAGATGGGTTGTGACTGTCATAAGAGCTCTGATGATGAAAACAAAGGCCAGTTCCGGGAACTCCTCAACGGTTTGCAGTAGCTATTTTGTGTTTGGTTTTAATTCATTTATATTGATGAGAACTTTGCACCCATTGGGTTAAAATAATGGTCTGCAGTACCTAAATCTGATGATTAAGACCATAGGCAGTCGAGAGAATTCTTCAAAATTACGGGTAAAAATTAAAGTAAACAAAATTACGTCATTTCCCAACTATATTTGCGTCAGCTTCCAGTCTGACCGGATGTAACTGAATACATAGTACCTACTTTTCACAACTAAAAAGTGTAAAATAAAAACTTTTTACAAAAAAACAACCGACTTCTAAAAACCACTACAAAGTGAAAAATAACTAATTTCGGAAGTCGGTGTCAAAAACTAATACCTATACAAAAACCAAAGACACCGACTTCCGAAATTAGTTATTTTTCACTTTGTAGTGGTTTTTAGAAGTCGGTTGTTTTTTTGTAAAAAAGTTTTTATTGAATGGAAATATTTTTTTAGCATGTATGTATGCTATACTATTTCAGGTTAACGGGAACGCCCTCTGTTAGTTAACATACTGTATATATAGCTCTTATAGTTTCAAAAAAAATGGCTGTGACATACGGACGGACAGACGGACATGACGAATCTATAAGGGTTCCGTTTTTTGCCATTTGGCTACGGAACCCTAAAAGACATTTTTTTAATCAAATACTTGTTGACAGGCCCACGATTTGAGATTTCCGTGCCATAGGATTCTACTCCGTTCACCTTATATACTCTGTTTAGGTCCAGGCGGTAAAAAAGTCCTTCAGTACCGCCAACAAATACATAATTGCAGGTCTATACTTCGCGCAAAATGTTGCGCAATAACATTTTTTTTTTTTTATATATTATAAACTAGCGCTTGACCGCAATCCTGCCTGATGGTAAGCAGTGACGCAATTGTTGATGGTAAAGCGCACTAGTTTATTTTTTAGGAACCAAATGCTCACAAGAGGCGAGAAGGCGAGAACATGCGCGATAGTTGACCAAGCCTTATGTTCAGAACCGCCATGATATCTCAACCGCATTACACGTGCTAAATAGTCGGTAGACTAATTCATATTTTAGGCTATTCTCGCAGTATAGAGAAAATTGAATAACCACGTTAATACGCAATGCTGAATTAGTAACGCTTCTCCTTGAAAAGCGGTGAGCACATAGCATTTGTAATTTACGCTAATGACGTCACTGAAATGTTATTTAAGACAGTAGTAAGTTGGTGTTTTTTTCTAGAGAACAATTTAACACCGTAAACCTCGCTGCCCGAAAAATTAAATCGATTACGTCTATTCCAACATTAGATTCCACATAAACACACAAAGTTAAAGAAATATCAATGGCATCTTAACAGTAATTTTATCTTAATTTCATAGTCATAGTCACTACTCATACTACTCTACTCTCCTAGTCTACTCTACTAGTCATACTAGTTGTACCAAAAATATTTAAAATTCTAACGTAAGTCGGAGATTGATCTGGAGATCCTCCACGACCAAACTCCCGACACAACAACATTTGATGCATCGTACCCGGCACACATCGCAATACAACTGCTCAGACCTGAGACCGGTCCTCCGTACGGCTTCACCAGACATCATGCCGGAACATGACTAATCGCTTGGCGGCAAGACATTGTATGGTGGGTGGTAACTTCCGCCGGCAGCCGATGTTATGGCCTACCACCGAGAAACTTTATTGTATCCTAAATAAATTTATTTTTCCAAAAACTCATAATCGTTTACATGTTTAACAAATACATCACGAACACTGATCAGATTTGCCCTCATCGTACTTAGTCAAACGAAAATAATATACCTATCCATACTAAGAAGAATAAGTTCACACATTATTATATAGCATTTCCATGACAACCAAATCAGTCCTCGTGTTTTAGAGGTGTCAAGAAGAGAAACGAAACGTGACTGTATTTTGAGGCTGTGGGGATTTAAATCTTTGTCGCTATCATCATTTTCTCGTACTTCTGCTGCCTTCGCTTTTCCAAGAAATTGTAGCTTCATTGAAACTTCAAAAAGCGAGATGACCAATAGGTATCTACGTATTGTACAATGAAATAACGTTTTCTCTGTTTTTTTGTCTGTCTGGATGAATGTTCTGGAGCAGCGCAAAAATAGCTTAACCCAAATTTGGAACTTATAACTCAGTAGTATATTCCCGTGGGTTTTTCCCGACAGTCATGCGGCCGAAATTGCGGACAACAAAAAAAAACATTTTAGAAGTTTCTTATGACCTTTATAAGGTTAATAACTTATCTAACATGACAAATAGCTTATATATCCACTAGCTAAAAGAAAACATTAGGTAGAACTCTCAAGATTTACTGAATATTGAAGTCGGTTTCAAAATAAAAGGAACGCAAATCACCTGTTAGCATATAGGCCAACGACGCTATAAGGAATGCAATGTACAGTTTGATTGCTCTATTGTTATCACCGTTCAGAGTATTAAGGCGAGGTGACTTTGAGCACGTGTTGCCGTAAATTTGCATACTGAATCAAAGGATTGGTATAGAGGTCGATGAGACGAGTTCGGTAGGTATAGTCAATTGGGTATTTTAAGCTACTGTTTCACAATTTCGTGAAAATTAAAGGTATAATTATTAAGGTCATTATCATCCTCAGCGTTAATCCCAGTCGAGGCTTTTTCAGCTTTGGAGTCTAGGATCCGCATTACCAGTCTAACTGCTGATTTTGGCTAAACTTCGATATTTTCCGTAAAATACCTGCCGCCTGAGTCTGACCTCCACAACCCGAAGGCGATATCTAAGCATTACAGTTAGACCAATTGTTGGACTTTTGAGGGCTCCAACAACCTGTAATGACTGCCATTAGATGTTCCTATGGCAACCGGGACCAACGGCTTAACGTGCTTTCCGAGGCACGACCATATATATCATAATTATCATATTGATGTATACAAATATTTGCACTTGCGCAGCGGCCTCGTTCGCTACCGTTACGCCACGGAGGCTGTCAAAGGTAAAGGGATATATGTATCATTTTTAAGTACATACATACATAGGTGGGAGAGCCCAGGCTGCCAGCTCTGTCCTCCGCCTTTATCCGCTTTGTCGACGCTATCTTTTAAAATCGTTGGTCCCTCTAGGTGAGGCTGTTCGACACTGCGCTTGCCAATATGTGGTATCCACTCAAAGACTCGTTTGCTTCACCGTACTTTAGTCCTTTATGTGACCGATTAGTTCATCTAAAGTATCTACATATATTTCTCGGTGGTAGGCCATATAACATCTGCTGCCGGCAATTTAGTGTGTACGCAATTGAGGTATAGGTTTAGGTAATCTTATCGGTGTGGAAACTGAAATTTGTTTGATTTCAAATGACAGCACATCAAGCGTCTGTTAAATTTCTATATTAAGTCTTCAACTTTATAGCAAATGCAAGGCTCAAGATTGATTAAGAATAAGTATCTGACAGTTTCGGGTATCTTGAGCTGCTGTAGTATGTACAACGGATATGGGAATTACAGGCGTAATCTTCGGTTCGTTTATATTATTTGCCTACTAAGTAAAAAGCGTAGTGAGCACAAATGTTTCGATAAGGGAATAAAATCAGAAAGGACTGTTCAGCGAGAGTTTCCTTAATTACGGTTCAACGGACCTGGGTACTTACTAAATAATTGTTTTAATTATACTTTTTGCGGTTTTCGGTTGTTTTGTATTAGCGGTTTTAAAGCTGAAGGGTAAATAGTTAACAAAACTCGATTAAGTACCTAATAGAAATATTACATTAACACTTACTTACTCGTAAAACATGGCATCATCATTAGCGTACACCAGTCGACTGCTGGACAGTACTAGGCCTCTTCAAGTACATGCCATTAAGTACCTAATGGAAATATAACATTAACACTTACTCGTAAAACATGGCATCATCATTAGCGTACACCAGTCGACTGCTGGACAGTACTAGGCCTCTTCAAGTACATGCCATTAAGTACCTAATGGAAATATAACATTAACACTTACTCGTAAAACATGGCATCATCATTAGCGTACACCAGTCGACTGCTGGACAGTACTAGGCCTCTTCAAGTACATGCCATTAAGCTTGTTTCTGGTCCATTATCATCAAGCTAATACCAGCGAAACTTAAATTATAAACTAGCGCTTGACCGTAATCCCGTCTGATGCTGAGCAGTAACACAATCGTTGATGGTAAAGCGCACTAGATTATTAAGAGCCTATTCACTCTAGCCTTGAAGACACTTAAATTGTAGTCTGATGGAAATATCGCCGCTGGCAAATTGTTCTAATCCCTCGATGAACTCGGTATAAAAGAAGAGGCGAATCGCTTCGTCCAGATCGAAGTGGTGTTCACAACGTAAGGGTGGAACCTCACCGTACGTCGGTCGTCCGATGGTGGGACGGAGATGGGGGAGCTAAATCATGCAATTCCATCGCACACTCACCAAAATGCATCCTATAGAACACCTAAAGGCTGGCTACTCTACGCCTGTGCCTGTATTGACTGCTGCGCTGCATGTCGCGGGTTCGATTTCTGAGCGGATGGATGTTTATGGAAGTGAAAAAGTATACTAGTTTATTTGTAAAGAAGTGTAAAATAAAATTAAAAATATATTACATTTATTTCAATTAGACTTAGTACTTTTCGATTGTCAAAAAATAAAATAGAATAAAAAACTTTTATTTTAGACAGGAGTACATAAGGTTAGTAACAACTTTATTAAACTTCTATTGTAAAATTTATGAATTGTAAATACAGTCCCAAAATGCCACATACACGCTTCACATTAAACGTTTTTAAAACTAGAAAGATATTACTTTTTTTTAGCTAAATGTAAATGAGGTTTTCATGTATTATTTAGGTATACGAAAATATAAATTGAATTATAATAATATATTAAACCCTTTTTACGGTCAGTAAAAAGGGTTTAAAGAATTTGTGAAAAGTATAGGTATGTACACGAATAATTTTTCTCGGTGGTAGGCCATAACATCTGGTGAAGCCGTACTGAGGACGGGTTTGAGCAATTGTGTTCCGTTGTGTGGCGGGTACGATGCGCCAAATGTTTTTGTGTCGGGAGTTTGGTCGTGGAGAGTTTCCAGCTCAATCTCCCTCTAGCGCAGCATCGTTTGGTCGTGTTGGTTTAACATTGCATCATCTCGCTCAACTGCCGTCGTCCTTCCTATTCCTAAGTTTTTTAAGTGAATAGGCTTAGCTTAGCATTATTATTATTATCTCTTCCGAAATACATACAGCAATTTACACCAAGCTTATGCCTTACGTTGTTGACACCACAATGATCTGAACGAAGCGTTTCGCCTCGTCTTTTATACCGCTTATATCGAGGGACTGGAACAATTTGCCAGCGGCGGTGTTACTACTTTGCTAGAGTGAATAGGCTCTTAATAAACTAGCGCACTTTACCATCAACGATTGCATCACTGCTTACCACCAGGCGGGATTGCAGTCAAGCACTAGTTTATAATTACTAAAAAAAAAAATACATTCTACAATATTTTCATATGTATAATATTTTGGCGCAAAATAAATATCACCAACAGGTGTTATCAGTGTTTGCTTGAATAAAATATACATTTTTTTCTACACTTTATTAAGGGGCGAAGAAAAGATCTGAGACTGTGATCTCTAATTTTGTAGTGACCGTTTTCTTTTTTTCTTCTCAAAGTAGACAGATAAGAAACGACAAACTGGTCTAGTTTTAAAAATTATGACATGTAAAAGTTTTACTACAAACCTACTTCTTCTTCTTCAGCCTATAGAGCCCACTGCTGGACAAAGGCCTCTCCCAAGGTTTTTAACGATGACCGGTCTTGTGCTGCCCGCATCCATCGGCTTCCCGCGACCTTCACCAGGTCATCGGTCCACCTTGTTGGGGGCTCCCTACGCTGCATCTTCCGGTACGTGGCCGTCACTCCAGAATCTTACTGCCCCATCGGCCATCGGTGCTACGAGCAATGTGCCCTGCCCACTGCCACTTAATTTTAGCGAATCGAAGAGCTATTTCGGTGACTTTGGTTCTTCTGCGGATCTCTTCATTTCTGATTCGATCGCGCAGTGAAACTCCGAGCATAGCTCTTGCATCGCCCTTTATGTGACTCTGAGCCTTCGTATGAAGCCCATTGTGAGCGACCACGTTTCAGTTCCGTAAGTTATCACTGGCAACACACACTGGTCAAAGACTTTAGTCTTGAGACACTGTAGTCAGTGTCTTAAGCCTAAAGTCTTTCTCTTTTTTTTTCGTGGATCTTGGACGAGGAGAATATTCTACGAGACACCTCGTTCTCAAAGTTGAACGTACCTACTTGAACTGTTTGTCCCACAAATATACCTAGAGCAAATAAATAGTTTGTCATTTAAAATCAATCGTATGTACCGCATACCAATAGAAAATGTATCCAAAAGTCTGGTAGTATTGCCACATTGTGTAGCAAAGCTGATTCTGTAGCCAAAAAAATTGGTCAATGCCCTAGCCACGTGAAGAGTCGACTAACCGCTTGGTGATGTCTCGACATACTGAGCGAGCAAATCAAACGGCTCGAACTTAAGAAAGCTGATGTAAACTTGCCTTTATATTGATATCTATGCTTAAAACTTACCGAATTATCCATGGTTTATACCTGTCTCTGTCTCTCACCAGCGCCCCTTTCTAATAATAAAAAAGGACGATTGTCGCGAAGCTGTCTAAGTGATAGGGCCTTCAGTTCATCAAGTAGCAGTCGTATTTGCGCCGTATGAGGTATTTTGAAGCTAGGATTTATTTGACAGTTGAGAAATACTGATTGGCTATTGCAGATAGTGGTTTCATTTATTGTCGCATTACTGTCTCCACATTGAAATAGTCGCCCTAAACATTTAATTAAGCAATTTATCGTCTATTTAATTCCCTTGTCTTCTAAGCAAATATATTGCTCGTTCAATGAAAATTCTCCAAATTCGTGGCCGAGTTAAAGAGCAACCAATTTCAGTAGAAAACAATTTGGCTTTTAGTGAACGAAATTCCATTATCAGATTGTTTTATTTTTTTAAAGTATTTTTTTATTTTAGTCTTTTAAACTTTTGCTTGATCGCAGTACCGTCAGTATGGTAAGCAGTGATGCAATCGTTGAGGGTAAAGCGTGCCAGTTTAATAAGAGCCTATTCAGTTTAGCCTTGAAGACACTTAAATTGTAGTCAGACGAAAAGACCGCTGCTAGCAAATTGTCCCAATCCCTCGATGTACGCGGTCTAAAGGACGAGGCGAAACACTTCGTCCGGATCGTAGTGGTGTCAACAACGTAAGCGTGGATAACGTACGACGGCTTATCCAATGATGGAACAGAGATGAAGGAATCACGTCGTGCCCTGATTGTCAGTCATTGAAAATACAAGCATTAATTTCGTAATACTTCTTGGCAGTGTAGTACTTAAATAAAATTATTTAGTATATTAAAATCTTTTCAACTTATTGGTGCTGTATTTTTTAGATATTTTTGTAAGATACAATTATTTGACACACGTCCAAGAAATCCAACTAAAATTGAACAATAACAAAGAAAGAAATAATACGAATGTGTTTATTAAAAATAAGTGTGTTGATTTAAAAGAATTGTGTTTACGTTTTGACCATCTTGTCCACCTTTTTTTTTGCTGAATGTGGAGTGTTTAATAATGTTTTTTCGTATTTTGCTGTGCTTGGATAGAAACTTCTAGGATTTATAATTTTAGATGGTATAAAACGTATGATGTGGCCTTTTGTAACATCATCCATGTTTTTCAATGTCCGATAAAGCTAAACAATTATACAGACGACAGCACATCAAGCTACTACAATCTGTGCGATTTTTTATTAGATTTTCAGCTTTATCCTTAAGGCTCAGGGTTAATTGGTAATATCTGAAAGTTTGGGGCATTGTTACCGCTGGAAAAATGACAATTACGCATCCCTGAGAGGTATGTGGGATTACTCGGGAGATAGCCTCCCGGTATACCCACTAAAAACCCGCGGGCCCTCATTAGTCGCTCCATAGGGAGGGGCCGGGCTGGGTGCGTCTTCTTATGCAAGAAGACTCAACAGCCAAGGGTTTTTTTAGCGAGGTGCCCTTCCTCTTAGCCCCACTCGCTTGCACGCATGCAAGTGGGGCCCCCAACTCCTCTCAATAAGGAGCCCGGGTTGTCCGACGGTGACCCGGAGTCGCACGCATAACCGCAGAAGCAGGCCCCGCGTCTGGCTTTGGTCCGCGCCGGAAAACCGGTAACCCCGATATCTGGGGGCCGTTTCCCAATCCGCCACCTGAGGACGCGTCCGATGGCAGGTCAGAAGCTGCACACGGAGGGGTAGCTTGACCTGCATCAACTGTCGCCCGTACAAGTTAGTGACGACAAAATAAAAAAAAAAATGTTTTATACACCTGACATCAATGAAATCAGCATGCAAGTGCGTGTGCGTGTGTATGTGTGTGTATATGCATGAATAAGGGCGTGTGTGTGTGTGTCTACCATTATCTAAGTAATTTCTTGAAACGAATTTTTTGGTATTGCCTGCATACCAAAAGTAAAAATTCGTTTCAAGAAATTACACATTTTCATCTACACAAAATTTTACAATCCGAGTGCAGTATATAATTTAGTTCGTTTAACTGTGCAATAACTGTAAAAGTTAATTCCCCACGTGTTGCTATTTGAAAATTATTTACAGTTTACAAGTCAAAAGGTTCCGTGGATACTGAAATCTGGAGTAAAAGCCATATTAATCTACGAGTTTAGCCGAACGATTCCAATGTTTACACAAGGTACCACTGACAGCGGGCCGAATTGATTCATGCTGATGAATTTTTACTATCATGGCTCCACTTTTTATTAGAGCCTAGGTTAGGTTAGATTAGACTCTAGGTTTGAAGAGATTTAAATTTGTAGTCCGATGGAAACACCACCGCTGACAAATTGTCGGTGTTTGATTCCCCATCTCCGTTCCACCATCGGACAACCCGTCGTACGGCGAGTTTCCACCTTCTTTTTTTCCCCCCTTACGTTGTTAACACCACTACGATCCGGCCGCAGCGTTTCGCCTCCTCCTTTATACCGCGTATATCGAGGGACTGGAACAATTTGCCGGCGGCGGTGTTTCCGTCGGACTACAATTTGAGTGTCTTCAAGGCTAAAGTGAATAGGCTCTTAATAAACTAGTGTGCTTTACCATCAACGATTGCGTCACTGCTTACCATCAGGCGGGATTGCGGTCAAGCCTAGCGCTTTATAATCTAAAGCTTTAAATATTTGTTATAAAAATATGATTTTTAACATTTCCGACGTCCAACAGCAGCTAGAAATAAATTGTAGACTTTTGTTGTAACTATTACAACGAAAAATCATTAAGATGTTAATTTCCTGTAAGAAAATAGTAGATATTTTTTCTGCCCGTCATTTTAATTTTAAGATCCGTAATTAACGATGTTGCGATGTGTGCCGGGTATGATGCGCCAAATGATGTTGTATCGGGAGTTTGGCCGTGGAGGGTCTCCAGAACAATCTCCCTCTGGCGCAGCATCGTTGGTCGTGTTGTTGAGTTTAACATTGCATCACCTCGGTCAAGTGCCGTCTTGCTTCCTATTCATTAAGTTTTTTTAGTGAATAGACTAAATAAACTAACGCGCTTTACCATCAACGATTGCATCACTGCTTACCATCAGGCGGGATTGCGGTCAAGTTTATAATTATTAAACAAACATAAACAAAACAAACAGAATACTCTTTATTATGTACACCATATAGATTACAGAACATAAATATGAAGATATTACAAAGGGTGACACAATGGCGGTCTTATCGCTAAGAGCGATCTTTTACAAACAACATCAAATTCAGAGTTCTTAGTACAGGCTTAAAACAAAAAAAAAAAAAACTAATATATTTCATAAATACAACTGAAATAATAAATAATTAGAGAAATACCAAAATCGCTACCACTCCTACCACACGCAGTCCCACATCAAACAGTTAACGAGTGTTTAACTTACACCGCGTTCAAATGTACAGAATAAATAATAATAAACACATTCACACGCCATCATATTCAAATAAAATGGCGGCTCTGCTTCGAAACCTGCCCACACAGGCCCGGTGGCACAGCACTAATTTAATTTCATACAGACCACCTTAAGAAAGATCAAAGTTGACTTTAACAAATATTACACGAATAAATATTTGTATATGAGAGAGTTCCTGGCTAAATAGTACTACCCACGCGGGTTGATCAAAAGTAAAGTTACTTGCCACGGTCGGTTTGCAGATGTGTGATTATCCATTATATGAAATACTAGCGACCCGCCCCAGCTTCGCTCGTGGACAAATGGTATAGGTACCTAAGTCTTCCTCAAGAAACGGTGGTCCTTCAATGAAAATAACGTCTACTGTGCCGTCTGGTGTTTAGTTTTGAATAAATTGTTTTCTCGGTGGTAGGTCACAACATCAACCGCCGGCATAAGTTACCACCCACCAGACAAAGACATGCCGCCAAGCGATTCTTCGTGTTCCGGCATGATGTCTGGTGAAGCCGTTCGGAGGACGGGTCTGAGCAGTTGTGTTGCGATGTGTGCCGGGTGCGATGCGCCAGATGGTGTTGTGTCGGGAGTTTGTTCGTGGAGGGTAGCGGGATCCGAAGCACGGTTCTCCGCTGGCCGACCGCAGGTAGTTGGGGCCCAAGTAGTGTGCCAGCCACATACGAAAGGCTGCCCCGCCAACTGCGAAAAATCCCAGGGTGGCCCCATCGTGCCGGTTGGCGACCGGACGAGAGGACCCGATGGCGATCCCTGGGGGGGTTCTGGCGTCCCCGCAGTCTCCAGAACAATCTCCCTCTGGCCCAGCATCGTTGGTCGTATTGTTGGGTTTATCATTGCATCACCTCACTCAACTGCCGTCTTCCTTCCTATTCACTCAGTATATAAAATTAATATGAAAAGTTACAAAAGGAAAAGTAGGTGTGCACAGCGGGCGCACGTCCTCTCGTTCATAGTGCACCTCTCAAACATCCGAGGTTTGCACTCCAATATCGATGCAGTCCATTACCACCTTGGGACTGAAAAGCCCCACCTACTTTTCTTGACGGAGACCCAGATCAGATGTCCGACTGACGCGGCGTACCTCGGCTGCTCGGGAAACTCTTTGGAGCATCATTTCCTGCAGCGTGCCGGGGTCTGTGTGTATGTCCGCAATGACATCTGTTGCTGGCGCCTCCGTCACCTCGAAGACCCTCACTTTTCGTCCCTATGGCTGTTGGTTGACACTGGTGTGGACAAAATTGTTTACACCTGTGTCTACCGATCGCACAGCGGTGAACAGGAGACAACTCGTTTATTTGACCACCTCAGTGAGGCTGCTGACAATGCGCTGCATCAGCACCCTGACGCTCAGTTCGTCGCTCTGGGGGACTTCAACGCCTGCCACCAGGACTGGCTCTTCCCATACCAGAGGACCGACCACGCTGGGAGAGAAGCGCGAAACTTCGCGCTTTCTATGGGCCTTTTCCAGCTGGTAGAGCAAGCGACTAGGGTGCCTGATGTAGCTGGCCATACTGCCAACTGTTTGGACCTTCTGCTGACCACTGATCCGGACAGATGTGTTGTAACAGTTTCCTCACCGTTGGGAACTTCAGACCACTGTCTGGTGAAGTCTGTATCGTCCTTCTCCCCACCAGATCACGACTCTCGTAGTGAACGGCGAATGTGGCGATACAGGTCAGCGGATTGGGATGAGATGCGCCACTTCTTTGCGTCTTATCCTTGGCAGCAGATCTGCTTCTCTTCTGACAATCCTTCGAGCTGTGCGGACGCTATAACCGATGTGGTGCGACAAGCTATGGAGTATTTTATTCCATTCAATGACGTGCCCGTCGGTGGCTCGGCTCGCCCATGGTTCAATGCCGATTGTGTCCAAGCGGAACAGCGTAAGCACACGGCATTTCTCGCCTGGGTTGACGCTCGTGACCGCGGAGCTCCGGATCTAAGCTCAAAGAAGAGAGCCTTTAACCGTGCTGCCAAGTCCCACAAGAAGGCGCTCAAGAAGGCTCGCTTCGACCGCATTACCCATATTGGCAACAAGTTATCTGCGCAGCCATCCGGTAGCAGATCTTTTTGGTCCCTTGCCAAATCGGTTGAGGCGAACTTCTGTCGGCCCTCACTGCCTCCGCTGGTTAGGCCTGATGGAACACTGGCTCATATGGCGAGAGAGAAAGTAGGTCTCTTTGCTTCTCTCTTTGCCCATAATTCGCGTCTTGATACTGGCAGTGCTACTCCACCTAATTTACCTCATTGCGGAGCTTCAATGCCTGAGGTTCGCATTAGAAACAAGGAGGTTCTGAGAGTACTGTGTCGTCTGGACGGGAATAAGGCTAGTGGTCCGGATGGTATACCAGCGATTGTTCTTAAAGCATGTGCGCCCGAGTTGTCTCCTGTATTGACGCGCTTGTATTGCCTCTCATTTAGGACTGGTATAGTGCCCAAGTCCTGGAAGCTTGCTAACGTGCAGCCTGTGCCCAAGAAGGGTAGTCGTGCCGATCCTGCCAACTATCGGCGGATTTCGATCACCTCCATACTTTGCAAAATTATGGAGCGTGTATTGAACTCGCGCCTCTTGGCATACCTGGAAGGTAACGATCTCCTCAGTGACCGACAGTACGGGTTTCGCCGCAATCGGTCAACTGGGGACCTACCAGTGTATGCCACTCACTTGTGGGGCGAGGCCCTCGAGAAGAATGGGGAAGCGATTGCTGTCTCCCTTGATGTCTCGAAGGCCTTCGACCGGGTATGGCACGCTGGCCTTTTGAGTAAGCTTCCATCGTACGGCATTTCCCCTAGCCTGACTGGCTGGGTAAAAGACTTCCTGACTGAATGGTCCCTCCGAGTTGTTGTCGACGGATGCTCTTCTGAGCCCATGTCAACTAATGCCGGTGTTCCTCAGGGGTCTGTTCTCTCTGCAACTCTGTTTCTGCTGCATATTAACGATCTGCTGATGCCCGGTATCTATGGGTATGCAGATGACAGCACAGTTGTAGAGAGATACCTGCCGGATGCTCGGGCTAGTAGGGAATCAATCTGGTCCGAAAGAGAGGCCATGGTTGAGCGAACGAGTGTTGCACTGCAGGCAGTCTCCGAATGGGGCAATGCCAATCTTGTAGCATTCAATGCCGCCAAAACACAGGCGTGTCTTTTCACCGCCAAAAGGAGCCCGTTCACCTTGGCCCCTACTTTTCGGAATGTGTCCTTGGAGTGTTCCGACCGCCTTCAGCTTTTGGGAGTTGAGATTTCCTCGAACCTTAACTTTGGGCGGTTTATTGAGTCCAAGGCCAAGGTGGCTGCCAGGAAACTTGGCGTTATCGCAAAGGTCCGGCAGTACTTCACACCTGGGCAGCTTCTAATGTTATACAAAGCACAGGTCCGTTCGTGTGTGGAGTACTGCAGCCACATTTGGGCTGGTGCTGCCAAGTGTCACCTGGCCACTTTGGATTCAGTGGAGAGACGTGCAAAGAGGCTGATTGGTGACCCTGATCTAACTCGAGTTGGTCTCCAAAGCCTAGAGCACAGGCGTAGAGTAGCCAGCCTTTCGGTGTTCTATAGGATGCATTTCGGGGAGTGTGCGAGGGAATTGCATGATTTAATTCCCCCATCTCCGTTCCACCAGCGGACGACCCGTCGTACGGCTGGTTTCCACCCTTACGTTGTTAACACCACTACGATCGGACGAAGCGTTTCGCCTCCTCCTTTATACCGCGTACATCGAGGGACTGGAACCATTTGCCCGCGGCGGTGTTTCCGTCGGACTACAATTTGAGTGTCTTCAAGGCTAGAGTGAATAGGCTCTTAATAAACCAGGTACATCAACGACAGGTCACTGCTTACCATCAGGCAGGATTCGGTCAAGCGCTGGTTTATAATTAAAAAAAAAGAATAGATCGTGATATCTCTTGAATGAAACAACCAAATCCAATAATTCAAAAAGAGGTCTACTGCTAGTAAAATTACCTTTGATATGACATAATTTATTTGGATAAGGATTAATAATAAGGAAATATAGTGGGCTCTGATTTCGACTGGCGTTTTAATTAACTTTTCAAACATAAAAAAGTAGTCTTAATGAAGAATCTTTAGTAGGTAGACATATGGTATCGCAGACTTTTTTGTAGACATTTTTAAGGTCTTTAATACTGTAGTACAGTACATTATTTTGATCTATCTCGTAGGGTTCAGCCAGCGTTTGCAATGTAAGCTCAAACACGATAGACCATGCGACATGTGTTGGAAACCTCAAAAATTATCAGTGTTTTTCTTATATATTTTGCATGTTATATACATAGAAATCTACTCTATCTATTAAAAAAGCCCTATGAAAATCCGTTGCGTGCTTTAAAAGATTGAATCATACAAAGTGACATAGGGAAAGTAAAAGTGACTTTGTTTTATAATATGTAGTGAAGGAAACTTCTCCGCGCTTCGGAAAGTGCGTTAAGCCGCTAGGCCCAGTTTTTATTTAGTTCTGGATGGGAATCATCAGGTGTGATATGACCTCTATCGCTCTGAGCGGAGCGGAAGGACGTATCAAACTTCTGCTGACTAAAACCCACCCGTGTTTCTTCACTTGCCTGTACGCCAGGGCCACGGTTTATTTTTTAACCAACCCGCAAACCTGACCCAGGAGGCAATGGTCTTCGTGGACCCCGTCACGCCGCTGGTCCCGGCTGCAATTGGTACATCTTTGACAGGCAATACGGGTAGTCAAAATCCCAGTGTTACTCAGTGTGGCGCGTGTGCTGTGTACCGAAGGATGAGAAAGGTCACTTCACTGAACGTAAATACCTTTAATTTAGATTCCACAACACTTTATTATTGTTTACTATGTACATATGTATCGTAAGAGGCGACTAAGGGAACTCTCGCCAGGGAAACGGGCAGCAGCGCTTCTCCTGTGGAATAAAAAATTACTGCGATCTCCAACCCGCCTATCAAGCGTGGCGATTATAGCAATGCCCCTCAATGAAAGCCTTGTGGGAGGCCTTTGTCCGACCGTGGACCTCTATAGGCTGAGAAGAAGTATAAAACATTCACTGTTCATGCCCCTCGTTTGTGGAATGCATTGCCAATTGAAATAAAACGTGCGCAGTCGTTGCAAGAATTCAAGAGACTTGTGAAGGAACACTACTTGTCGTTATGATCTTCGTCCAACAAACACTTTTTCGCTAATTTATTTGTTAACTTATTCTGTTCAGTATCATCATCATCCCAGCGTTAATCCCAGTCGCATCCGAAGCCTTTACAGCTTTGGAGTCTGGGGTCCGCTTTACCAGACCAACTGCTGATACGGCTAAACTTCGACATTTTCCGTGAAGCGACTGCCGTCTGACCTCCACAACCCGAAGGCGACATCGAAGCATTGCAGTTAGACCAATTGTTGGACTTTTGAGGGATCCAACAACCCGTAACGACTGCCACTAGATGTTCGTATGGCAACCGGAACCAACGGCTTAACGTGCTTTCCGAGGCACGACCAGACCAGTGCAAATATTCATATTCATGCATACAAATACTTGCACTGTGCGGGGATCGAACCCGCGCCACCTTGCGCAGCGGCCGCGTCCGCTACCGCTACGCCACGGAGGCTGTCAGTGTTCAGTATCTATGTATTTATTTATGTATATTTATTTATTTGTGTATCTATCTTAGTATAATAATATTTGCACCAATGACAGTCCCATTTGTGGTTCGGAAGAATCTGTCCATTCTTTGGTTGCCTGGAAGAGATCGCATTAGCGATAAGGCCGCCCATTGTATGTTTCTTTTTTTTTGTGTTGATTGTTTTGTTTGATATTTGGTGTACAATAAAGAATATATAAATAAAAATAAATAAATAAATAAGAAGAAGATGTACTACATATGTGTCGTGGCAGGACAATGTCATCAAGGCGACTTGGAACCGCTCGGCCGCGCTCCCATATTTCCCCAAGTTGCAACTCAGAATATCGTGGTTAATAAGCCACTACACCAGTAAATGGGTTCTGGAAGTCAGATAAGCAATCATTCTATACAACATTATTTTTAGTTTAAGTGAAACCCGAAACACGTGTCCAGTATTTTTAAGTAAAGAATATATGTAAAAAAATTCAAAAAGATTATTGAAAAACCACAAAGTTATGAGCTTGCTATTCTACTTGGTTGTTCCAATAAAAATATGGTCATATCTCCGCTCGGACGGGCAAGCGCGGTGCGTTGACCTCTGGCATCAGCTGTCGCGCGCGCATGTATCGTAACCGCTCGGTAACCCCATTGCAATTATTTCTAAAAAATATAACATGTTGTAAAAATGATTGGAATCGATTCAGTTGCTTATTCTGAAGAAACTATATTCAGGTTTCGCATTAAAAAAAAAGTAACGTTGTATAAAGTAGGTACTGGTACTTAGGTGAATCTAGTTGAACTGGAAGCCTAACCCAACAAAGTAAGGGATGTAAGAAACTAAACTAATATTTTTATTTTGTTATTGCAATAGAAGGAAATAGATGCAATGAAATTAAATGTTGTTTCGTTTGTGAACAACGGAATTTGTACCATTTTCAAATTGCATTTAACATTTTTTTGTTATACAGTTTGTTGTCATAAAAACCATACTAATATTATAAATGCGAAAGTATCTCTGTCTCTCTGTCCGGCTTTCACGCCAAAACTACTGAACCGATTGTAATGAAATTTGGTACACAGATAGTCTAGAGCCTGCGAAAGGACATAGGCTATAAAACATCCCGGTATGAATAATAGGAGCAGAGCAGGAACAAAACGGGAAAACGGGAGCAAACGCAGATGTAGTACATATTGCTCGCATTATTATAACAGGCGCTTATTTTATGTCAACTGAGCTATTTCAGTTCGAAGCTTACGCGGGTGAAACCGCGGGGCACAGCTAGTTGTTTATAAATGGGTAGGTACTTGTAGTTCTCATTAAAATACCACTTCAAAGAGTTTTAACAAGACATACTTATAGATACCTAGTATATAAATAAAAGCAAATCTTCCGTCCAAAAAACCTTTTCCTACCCCTTAATTACGCACCTATCCCACCGCAGCCCCGGCGGCGATTAGCGCGAGATTAGTAGAGCGAGCAACCAAAAAGAGGTTACCGAGTAATTAGTTGCGAGTAGCGAGTGGGCGACGGGATGTGAGAGATTACTCGATGTTAAGATCAACTTTTGAAGACAATTTTTCTTAATTTAAAAAGTTGCCTGAATTATATGCGAGAAGTCATGGTTTGGGTTGGAACTGCCGTAACTAATCAGAAGATCAATCAAATGTGTTGTGTATTTTACTAGTTGGCTGCGACATATGTACATATGTATAAACAGTTAGTGAGACCTGCATAACTCGGCCACATTTCCCTACTTCTTCTTTGTAAGAGGGGTCGGATAATACACAACACTGACAGTAAAATACAGTAGCCGCGCAGTGGAGCTCCACTGCGCCGATCATACCTATTCTCACCTTCATCGCGAATCAATAGGATGCATTTTGGTGAGTGTGCGAGGGAATTGGATGATTTAATTCCCCCGTCTCCGTTCCACCATCGGACGACCCGTCGAACGGCGAGTTTCCACCCATACGTTGTTAACACCATTAGGATCCGGACGAAGTGTTTCGCCTCCTGTTTTATACCGCTTATACCGAGGGACTGGAATAATTTGACAGTGGCGGTGTTTCCGTCGGGCTACAATTTAAGTGTCTTCAAGGCTAGAGTGACTAGGCTCTTAATACACTAGCGCGCTTTACCATCAATGATTGCATTACTGCTTACCATCAGACGGGATTGCGGATTGCGTCGAACGATGGTGGAACGGAGATGGGGAATACTTAAATCATACAATTCCTTCGCACACTCACCAAAATGACTCCTATAGAACACCGAAAGACTGGCTTCGCTACGCCTGTGTTCTAGGCTTTGGAGACCGTTCAAATTCACCGTTTAAATCAATTATGTAATAATTTGAAATATATTTTCAAATACGTATTTTAAATATTCTTTTTCGATTTTTTGACCTTTGCCAATGGTAATAAGTTCAAGGTATCATTTATCAGCTTTTCAGTGCTAAAGAAATTTTGGTAAATATTCTTTTCATCCCACCATCTCGGAAAGAGTATTTTTAATTTTCAATATCTGACTGGAAAAGCCGTTTTTATTCTCTAGAGGATAAAGTAAATTGAATTTAGAACATCGTGTGCACTAAGTTTGTAAATTAAAAAAAAACATTAAACCTATTTACTGTTACCTCTATGGTGCCGAATATATCATACAACTTTTTTTTAATTTGTTAAAAACTCAGACTCGGAACCTTCTTGGTGTTCTTTTTTTCAATTTTCTTTGTACGCGGTTCTTTACGCGGCATTTTTTCACGTCATTGTTAAACCTTATATTAAAAAAAAGAAACTTGAAAACAAGTGAAAAACTAAAATGAGTGATTCTAGCGACGAGGAAGTTTGTTTGACGCCAACAGAATTGCGCAATGATAATGCGCAAATGAGCTTTCTACCTCAACAATCACGCGAGAAGTATTTAAAACAGTACGATATGTTCAACACGTGGCGACTAGCAAAAGGAGCCAAAACTTTCTCAGAAAACGTTTTGCTGGCATATTTTATAGAATTATCCGAGAACAAGAAAGCAAGCACTCTATGGAGTACGTATTCGATGCTAAAAGCAACAATAAAGATGAAAAAAGACATACATATCGATACCTATCCTAAATTAGTAGCATTTTTAAAAAGAGCCTCATCTGGTCATCATCCAAAAAAATCGAAGGTTTTCACAGTATCTGATATTGAAAAGTTTCTTAACGAAGCACCCGATTCCGTATATTTGGCGGCAAAAGTAAGTCAGTTGCACATTCAGTATCTACTTAAGTACATATATTAATCTCAATTAAATAGTATACTTAGTAAATGTTGATAGGCATAATTATGCGTTCATATAAATTTTATTCATTTATCTACTACAATACTCTTTACATTGCAGGTTGTTCTTATTATTGGAATAAACGGAGCATGTCGAACTAATGAACTAACACAACTTAATGTCAAAAACATTGAGAAACATTCAGATGACTTACTATTAATTAATTTACCTAATACAAAGACAAAAAGAGACCGCAACTTTGTCATTCGCAAGGAATACGTAACGATTGTTGAGAAATATCAAGCCTTACGGCCGCCTAACACTCCAATCAATCGTTTTTTTCTACAGTATCGCAATGGAAAGTGTGTTAGACAGCCTATGGGTACTAATAAAATTGGCAGTATCCCACGAGAAATAGCAACATTTCTTGAACTCCAGAACCCCTGTTGTACACGGGTCATTGTTTCCGACGAACTTCAGCCACACTTTTGGCTGATTCCGGAGCTGATCTCCTGTCCCTTAAGCGCCACGGAGGCTGGAAGACCAATGCAGCTGTAGAGGGATACATAGAGGATTCCATCCAAAATAAGTCTAAAATATGTGAAGGCATCGTAGGAGCCATTACACTGAAAGAGCCTCAATCGGAAACTTTGACTGGCCCTTCTACATCAAAAATAAGCCGTTATGAAACACCTAACCATATCCCTCTCTCTCCAACATTCACGCCAAGGGAATCCGATGAATGGGTACAACTATTAAGTATGACAGACAGTTTACCGAAAAACAGTACACAAGTGACTAACACCAATATTACAGTACCAAACAAAAATATTACACTCAATTTAAATAACTGTTGCAACGTTACTTTAAAATTTTCTTAATTATACTTTAGTATTATTTTATTATAATTTAAAGATTATTCTGTAATACTTACCTGTCATAATGTAGTAATTAATACCTAAACTGAAATAAAAGTGTACCTATCTTGTGATTGTAAACATTTTTTATTGCATTTAGTCATTTCCTCGCTGAGGTGGAATGAAAAGTTACGTGTTGCACTCGAGTGCAAAGATTTTTCACCTCGTGTCCTTTTGATTCCCTCGCTAACGCTCAGGATTCTAATTTTGAATCACTCGCTGCGCTCGTGATTCAATTTTAGAATCCTTCGCTTGCTCGGTCATCAAAATTGAACACGCGGTTAAAAAGCCACTTTGCACTCTTGTATAACAAATAACTATTAATCTATACTAATATATAAAGCTGAAGAGTTTGTTTGTTTGTTTGTGCGCGCTAATCTCAGGAACTACGGGTCCGATTTGAAAAATTCTTTTTGCGTTGGATAGCTCGTTAATCCAGGAAGGCTTTAGGCTATATAACATCACGCTGCGACCAATAGGAGCGGAGCATAACTAACTCTACGCGAACGAAGTCGCTGGCGGCCGCTAGTATAGCATATAATGCCGCCGATGCCCTTGTCCACAAACTAAACTAATCTTAAGTTAAGTGCATCTTGACTTTTTATTTTATTAAAAATAGGACAGAAGATAGCATTTTAGTTTAATCCTGTCAAATTAAGATACTCCATTGACAGTTTAGACGCCATTATAAACATGGCGACCAAAAATACGTCAATTTATGTCAGGAGCGGACTAATTTGACAGGTCTGAACTTACTTACATCTTATCTTCTGTCCTTTTCTTAATGAAATAGAAAGAAACAGATGCACTTAACTAAAATTTAATTAAGTTTCTGAACATGGAAACCGGGGCCAACATCCGTTATTTATTAAATATAATTTATGCTGAAATAATTAATTTTGAAAGTCGTAGGTTGAAGCTGGTATGATATAATTATTATTCACGTAACAACCATAGCTCATTCCTAATACGATAGAAAGCGACTTGGTATCGCCGTTCATACTCATGCACTTTCACCCTAAATAATCATAATCAACTTTCCTTTCCTCGCCGTATAAGAACTGTTTCAACTGAAATTCACTTTGTCTAATTCTTTAAGAGCATAATAAATACAGAAGATAATTTCTATCAAATTTTTAAAAGATTTTTTAGAAGCTGTTCAGGTGTGAAGCTCCGTCAAGTTTTCTGTGAGCAAACTTGGCGTTGAACTCAATGAACCGCCCAAAGTTTAGGTTTTAACTTTGTAACAAAACTAGATGGCGCCACTCATCGTCATCAAGGAAGAATCCAGTACTATTCAAATTCAAATGACCTACAAAGAAAAATACATAGATCGTCTGTCGTATTTTCAGCTCCATAAACTTTGATTTCAAACAGAGTAATACCTATTACGTTTCAGATACAAAATTTATCGCGTAGTATGAATGAATGCACTGTTAGGTACTTGAAATTGCGACTGTATATAAGAAACAATTTCAAATGGCCTTTGGTTCGCGGGCGGCTAAAGATATATTTCATTGACGCACGCATACGCGACCAATATTAATCTCTATCTTTCAATAGTAACATCTATACTAATATAAAGGATGTATCTGACATCGACGCACAAACGAGTACCATTGATCCAGTACATGATTCTGAATTTTCGACGGTTTTTTCCTGATTAAAAAAAATATGCAGTTTTTTTTCACTTTAGACCACTCATAATTGCTATACTTTTATAACCCAATAAGATACTAAAGTAAAAATTAATTAATTCGCTAATTACACAAAATCCCAATGTGAAGAAAACTCGAAAAACTATCATATCAGCTGATTTACTAGAGTTCACTTCAGGGATCAACGTCAAGCCTACAAACACGCACGGCGGCACGCTTACAACGTTCAAAGGCCGAGCCGACCCTTTTTTTAAACATTGGGATTTTTGTAACCGCTCATTAACGAAATAAATGACTATCATAATTTTATTAGTGACATGCGGTCTAGCCGATGTCAGATACACCCGGTATAAAGCTGAAGAGTTTGTTTGTTTGAACGCGCTAATCTCAATAACTACTGGTCCGATTTGAAAAAAATCTTTTTGCGTTGAATAGTCCATTGATCTAGAAAGGCTGTAGGCAATATAACATCACGCTGCGGCTACTAGAAACGGAGCATATAAAAAAACTTATCGAAACCTACGCTGGTGAAACCGTGGGGCGCTGCTATTAATTGCTGTTATTTAATATGACAGGTATTAAAATGTCTTAACAAAGTCGAAAATCACTGGTTCTTCCAGTAACTATGTATATATATTTTTTCTTTTTTTACTACGGTATTCCAATAAGAGTTCTAGACTCTTTCGTTTCAGTGACAAGAACTTGATTGTCACCAAAATAATTATGTATGCGGGCCCCTGTTTATGTAATGTGGTCCAATGTTTTACGCGCATTACATTGCGCACTACCATAACCAGCGAATTTTTACACTTAGTTATAAAGAAGTCGCTACCCAGCAATGCACAAGTTACTTAGCTTAATGCACAGAATGCGAAGATGACGGCTTCTTGATGGGTTTTTTCACAGCCTGTTACACACATAATGCTTGAATGATACCTCCTTGACGACCATACATTAAAAAATCAGTTTTATCATAACTTTTTAACTTTCAGTCCTTTTACAGTTATTATAGCCCATAATCTTTATTTCAGATAAGCAACATCCATATGAGTTAGTACATAAAAAGATAACTTAAACCTATGCTATAATTTTATGTTTTTTTATGTTACATTTTTTGATGGCTCGGTTGGCGCAGTGATTAAGCGATTAACTGCTGTGCTGCTTCCCGCTCGGAATAAATATTTGTATTTTTAGTTGTTCCGGATCTGTCTGTTTGTGTCTGTTAGTTTGTAAACGCACCCACGATACAGGAGTAATTCCTAGTATGGGGCATTTTTTTTTAATAATATCTAATTATCTTTTTGGACACAAGGCTGTTGGCCAAATTAGATCTTTGAAAGTCTCTTTATTTATTTTTATTTTATTATTATTAACTAGTGCTTGACTGCAAGCCCGCCTGATGGTAAGCAGTGACGCAATCGTTGATGGTAAAGCACGCTAGTTCATTAAGAGAATATTCGCTCAAAAACTGAGTGAATAGGAAGGAAGACGGCAGTTGAACGAGGTGAAGCCTCTGTTATCCCAACAACAACTTGACCAACGATACTGCGCCAGAGGGAAATTGATCTGGAGAACCTCCACGACCAAACTTCCGACACAATAACATTTGGCGCATCGTGCCCTGCACACATCGCAACACAACTGCTCAGACCCGTCCTCGGTAAGTACGGCTTCACCAGACATCATGTAACAAAGGAGACTCCCATCTTCCCATTATGGTTTATGATGATATGATGTTATGGAGATGGAACTTTCCCGCACTCTGTAGAAATTGTAAAGAGGCGGATTTCTCTCTAATGATGGTGAGGAAGCCATAGACAATTAGGATATATCTCTGTGTAAAAACTTAGTCAACGTCATAGTGATATAGATCCACATTTTAATCAATTGGAGGCTATTACGCAGCGTGCTCCTGCCAGCGGTCAAATGACTGTGACCACATTGTACGTTTCGTTTCACATAATCCAGTAACGAAGTATTGCCTAGGTTTTACTTTGTAATTTCTGAGTACTTAATCATGTATTCTGTTTCACCGTCAGTTGGACATGGTGTGACTGAATTTCGCCACACTGAAATTCAAGCGAGAAATGTATTGACTGCGCTTCTAGCGTAAATTGCGCGCAAATCCTAGAAGCCACTTTAAATTCCTCGTTTCACACTGTTCTGGAACGTGGTCCTTTATCGTGTAATTTCCCAAACTAGGGCTTGAATGTCCACAATAGAATAGTATATAAACTTTTATTTTAGACAGAAGTCCATAGCGTTAGTAACGATTTTACTTACATTCCAGTATTAAAGGTTAGGCACAGATACAGTTATCATAAAATTCTGCCGACCCAATAGGTCGGCATCGCGTCTGTATACATATATGTATGTTACCTGCTATCGCGACTTAGTTGACAAAAATCTAAACAACTATGAGTTTATGGAAAAATAACTTTATTTTCTGTATAAATACGTTCAAATATATATAGCTTTTTCAATAGTGCTAGTCGTTCTGAAATCAACTTAAATTTCATTAAAATATAGTTGATATTTGTTTCATTTGAAACGACATAAATTTAAAATATAAGCGTTATTTTTTAGGTTCTTTTTTTTTCAACCCAAGCCCTGTTCTCCGGAACAGCAGGGTATTGCTTAACGCATAGTGAGTAGTAGCATTTTGACAATTCAATTGCGTTATTAACTTATTGAGGAGCAGACACATTTTTCAAACATATGGAACACAGTGTGTTATCCAATTAGGGTACAGGACTACTGGACTAAACAAAAATTTATCATCTGTTCTTTTCAAACATTTGGAACACAGTGTGTTATCCAATTAGGGTACAGGACTAAACAAAAATTTATCATCTGTTCTTTTCAAACATATGGAACACAGCGTGTTATCCAATTAGGGTACAGGACTAAACAAAAATTTATCATCTGTTCTTTTCATAATAAAATATAAAGATGACGAGACAAGGGATCGGACCCATTGAGTTATTTTTTGGCAGATATGTATTGCTAATCCCTAACTTGATCATTATCTCAGCGTTGGTCCCGGTCGCATCCGCGGCTTTCGCGTTGGAGCCCGGGTTCCGCTTAAATCAGGGGGGGGTGTCATCAGGACGTTGACCAGTCGGTACACTTTTAAAATTAAAGCTCGGGAATACTTACGCAAGAAATTGGCAGATTCATCAAACATATAATTTATTCTTTTTCTCTATCTATATTTTTTTATCTCTCTCTACTGTTTATATTTTGTATGTATGTATTTATTATTATTTTTTTTTTTTGTGTTTCTCTTTTAACTTCTCTTATATATCTTTGCACCTACCATGTTTTGTCTCTGCATCACCTTAAGGTAGACTGGTAGAAAATGCCTAAGGCATTAAGTCCGCCATTGTGCAATTTTTTTCATTGTGCATGAAGTTTTAATAAATAAATAAATGTCATCCCAGCGTTAATCCCAGTCGCATCCGAAGCCTTTTCAACTTTGGAGTCTGGGGTCCGCTTTACCAGTCCAACTGCTGATATGGCTAAACTTCGACATTTTCCGTGAAGCGACTGCCGTCTGACCTCCACAACCCGAAGGCGACATCGAAGCATTGCAGTTAGACCAATTGTTGGATTTTTGAGGGCTCCAACAACCCGTAACGACTGCTACTAGATGTTCGTATGGCAACCGGGACCAACGGCTTAACGTGCTTTCCGAGGCACGACCAGACCAGTGCAAATATTCATATTCATGCATACAAATACTTGCACTGTGCGGGGATCGAACCCGCACCACCTTGCGCAGCGGCCGCGTCCGCTACCGCTACGCCACGGAGGCTGTCATATTTACTTATATTATATTATTATATACCCTAACTTGATATTATATTCAAAACAATTGTTTCCTCCACAGCGTCGTTAATGCAATTATTCTCGTAGGACATTCAAAATTAAAGCTATTTCTAATTCGCTTCTGTTAATGTGTCCAATTACTCTGCTAGCCTAAAACCCGCATTATCAGACAAACTTAACATCGAAAAATCGTGCACGAGTTATAGAACAGCTACATACATAAAAAGATAATAAAAAAACAAATGAACTCTTTACCATTCACGGTCCAGAACAGCATAGGAATTGATCCAAAATTTGCAAAGAACAACGAGACATTATAATTGCTAATGGTAACGGGGAACGGAAGACGGTTGATGGTACCATAAATTAACCGGTGTCAGGCGAATTTGATCAGTATGCGTCTGACACCACTTTAATAGCGTAATCGAGGAAGGTAACACCTTCACTAGAGTTAGTTAGTAGCCATGAAATACGGGTTCTCTGTTATTTTATTGACGTATGGCGCAAGTAACAAGATCCTTCTTTGTATGAAAGAAAAGAAAGATAGAAAAATGTGTTTATTGATATTACAGCAAAAGAAAAAGGCTTCGTTTACTTAATTGACCTAGGTGAACTAAACACACTTTTAGTAAACTTTAAACACCTGGGTGCTTTAAAATTACTTTACAAAAACTTTATTCACCTGGGTGCATTAAAATTACTTTAGAAAAACTTTATTCGCCTTACTTAACTGGGTGCATTAAATTTACCTACATTTAAGTCATCATCATCATCTCAGCGTTACTCAGTCGCATCCGAAGCTTGTCAGCTTTGGAGTATGGGCTTTACCTGTATATGTAACTGCTGATTTTGGCTAAACTTCGATATTTTCCGTGAAGCAACTGCTGACTGACCTGCATAACCCGAAGGCGATATCGAAGCATTGCAGTTAGACCAATTGTTGGACTTTTGAGGGCTCTAACAACTCGTCACGACGTCATTAAATGTTCGTATGACAACTGGGACCAACGGCTTAACGTGATTTTAAATATATGTCTTTGTGACCAGCAATACAGGTGTTGAAAGTTTACTAAAAGTGTGTTTAGTTCACCTAGGTAAATTAAATCAGGTGGATTAAGTAAACGAAGGGGTAATTTTAATGCACCCAGGTGTTTAAAGTTTACTAAACGTGTGTTTAGTTCACCTAGGTCAATTAGCTCAGGGGAATTAAGTAAACGAAGCCAAGAAATACACGTAAAACTAAAAATACAAAACTTAGTTTATAATGCCAAAAGACCTAAGCCCAGGATGATGTCAGATGACAGCACAAGGTGTGCCATCTGACGTTGATTTTCAGCTGTAACCCACGAGTGACATATGCTAGAATTACAAAAACACTGATATGCTATTTTTACAGAGTTTTCAATCCGCAAAAATACAAGATTTTGTTGCTAAAATACAGTTGTTACTCAAAAGACTATTCAGACATCGATTCTACATGGTTTTCATATAATCTGGCCAAGATTATGTCTGAACTTTAAAAGAAACTGTGACATATGAAATTGTTTCAGCTCTTCATCACAAAGTCGTCAGATAAGAGACGCCGAAAGTGTTCGGCGTTAAAAAAATATATAATATGATTGACTTTTATAAGTGTCCGTAGGAACCTACTTACGGAAAATAAATCATCATTTAAAATTTGTTTCTCTTCCTGACCATCCTTAAATACACCTTGTTGGTCGAAATCAGTCTTCTCAGGCTATTTAATAAACTGCAGGGTAATTGCGCAACACATTACCAGCAGCATCATCATCATCACAGCGTTAATCCCAGTCGCATCCGAAGCCTTTTCAGCTTTAGAGTCTGGGGTCCGCTTTTACCAGTCCAACCGCTGAAATGGCTAAACTTCGACATTTTCCGTGAAGCGACTGCCGTCTGACTTCCACAACCCGGAGGCGACATCGAAGCATTGCAGTTAGACCAATTGTTGGACTTTTGAGGGCTCCAACAACACGTAACGACTGCCACCAGATGTTTGTATGGCAACCGGGACCAACGGTTTAATGTGCTTTCCGAGGCACGACCAGACCAGTGCAAGTATTCATATTCATGCATACAGCGGCCGCAACACATTACCAGCAGCAATGGGTTTAATTTTGACAGTTGAACAACATTCATTGCGCTGATACACATTTCAAATACTAAGAGCAATGGATTAGCAATATGCTTCAAAATCATTCCAATTGATAGTAATAATTTGTTCCACAATTAGGGGGCTGATCATCTATACTAATTCATACTATACTAATATTATAAATGCGAAAGTAACTCTGTCTGTCTGTCTGTCTATCTGTCTGTCTGTCTGTCTGTCTGTCTGTCTGTTACGCTTTCCCGCCCAAACCTCTCAACCGATTTTGATGAAATTTGGCACAGACAATCTTTAGACCCTAAGAAAGAACATAGGCTACCTTTTATCCCGGAAAATTTTGATGTTCCCGAGGGAAATCTAAAAAGCGCGATATAACCGAACTCCACGCGGGCGAAGCCGCGGGCGGAAAGCTAGTATGTATATAAAGCCGAAGAGTTTATTTGTTTGACCGCGCTAATCTCAGGAACTACTAGTCCAATTTGAAAAAATCTTTTTGCGTTGGATATCCGATTAATCCAGGAAGGATTTAGGCTATATATCATCACGCTGCGACCAATGAAGCGCAACGTATTAAAAAAAACCTATTAAAACCTATGCGGGTGAAACCGTGCGGCGCAGCTTTGTCACAATTATCAGTATTAGATAATTTTATAACTTTTTTATTTTTATTCATTCAGACACTGGGCTTTTGTCTTTATTTTAAATTATATAGTTATTTTCTATCTATAACTATTACTAATCCTTATTTTCTAACAATTATTATTCATCCGAGATTACTATTATCAGGTTATAATAGAGAGATGTAAATATTTGACAAAAAGATAACTCTACTAAAACTTGAATATTGAATTGGACAAACGCAGATATACTGACTGAGTTTTTTTACACTCTAAATAAAAACAGGATAAAAAGGCAGGAGCTAGGTTTTTTTTTAAGAAGTTTTTGTACCATTGGCTTTCACTCTTTTCAATTTTTATATACCGTTTCATGCAGCCGATAGATTTATAATTAATCAGAGCTTGTAACTTGAACCACAACAGGAATAAACAACTTAGTTAAAATTGGTCAATGTGATGGAATCACGAACTGACAGTGTGAACCGGTCGTTTTAGCACTAAGCAACGCGTGAGAATTTTATTCAATACGGATTAAAGGAAATTAAGTAGACAGGCTGGATTAGTATGGAAGGATTTAAGCGGTAATAAGTTATCGATACCGTCATAACTTATCGATAAGCTTCCGGTATGTATGGTGAAATATTAATATTTATTTTTAGTTAGACTTTATTTACGGTTATGGGGTTCTGCCACGCATGTTGATCGTGTATTGTTTTCTTGTTCAAATTGTTTTTTTTTTTTAGTGAGACCATAGTTGACGCAATATTTATAAAACCATTTTAATGGTGGGGACCTTTTAAGCCTAAGTAATTATCAATTTTAATGTTACAACTTATTTACTTGCTACTTTATATTATAAATGTGAAAATTACGGAGAATAAATGTTTGTCCGCAGCAAGGTGGACCAATGTCATGTTGAAAGTCGCGGAAATGATGGATGCAGGCAGCACGAGACCGGTCATTGTGGAAAGCCTTGTGGTAGGCCTTTGTCCAGCAGTGGACCTCTATAGGCTGAGAAGAAGAAAATGTTTGTTCACGGAAAAACTTTGTAACTGATTTTGATAAATCTTTATAGCAATATTAGGTTATACATCAAAATAACACATAGGTACAATACTTTTTATATAGCTATAATAGCTTGAACTTCAGAATACTACACATGTGCTACTTTTATCCCGATATTTTCACTTATGCGGATGAATCAGCTGGTCTTTGTCAGTGTTTTTATTTTATAATTATTTATTAGATTAGATGGTAAGCAGTGATGCCATCGTTAAAGGAAAAGTGCGCTACTTTATTAATAGCGAAGTGATAGAATGTTAAACCCAACAACACGACCAACGATGCTGCGCCAGAGGGAGATTTGTCTGGAGACCCTCCACGATCAAACTCCTGAAACAATAACATTTGGTGCATCGTACCCGGCACACATCGCAACACAATTGCTCAGACTCTTCCTCCGTACGGCTTCTGGTGAAGCCGTACACATCATGCCGAAACACGACGAATCGCTTGGCGGCAAGCCTTTGTCTGATGGGTGGTAACTTATGCCGGCAGCCGATGTTATGGCCTATCATCGAGAACGGTGTATAATAAATATAAAAGTAACTCCGTTTTCTTTTCCGTAACCTTTTCCCCCCTTAATAGCTGGGTGCATTATGTTGGTAATTGGCACACATGACCTGGGTTAGGATAAAAGACACTTTTTATCCCGGTGTTAAAATACGTACCCGTGGGATAATAACAAACTTCGATACGAATGAAGCTGTCGGCAAAGGCTAAAGAAGTGTAAACGCGTCTAAAAGTGTCATCGATCCCAACAGAATGTACGCACTTCGTTTTTAAAATAGAAATCACAATAAGGATGTTACAATAAAGTGATTTACGTTTTTCAAAAGGGTGCTTTTAGCAAGCTTTTATTTTTTCTTTGAAATCTTAATGGGCGAAGTTATTGAAGATTGGGTAAGTATGGCACGTGTCGAATTGTCAAAGTAACGTGTGTGACGTAAATGGTATGTACAGGTACACGTCATGTCAAAATTAAGGAAAAAAAAATCAAAGTGAGAATTTTTGTTGGATTTTTTTTATTAGTGTTTTTTTTTTTTGCTTTTTAAGTGCCTATCTAGGTAAGTAGGTAGGCTGATACGCTTTGGATGGATTGCTTAAATAATTCGAAGTAAATAAGTTATTCTTGGATTATGCTTGTAAGTTCAATATACTAAAGCAAAGCCATCGAGACGAGATAATGTTTGACAAATTTCAGAGGTTCACAACATTTTTATTTATATATTATTAACGTGAAAATCTGTATGTAAATATGGATGAATGGACGTTTATTACGTTTTTAGTTCACAAGGTCTCGTTTATCTTTTTTTTTTTTTTTCAAAACGTACCTAACTGTCAATTTATATCTTGCAAACACTTCTCAAGATAATAACTTAGTTATCGTACAATACACAACACCTGAGGCACTAGTCTGATATTACAATAGTGTCAGAATGGCCGGTCAGTGATCTCATAGTGTTCGATTTTGACAAGTTTCGTAATATACTAACAAAATGGCGTCATTGTGTACTTCCAGTGGTCAATCACTGGCGCTCAACACTCCACTCCATATTAATAAATGCTCAAATTGAATCGTAGCTTTTAGTAAATCATTTCTATTAACGGGTTTTATAATATTGGCAACACGGCAATCTCATTCTATTACCATTCCATTACGAGGCGACTGACCGAATTGATCGAACGGTATGACTTTAGCAGATTTCGAATATTTTAGTCCAATGATAATGGAATCATATTGGAATGACAAATCCATATAAATGGCAATTCCTAAGTATTTTTTCTTATACTGAGAATGGAAACGTCCCACGAGTTGACATTACTTTATTATTCCATTAGCAACATCTTAGATACGAAAATAAAACTTCCAAAATACATATATCCGACACACGACGACATATCAAGCCTAACATTTTCAGTATAAGTTGACTTCTCATCGTAAGAAAAGCCTATACAATGCGAGGTCATATAAAACTGGTATTTCTTTTGGAATATCTTAATGTGTTGTCGTGTGGACATACTTCGTACTTGTTTAAACATTGACTTAATAATTTCATACATTTTCACTTACAGTATACTGCCGCGTTGGTTGGTGCTCAAGCCGTTGAAGTCTTCGTAGTAATCACCTCACTGTGAAACCCTATGTGAAATTAGTGTGGAGTGAGCTCCCATTCCAACTATTGCTAGGTCATTCTAAGCCCTCTTCACCGAACTTTTCAAGGTGACATTTTTATAGAATCGATTGACTTGGTTTGTAATTGTACAAAATAAAAAAAAAAAACAAAATCAAAATTGTTTATTTCAAATTAACCATCCGTTGGTGCTTTTAAATAGTCAATGTCGGTCAGTCCAAGAAAAGTGACGCTAAATTGCACGTTCCAAAGCGTAGATCTCTATGGAGATGACCGTGCAAGAGACTCCATGTACGACTTGCAATTTGTCGTGGTGGGCTTTTGGTTAAAACACCAGCCTCTCAAATATTAGTTCAATTCCAGGTCAGGAAAGTACCAACGTAACTTTTCCAAGTTATATGTACTTTCTAAGTATGTCTTGGACACCAATGACTGATTGTAAATTGATGGAAAACATCTTGAGGAAACATGGACTTTAAGTCTGAAATCGCCAATCGCCAATTTGGGACGATAAAAAGCTTGATGATGATGATTGACTTGGTTGCATCGTCGGTTCAGGCTGTTTCATTGTGATTTTACTATTAGAAATTTCTAATCGGCATGTTGCACACGGGATAAAAACAGCCATATGTAGATATTATTTTCAAGGTTAAGCAACACTTGGCTAGGTTGATCCATGGACAGGTGACCATTTATTACACGAATCTGCCCTTTGTGTCTCGCAAAGCATGCAAAGAAGTTCGTCCCGGTTGTCATTCGTCTTGAGATCTTCGACCGTCACGTTGTTTTGGGTAATGAGAAATTCAAATGTCTAACAACCATTTTAGCCAAGGGATATCGTATTCTCCAATAACTGGACTTTGGAATTATGATAGGCCCTCGCTCCGTGTAAAATACTGCTGTTCAGCTGCTTCCTGTTAGAGTTCAATCCTGATATCGGAGACTGAATTTGTGCTGACGAGCGCGACGCAACCTACATAGTAGAACAATTTCTATGATAATTTCACGGAAATTGTTCAACGGGAATCACGTTTCTATGAGCTACAGTGGCAGGGGGAGCCCCCTAATTCCACGGTCTTATATTTAACCTTCTCGAGAGATACAAGCGTGATGTTATGTAGATATAATAAACCTATAATGTCCCCCACTGTTGTTACACAAGCCTCCTTTCTTCAAGAAGAGAGTGGACTGTATTTGACCACGCAGGCACACACGCGGTAGACGTGGCATGTGTGTTTGAATTTTTGGTTCTAGGATATGCTAATATCTTTACGGTGTTTGTTGAAGGTTTTCGAGGTCTGACAAGATTTAAATTTAATTAAAGCGCCTGTTTGAGCTACAATCTTATAAAAAATATACTCGAATCTGTTACTAAGAGTTTTTCCGGACGAAACCAATCAAAAATCAAAAGTCATTTATTCAAATTACGCTGCGAATCACCACTTTTTTAACGTCAATATTACGCAAGACAGTCCCCCAAAACACTCGTCCTTCGCTGCTTACTGATGCTTTCGTTGGGATGAAGAAGTGACGGAACAAACTCCCCAGCAGCACAGCTGTCTTTTCATTCAAAAAACACAATATGACTTTTTTTGGTGATGGTAAAGCGCACTAGTTTATTAAGCCTATTCACTTAAAAAACTAAGAAATAGGAAGGATGACGGCAGTTGAGCGAGGTGATGCAATGTTAAATCCAAGACCAACAAGACCAAACGAAGCTGCGCTAGAGGGAGATTGATCTGGAGCCTCTCCACGACCAAACTCCCGACACAACAACCTGCCACACATCGCAACACAACTGGTCAGACCCGTCCTCCGTACGGCTTCACCAGACATCATGCCGGAACACGACGAATCGCTTGGCGGCAAGACTTTGTCTGGTGGGTGGTAACTTCTGCCGGCAGCCGATGTTATGGCCTACCACCGAGGAAAACAATTTTATACAATATTATGTATAGTAACTAACACAAGAAAACACAGAAGATTAAATCAAATTATTTATCTTATGCCAGCTAGCCACGCCAACATAACAGCAAATAAAAAAAGAACATAAAAAGCGGAAATGTAAATAAGTCAGAACTTATTACCTAAATAAAAGTCTCAAGGCATAAAGGGCGTTGGGCACCGGGGCACGCCACAATAGCGGCGGTAAGTCACCTCTTTGAGGAGTGGCTAGAGAAGCGCCACGGCGCCCTCATCTTCCGCCTGACGCAGGTCCTCACCGGACACGGTTGTTTCGGGAGGTTCCTTTTCCGTATTAGGCGGGAGAAAACGCAAGGGTGTCACCATTGTGTGGATCGCCCTGAGGACACGGTGGAGCATACGGTGGAGGTCTGCCCGGCTTGGGTGGAGCACCGCCGTGTTCTTGTAGCGGCGATCGGCGGCGATCTCTCGCGTCCGACTCTAGTGCAGGCCATGGTCCGGACTGAGAGTGCATGGCAGGCCGTCACCACCTTCTGCGAAGCAGTGACGCTGGCAAAGGAGGAGGCGGAGCTCGTGAGACTCCCTCACACCACTAGCTGCCGCAGGAGACGCCCTCGTTTGGAGACGACACCGAACTCCCAGCCACCGTAAGCGCGGGCATGCGGGCGGTGAGCAGTGGACAGCTCGCCGCCAGGTAAGGACTAGGTCCGAGTCGACGGCGCGTCGTGTTCACGCGCGCCTCAAAAAGGGTCCACGAAGACCGATGCCTCCTGAGTCAGGGTTGCGGGTTGGTTAAACAAGAAACCGTGACCCTGGCCATTGCACAGGCAAATGAAGAAACACGGGTGGGTTTTAGTCAGTAAAAGTCTGACACGCCCTTCCGCTCCGCCCAGAGCGTCATTTGATGATTTCCCATCCCAGGAAAAAACAAGGGCATAAAGGGCGTTACAGCTCACATATTTATACATTGTAAAAAAGGCAATTATATGGACTCATGTAACCTGCAGTCATCATCATCATCATCAACCTTTTTACCGTCCCACTGCTGGGCACAGGCCTCCTCTCATACAGAGAAGGATTGAGCGTAATCACCACGCTTGCTCAATGCGGGTTGGCGATTTCAGACTTATAAAGTCCAGGTTTCCTCAAGATGTTTTTCCTTCACCTTCAGTCATTGGTGTCCAAGATATACTTAGAAAGTACATATAACTTTAGAAAAGTTACATTGGTACTTGCCTGACCTGCAATCGAAGCCGCGCGCTCATACTCGAGAGGCTGGTGTTTTAACCACTAGGCCATCACGACAACCTGCAGTAAGCTGATTAAATCCCTGATTTAATACCTTGCTGACCGTTATTACGTTTTAATTTCTGTCTGATCCACCATAAACTTGCCATTCTCCCCTGCTGCTGCTGTGGTGTTTTGTTGACCAAACCACTCACCTTTTACCCTAATTTCCTGTTGTCATAGGCAATTTTCTGAATACAAATGAGGCCGTGATCATTACGGTGCTGTCGATATTAACACTTAATCATTTATAAAGATGTTTCGAGAATAATTATTAAGACCCTTGAAACCAGTATCGAGTGGCCTATTATCGAGTCCATTTCATCCACACGATTTTTACTTGTGATAAACTTGCTCCCGCCAGCGACTACGTCTGCTATCGTGATTTGTGGATAAAAAGAAGCCTAAACCTGGGTCAAATTTCATTTGAATCGAGCCTGCTGTATCGGAAATATTTTGGAACAAATAGACAGAAAAAAAGTCAAAAGAATAGTTTCATCTTTATTTTTGTATTTGGACATTTTATTTTAACCACAAAAGAGTCAATTTCTATAGATACATTATTACACTTCTAGATCCATAATAATACGTTTTAATTTTTTGTTATGCTCCGCTTCTATTGGTCGCAACGTGATGTTATATAGCCTAAAGCCTTCCTGGATTAATGGGATATCCAACACAAAACAATTTGTCTAATCGGGCCAGTAGTTCCTGAGATTAGCGCGTTCAAACAAACAAATTCTTCAGCTTTATATGTTAGTATAGATTTTATTTCTTTGATGTAGTTTTTAATAACTAAAGGTGCCGCGGCGGTCTTATTATTAACTAGCGGCCGCCATCGACTCCGTTAGCGTAGAGTTAGTTATGCTCTGCTCCTATTGGTCGTAGCGTGATGTTATACAGTATGTTAAATAACAGAGGGCGTTCCCTTAAACTCGTTAATATATATCATTAATAGATTAAAATAAAAATATCAGCATAGAAAAATAAGCATAAAAAAATCCGAATAAAAAAAAATTCTAATTGGAAATAAATTTGAAACCTCCTGTTTTAAATCAAAATAGTAGTCGTCGTGTATAAATAAATTGCGACGTTGCCGTCTTTCAAGTTCGCGTGTACAGTGTGTTTCTTTTCTTTATATTGGAAAAAAAATTAAAACATTTTGTTTTCGAATGGAAATATTTTTTTTAGCATGTATGTATGCTATACTATTTCGGGTTAACGGGAACGCCCTCTGTTAGTTAACATACTGTATAGCTTAAAGCTTTCCTAGATTAATGGGCTATCCAACGCAAAAAGAATTTCTCAAATCGAACCGGTAGTTCCTGAGATTAGCGCGTTCAAACAAACAAACAAACTTTTCAGCTTTATAAATTAGTATAGATAGTCGATATAAAAGTAACTTATCATTGTATGTATTGAAAAATTTACTCAGTAAAATTATCTACGTTACCTATTCTCAGCTGTGTTAAATTCAGATATCAGTCTAACCGAATACCTGCCTAATTGAAGATGTGATCTTCAAAACCCAGTCACGTGTAAGATTTTGCCCTTGGTGACTGGTGGTAAATTCGACTCAGTATACCTGAAATTTAGTGGTTAAAATTAAGTGGCAGTGGGCGGGGCACATTGCTCGTAGAACTGATGGCCGATGGGGTGGTAAAGTTCTGGAGTGGCAGCCACGTTGCGGTAGACGAAGCGTAGGGAGGCCCCCAATAAGGTGGATTGATGAGTGGTGAAGGTCGCGGGAAGCCGATGGGTGCGGGCAGCACAAACCAGTCATCATGGAAAGCCTACCCCAGGCTGCAGAGGATACCTCAAATTTTAGGTTCATGGCTAAGTCGCTTATTTTATATTAACATCTTAAGAACTCAAGACTATGAAACTTACCTACTCTTACGGCTACTAATCATAACACACATTTAGTCTTAACAGAATAAAAACTTTCTTAAACGCATTTGGTACCCGTGGTAGTTAATAAAAGCATCTGAAGAAGTTTTTATTCTTTTAGAAGAATAATAATCAAATATGGTCGTAAAAATTCAATCAGAGCTTCAAAAGAATACATATTTTTATGTTATCTACATAAATAATTTACTCATGAAACTTTCATTGTATATAAATTCAAATATTTCTTTTATGAGTTTACATAAATACTTACCTAAACAGTCGATACTTCCATAGTTTAGATAGGCTCAATTAGAAATAGATTTAAGGCAATTAGTAAATTAACATATATATTTAAAGGCGTAATTATAACTGACCTATAATGTTCCCACACTCTTGAGAGACAAACTCAAAATTATCACACAATTTTTGAACTGCTAAAATGTCGAACAGTTTTAATAATAGCCACTTTGCTCGCAAAACGTGCTCTGCGTACAAATAAATAGATAATTTCCCGAGGACGCCGCTGTTTTACATAATTACACAACATATCACTTACTCGTACAGATTTCATAAATAATAATCCCTGCACTTGGAAGCAGATTAATTGCAAAACTATGTGCATTTAAATTAAGTTGATTGTTCTGTGTGTAATGTATTTTAGTTAGAATTTGAAGTACCTAAAACGGCTCTGAAAGAGGTTTTTATTTAAGTACTTACAAATTGAAATGAAATGTGCAAAACTAACACCTTAATAACCATTAACATGTCTTGTAATATGTCATGGCATCCAAAAGTTGTCTGTAAAAAATCGCTCTTAGCGATAAGACCGCTTATTTTGTCACCCTGTGTAAAATCGTCATATTTATGTTCTGTAATTTATATATGGTTTACATAATAAAGAGTATTCTATTCTAGTCTATCCCATGACACACTTGTAAATGAAACCTTATAATGTCTGTCTCTAGTCCTCGAAGGAACGGAAACAGGGTATTAATGTGGTTCTATGTATGTCGTAAACTAAATATGTTCCGCCTCCAACCCTGCCCTTTTTTTCTGTTGGGATGGGAAATCATCAAATTACTTCTCCCGCTCTAGGCGGAGCGGAAGGGCGTGTCAGACTTTTACTGACTAAAACCCACCCGTGCTTCTTCACTTTCCTGTGCGACGGCCAGGGCCACGGTTTCTTGTTTAACCAACCCGCAACCCTGACCCAGGAGGCATCGGTCTTCGTGGACCCCGTCACGATGTGCTGACATCTCTTTGAGGCGCGCGTGAAACATGACGCGCCGTCGACTCGTGCCTGGTACTTACCGGGCGGCGAGCTGTCTAACCCTGCCCTCTGTTTTTCAAAATTTCAAGTCGATGAGACCTCTCATAAAATGACTGATTTGATACCCGATTTACTAAGCAGAGAATAATCAGACTTTCAAAAACAGAAAGGATAAGCCAGTTTAGCATGTTTTGCATAAATTATGTATATACGTAATGTTCCCACTCCTGGGCTATGACTTTCTCTCCATAGGCCGTAATCTATCACGCGGGTCCAGTGCTGGTCAGTAGATGTTATATATCTTCTAATTTTTGTCTCCAGAACATAACGGTTTCCTCATGAGTTTTTCCTTCACAGTTTTGAGAGCAGTGGTCATGAAATAATTTACACAAAGTAAAGTGTTTATAAGTCGTGGTGGCCTAGTGGTTAAAACACCAGCCTCTTAAGTATGAGTGCGCGGGTTCGATTCCAAGTCAGGCAAGTACCAATGTAACTTTTCTAAAGTTATATGTACTTTCTAAGTATATCTTGGACACCAATGACTGAAGGTGATTACGCTCAATCCTTCTCTGTATGAGAGAAGACCTGTGCCCAGCAGTGGGACGATAAAAAGGTTGGTGATGTAAGCGTTTAAACGGGTTCGAACTTTACGACCACAACTTGTAAGTCGCGGCCGATACCACTGCGCTATTTCTGCTCTGGCCGATACCAATAGGCTTTATTTGACTAAGCTATAGCTAAATTAATTGAACAATATATTCCTACATATTTATCTTGGAAAATACCCATTATCTTGACGTATTCAACCATAACGGCAACCTAACTCCGATATTTCCATCTAAACTACGTAATATAACAATCGTTAAATCTGACTTATGTATGTCTGTTTAGAGAGTATCAACTGAGCATTAATATCCTTCACATTGATTTAAAACTATTCTCAGAACTCATTAATTCTTCGATAATCCCTTTTGAGTTATATCATTAGTTACTGAAGTATAGGACTTGCCAAGAATTTGACGTGTTAATCTAGATGTGTAGCTGTCCTATACTATATGTCAAGAAACCCTGTCCGATCCGTGACGGTATTGTTAGGTATCGATAACTGATTCTACTAATGGCTACAAAGCCAGGCTAAACTCAAAAAATAAAGGTAAAAAATAAATATTATTTCGCAAAAGAAGCTAACTTATTACATGTGCGGTAGGCAATACAAGCGCGGGTTAAGGGGGGGGGGGGCAGGGCACGCGGCACACGGTCGCATCGCTCATAATAATACCGTCTAAAATGGGGTAGATAGAATTAATTTTCGGAAACAAAAAGATTATTTCAAAATTCATTATTATTGTTACTATGATGATTTTGTAAAATTACATATTTTATTTGGTCATGTGTTTACATAACCTTTATTATCCTTAAGGGTCGGACGGGGTTATCTTTAAATTTTGTATAATCGTTACTCCATGGACAGGAGCTCCACGTACAGCCCGCGCGTATTGCGACAGTGACTGTGCAAAAAGCAAATGAAAGAAGTTGATTAAAAAAATGTTACGAGTCACCGTGACGCGACTTGCAGAGCGCCTGTCCTACCGCTGACGAGGATGCGACTAACCAATAAAGATTTTCTCGCCTAAAAATCGTAATTAACATTGTTGGTCCCGTGTATAAGTAAAAGTACTATAAATAAGAATATTTACAGTTCCCTGGTATTGAAAGGTTTCCGCCTCCAAATCTGAATGGACATACAACATTGCCAATTTAAGCAAAGAAGAAAAAGAAATTTGGGATAACTTATATGATAGTATTAAGTTTGTATAAAAACAAAAATCACCAATATGTCCATAAACAAAAAAATGCTTATTTCCATGGTTTGAACATCTGGCCTTTTAACTAATGGCCTATACGATATATCCTATAAATTATAGTTTAGATTATTTTAAATTTAATCATTCACGTGCAATCCAAGAGAGTGAAGTGAGGCGAACACTACTTTCAAACAAAAGGCCAGGCGGTTGATTGAACGGCTGATTTCACCTTGTTCACTCTAGTAACATGACGTAAAGGTTTACAAAAACAGTTGAGTGAAAATAGTTGAGGGAATATGCGTCACATTCAAAACGGCTAGTTAGCGGTGATATATGTATACATCACTAGCTGACTGGTCACACATACTCGAGTTTCGCTGCGACTTGAAGTTTCTTCAGCGGCGCTCGCTTGAGGACACTGTAGAATTACCATTTACTATGAATAGGAATGTATCAACCACCATCAGCAGCCTCTACTCGTCCACTGCTGGACATAGGCCTCCTTCATGGCACGCCAACAAGCTCGATCCTGAGCAGTTCTCCGCCAGTCACTACCTGCCACATTTTTTATGTCGTCGCTACATCTTGCCCAAGGGCGTCCTACGCTACGTTTGCCGAGACGCGGTCTCCACTCAAGGACTCGTTTGCCCCAACGGTTGTCGGTCCTGCGGCATATGTGACTAGCCCATTGCAACTTCAGCTTGCTAGTCCTCTTAGCTATGTCGGTGACGCTGGTCCTCTCTCGGATCACCTCATTTCTGATGCGGTCCTTCAGAGAGACGCCCAGCATAGCCCGCTCCATAGCTCGCTGAGCGGCTTTAAACTTATGGACTAGTCTGACCGTTAGTGTCCACGTCTCGGCTCCGTAAGTCATGACGGGTAGGACGCACTGGTTGAAGATTTTAGTCTTCAAACATTGGGGTATGGGCGACGAAAATACCCGACGTAGTTTACGAAATGCTACCCATCCCAGCTGGATCCTTCTATCAACCACACCAGTCTATAATGTGCCCACAGCTGGGGTACAGACCTCTCCTATGTAAGAGGGAGTGGGCCATAAACCACTACGCGGGCTCAGTGGTAAATACCCAGTGATACATCGTCATCGTTGTGCCTCGCCAATTTTTGTATACACGCTTCTTGTTAATCGCCGGCGTTGTGGAAGTTAACTGAGCAGTACAGTCCTATAGCTAAATATCTCACAACAGCAATGATTTATTGTCACACTGACATACTATTGCAGCTGTCATCCAGGGTAGCCATGTTCGGCGCAGACATATCTATTATGGTCGGATGACCTGGACAGATTCTATAGATACGTCAAAGCCAGCACTGGCATCGAAACTAGATTTAATGTGCTTACAATGTTGGAGTATTATTGATTTTTTGTGTGCAATTTGTAATAATGAAACTGCAATTGAGTAATATAAAGGATCTGATTTAGTAGGTACGATCTCTTTCAATTCACACACAAATCTCAAATCTTATTAAAATAAACGTCTATAATAAATAAAATAAAACTAGTTTAAGTCGAGTGAGAAGACACACACAGAGACAAGACAGAAGAAGATACACAGGAAACAGACAAAAACGAACCCATCCACTTCTCAAGCACATACTAAAATCTCACAAGGCAGCAATAATTATGTCTGCCTCAACATTGCCGGATATAAGGGCAATCCAGTCTGTTGGCGATCACCGCCAGGACGGAGTTGGTGCTGTCCCGCATACCAGAAACGTGCACCGCTTATGCATCGTCGCATGAAAGTATTCGATGCGTACAAAAAATTAAAGTATAACTTTTATAGATACATATACAATATGTTAAGAAAACCCTGTCCTACCCGTAAGGATAGTAAAGGTTTGGTAAACACATGACCAAATAACATATGAAATTTTACATAATCATCATAGTAACAATACTAGTGAATTTTGAAATAATCTTTTTTCCCGCGAATTACTTCCAAATTCCCCAAAACTTGGTAATTTTTAAAAAGTGACAACATTATTTTTGACGGAATAATTCTGAACGAATAGCGATGCGACCGCGTGCCGCGTGCCCTGCCCCTCTTCGCCCGCGCCTGTATGGCCAACCGCACATGTTTTAAGTTACCTCTTTTTGCCAAATAATATTTATTTTTTTAGGGGGATTTTTTTTTAAGTTTAGCCCGTCTTTGTAGGCATTAGTAGAATCAGTTACCAATACCTAACAATACCTTCACGGCTCGGACAGGGTTTTCTTTACATTTTGTATAAAGGCTTATATATGCTTGTTATCTACCTTCAAACAACTCGTGTACAACGATAATAGCAGGAATTTCAAGAATTATTATTACAATATAGGCTGTTTCTGACTATACTAGAAATATGTGCCTTTATCGTTCAATAATTTGATCAAGTATTGAAAAATGATACTGCTTTGATAATGATACGATTCTACACATTGTCAAGTATCATTCAACTGATTGATATTCACGAATTTCACTGGAGACTAACTAATTCGAGTATAGAATATGAAAGTACTTGACTGTTAAGTTATGTGATCCGCATCATTAAAGCTAAAATTAGAGTGAACTGATTGAGTGTAGTCTAGACGTACGAGTATTTCTTTGTTTACCGCATAGCTCTTCAGTTTCTCCATTAAACAGAATTGATGATTTTGTAGGGTGAGGTTAGGTTATGGCATGGTTCAGGCCATGGTCAGGAGTGAGAGTGCATTGCAGGCCGTCACCTCCTTGTGCAAAGCAGTGATGCTGGCAAAGGAGGAGATGGAGCGCGTGAGGGAGCGGAAATCCCAACGCCCTCGCACCTCTAGCCACCGCAGCAGACCCTCTGGTCGAGAGACAATATGGAAATCCCGGCCGCCTTAGGCGCGGGCTTGCGGGCGAGCAGTGGAGGTGCGTTGTGTTTCTCACGTGCCTCAAAGAGATGTCAGCACCTCGTTACGGGGTCTACGAAGATTGGTGCCTCCTGGGTCAGGGTTGTGGACTGGTTAAAAAAGAAACCGTGGCCCTGGCGCACAGGAGAGTGAAGAAACAATGGTGGGTTTTGGCCAGTGAAAGTCTAACACGCTCTTCTACTCCGGCCAAAGTGGGGGAGGTCATTTGATGGTTTTCTCATGCAGAACAAAAAAGTTTAGGTTAGATGCAGATGCTGATTGACCTGACCCGAAGAGGCCCACAGTGGGGAGGCGGCACCAAGTGGGGGTTGCGGAAGCATGATTCGTTCTCGCATCACCCGGCGTGGGTGTAAGATGGAACACCAGGGTGGTTTGTAGTAAAAGTCTGACAGACCCCGACGCCCATTGCAGTGGACATTCACATCCAAGAGGACTTTCAATCCGGAAAAAAAATAAAATGCTTAGGTTAGATAACTAAATATAAACTTATAAGAAGGCTCAAAGTCACTCAAAGGGCAATGAAGAGGGCTATGCTTGGGGTTTCACTGCGCGATCGAATCAGGAATGAGGAGATCCGCAGAAAAACGAGAGTAACCGACATAGCCCGAAGAATTGCAACACTAAAGTGGCAGTGGGCTGGACACATTGCCCGTAGGACCGATGCTCGATGGAGCCGACGGGTTCTCGAGTGGAGACCGCGCACCGGAAGTCGTAGCGTGGGAAGGCCCCCGACAAGGTGGACCGACGACCTGATGAAGGTCGCGGGAATCCGCTGGATGCGGGTGGCGCAGGACCGGTCGTCGTGGAGAACCTTGGGGGAGGCCTATGTCCAGCAGTGGATGTCTTTCGGCTGAAATGATGAATAATGATGATGATGATGAGCTATCTAAATACATACATATAAATAAGGCAACAATATTTCTAAGGCTGTTTTTCAGGAAGGGAATTACTTCTACCTAGAAGAAATTCCCTTTCATAATTTACTTTTAGATACCGATCTAAAAGTAAAATAAGGAACATCCTATTTATTTTACTATTTCTTTTGTTAAAATTAAAATACCGTTACCTAAGGCTTATTCGGGCTCATACATTTTGTTCATAAAAATAATACTCAACTTAGCGTGGGCACTGCCGAAAGAGGAACACGGAGAAGGAAAATAGGTAGCAAATGTTTTGTTCAATTGAATTACCTAGGTAAGTTTCAAAACCACTTTAAAAGAAATAGTGGTCTTTGGTATAATTTAACTTACATTTGTTGCAATTAAAATTATTTTATTTGATCGATTTTAGCAGGTATTAATTACAGGATAATCGTTTTATAGAACTAATCGGGCAAGATTTTAATGAACGGTTAGGTGCTGTTACATAGGTGTTTAAATATAATAAGTATGAAATAACAAAATATTTGGTTTTGTATTTTTTTATTGCATTTCTAATTCAATACAATACTTTTTTACTTATATCAAAATTACAGAACATAAAGACTATTAAAAATAAATATTAAATAATTTGAAAAGTTTAAAAAAGAACAATATGTACTGACGACAGCAGGTCAAGCTACCCCAAACTGCCAAATATTCCCAATCAACCATAAGCCTTAATGCTTTAGGGATAAAGTTGAAATTCTAATACAGATTCTAGTAGCTTGATGTGCTGTCGTGTGTACAATTGTACATGTCTATATAGTAGAAAGGGAAATAATTAGAGGGCATCAAAAAATTCATCAGCATCGCTGTCAACACAAAATGTGGCAGCATTGCCACGTTGTATGGTGATGCTGATTCTTTGACCAAAAATTGTCAGAGTTTTGTGACCACATTTATATACCCACCTACTTTGCCAAAACTATTGAGTATATTAGGATTAGGCCAGGTTGTTTTTGCCTACTGCGGTTCGGTTCCAAATCAGAGTCAATTCGATTGAATAAGAAAGTAATAAATGAATATTCAGAAAGCATAAATAATTCTATAAGCATTTAGGTTATTGTATTCGATAGTAATTAATTTATGACGGTTCAAGATATGGCGCCGTCTAGAAAATCCTTACTTTGCGTCGTATTTTTGTTTATAAGGTTCTATACTTCAAATGGTAAACGGAACCCTTATAAGATTACTTCATTGTTCGCCTGTCTGTCTGATGCACAAGGCCCGTTTTTCAGAAACACGTGAAGTTAAAGGGTCTTGTCAGAAAAAGTTGAAATTAATTTCAAATATTCGAAGGAAGGGCTGTAATCCGTTGAAGCAGTGAAAAAATCAAACTTCTAAGTCAACGCAATCAAAAGATACGGGCGTTTATGTCCCGTTTATACCGCAAATTTTGACATTCGCGAGGGAATCAAAATCTATAGCGTACTTTCCGTTGATCTAGAATCATAAAATTTGGCAAGAAGCAATTTTACGTAGCACAAGTGAAGGAGAAATGCGATAACCACAAACCTTTATTACACACATACAAAGTACGGAACTCCCGGTGCGGGAATCTGGATTGCATTGAACTCGGTTTGTGTTTGATGTATACCTATTTATCAATGTAGATTTTAATTAAATGTAAAGCAATGTCTTTGCAAAATATTAACATATAATATTTTATCTATGTAGTGTTGTTACAAAGTTGATATATGAAATATTATAATAGGGTCATCATCATCATCTCAGCGTTATTCTCAGTCGCATTCGCAGCTTTTTCAGCTTTGGGGTCCGCTTTACCAGTCTAACTGCTGATTTTGGCTAAACTTCGATATTTTCCGTGAAGCGACTGCCGTCTGACCTCCACAACACGAAGACGATATCGAAGCATTGCAATTAGACCAATTGTTATACTTTTGAGGGCTCCAACAACCCGTAACGACTGCCACTAGATGTTCTAGATGAAATATTATAATAGGGTACCATTAATATAAGATACAAAGAAAAGTTGGGGTGAAAATGTCACTGGCTTGTTATAGTCACTCTCAGAAGGAGAGTCATGTCTATGACTGCATGGTGACTGTTTTCTGATGGCATAACATAATGTCAAGGCAGTCGTCAACATGGATTTCCCTATTTTGAATTTAGAATATGTTAAACCTGTTGATGTACAAAGTAGTATCATAAGATCTGATCCTACTAAGTGTAAAATAAAAATAAAAAATACTATCTAAAAAGTAGTAATTCAATAACTATTGATAAATTTAAATTAACGAATCGTTTGAAGTGGCTAATTGTTATTTAGATAGTACAAATCACATCATTTCCACAATACATTTGTTAATATTAATCATAAACCCTTGTCACATCTTAGAGTGTCCCAATTCCTCAGTATATCCTTGTTAACTTAACCCAATCATGGTGGGCCATCACCTCAGGCTCAATTCCGTCCGGCCTTCTTATATTTGTCTAAACCGATTGAAACCTTGTTTAGAACCCGTCCATATTAATCTTCCCGTTTGTTGGCATTTAGATATATCTTCAAGGAAACGGATTGTTACGCAATAATTTATGCGGCTTTTCTGCTGAATGTTTATTTACTGTTTGGTACAAGAGATGGGGTTGATGTTTATTAACGAAATCTGGTGTTTTTTTAAGGACATTTCTTAATCAAAATTAGAAAAGTCAATGATGACTTGGACCCACGGTCAGAGGGTTTCAACCCCAAACGGCTAGAAAATGTAATTTTCAACAAGTTTTTTTTTTATATTTTTGCCGCTTGTGGTTTTCAGCAGCAGTAGCAGCAGCACGCCGAGAGTAGGAGCATCGACTCACGTTGCTTCTCACACTAAAGGCCAACCCACTTTCCATATAAATAAAGACATGCTGTCCTGTCTCTTGCTATCATCGTGCACCATGCCATTGGGTTCTAATACAATTAGATTCATCATCGTCAACCTTTTTATTACCGATTTTAATAAATATCATAATTTATCCGAATACAGATCGATTAATCGACTTCAAAAAATAGTTGAGTAATTAATTTACGGACAATTAATACTGATACAAAACAGATCACAATATTCAAAACCAGTCACGCGTCGTTATCATCAACATTATCAACCTTTTTTTTATCGTCCCACTACTGGGCACAGTCTCTTCTCATACAGAGAAGGACTGTGTGTAATCACCACGCTTGCTCAATGCGGGTTGGCGATTTCAGACTTAAAGACCAGGTTTCCTCAAGATGTTTGCCTTCACCTTTTAATCAGTCATTGGTGTCTATATACTTAGAAAGTACATATAACTTGGAAAAGTTACATTGGTACTTGCCTGACCTGGAATCGAAGCCGCACACTCATGCTTGAGAGGCTGGTGTTTTAACCACTAGGCCACCACGACTTTTACAATTATATTGCCGAACGAACATTAATTAATGTCACACTCATTTGTAACCAAACCCCAGTGGTATCGACTACAACTTACAAGTTGTTACGTCATAGAATCAACCCTGGACAGGCGCTTTACTTTATGTAAATAATTGCATTATTACATTCAAAATGGCGAAGAGAATCGGCATGTTTTAGAACTAAAAATTCGACGACAAAGTGACATCTGCTAACTCACTGGAGCCATTGTGTTGAACTACAACTGACTTTTCATGAGAAGAGGCCTGTGTGAAAGATTATAGGCAGATTATGCTACTGTTACTAAATATTTGCCTTAACTAGATGGAAATGACTGTACCATTATTATCTCAGCGTTAATCCTAGTTGCTTCCTAAGCTTTTTCAGCTTTGGAGTCTGAGGTCCGCTTTACCAGTCTAACTGCTGATTTTGGCTAAACTTCTATATTTTCCGCGAAGCAACTGTCTGTGTAACCGTCTGACCTCCACAACCAGGAGGCGATAATTATCGAAGCATTGCAGTTAGACCAATTGTTTGACTTTTGAGGCTCCAACAACCCGTAACGACTGCCATTAAATGTTCGTATGGCAACCAGGACCAACGGCTTAACGTGCTTTCCGAGGCACGACCAGACCAGTGCAAATATTCATATCCATGCATACAAATATTTGCACGGAGGCTGTCGAAATGACTGTATATAGCAAACAAAACACAAAATTAACAAGCAAAATTCCATTTGCCTACAGTGGGTCGTATTTCTAAATAGGTAAGCTAAATAGCGCGGTTTTGCGAAGTTCTCGTATGTCTGATCCTCGTGCCAACTAGACACTTTCCTCGGCGGAAAACGTAATAGTATGTAGTGTTATTTTATTAACCTACATATACTTACTTCTTCATACTCATATATCATTCATTTCTGCAGGTCATAATACGCATTCCAGTATTATGAGGCGCTGTTCTGATAATATTTTACTACACCAAGACTCATTATTCTGCTTACAGACACGGTCCTCAACTTCAAGCCTAAGTTTCGGCGACTTGGCGATAACTAGGCGTAAGAAGCTGTACCTGTGCTGTACCGTATTCATTTTTCCTACACAACACAACGCTATAATTTAATATTAAACTTATATTTACATATTTACAATAATATTTTCATTGTTATGACAGTTTTTGACAACGCTGTTGATTATGTCTCTATGACAACCCTTTTTCTTCTAAATTCTTAACTGCCCGCTATCTTTCTATCGGATTTGTTATGCCGAACTCCTTTACGGTATTTTATATTACTTTTAAATAGTCAAATATTCAAAATTTTGTGGAATGCTGTTCTGCGAGGTTTCTTAGGAAGCCCTCGCAGAACGTTGACAGTTTTTGGGTTCAGCTTGAGTCGCGGCCTGGTGCTTACATGTGTTTACTAGTATATTTATAGAGTGTTTTATCTCTGCAGAGCCCTCCTAGGGTTACCCTCTCCCTCGCGGAGAGGGGACCCTCCTATCGTGCTGCTGCCGGCTCTCCGTTGCAGGGGCCGGTCCTGCTGTATTTCTGCTGCCTGGTACTGTCTCTGTTGGCGGCGCCACCGCCTCTGATGGCGGCGCCGCTGCTGTAGCCGGACCTCTGCCGCGGGAGCCGCTTTTCGCTGCAGTCTTTGGATCTCCGCTGCTGTTGTCGGCCCTCTCGGCCGCCCCGCTCCTCTACGACTCTTCTGCGACCCTCAACCGCCTGCCTACAGCTGTCGCCGGCCCTCAGCCGCTGGGCTTCAGCCGCCGAGCCTCTGCGTTGGCCCTCTTCGCTGACCCTCAACCGCCTGTCTTCAGCCGTCGGGCATCTGCGCCGGCCCTCTTCACCCACCTTCAGCCGCCGGGCCCTCTGCGCGGCCCTCCGCCGCCGAGGCCGTTACTTGAAGCTTTACTTTTATATTTCATTTTACCTTTTTTTATATTTTACTTGTACTTCACCTTCATTCATCGTTTTTATACGTTTATTTTTATTTGCTATTTATTGTAATTAATAAATTCTTTGTTTTCGTCCCTCTTCCCTCCTCTTTTACTGTCTAATACGACAAGTATCAAGATGTATACAGTTTCTTGTATAATGTGGTACACTTGAAACTGTTTCAAGAGTGTTATTTCTGAAGAGTCTCTTGTGTTTGAAGCCAAGGATATTTTTGTATGCATTACACAAAGTCATGGTAACGGTCTGATTTAAATCATTATTTTTACGTTTGGTAGAATGTCTTTTTAATGTACAATATATAAATTGCAGAAGATAGGCTGGTTCTTGAGGGAGGCTATTGGATATGCTATTTATCGTTACGTCTAGTAATAAGTAACGAGTCTAGTAATAAGAAAAAAAAAAACAGGGTACTAGTGCATGGTACGCGACAGGTACGTTCCAAAGGAGCAGGGCCCCAATTTTGTAAAATACACAACTTCTCAATACTGTGTCAGTAGTGTCTTAATAGAATAGCCACAGACATTTGGTATTCTATAACTTATTTATGACCATAGACTTGCCACACACTTGTTATTGAAACGCCATAGTAAGACTTTTGATTGGTAGTCTGTAACATTATAATTCGTCATTGTCATTGTGATAGCTAAAGTTACAGTAGTCTGTAAACATTTTAGGCGTATTTGCCAGTTGTCTCTATCGTGTTTGAATAGTGTTTTGGCCATCGAGCCATTATCGAACAACGACACTCTTTGTGCCCAGGTATGGAAACAATTTGATTGTGCAACTGGATTGCGCTCTGGCTGTTGAGAGTATGTCATGCTCACTCAAATGTCTCGCTGGTGGTGGCGTGTGTGTTGGGTCATTAGGTTCCCTTCAATATGGTTGAGCTGAATGATGCTGATCCATACGTCATGTTCGTGAACGGACGCCGTCAGAAGGGACTGGTCATCTCTTAGCTGCCACGGCGTATTTTAATTTCTAGATTGTTGTTTTTTTTTGTGTTTTCCATAATGGACGCTCTCAGCGTACAATATATTTATGCATTGTTCTCACACGGTTGATTTCAACATGAATGATGTAATTAAATATTTGTAACAATAGCTTGAAAATTTAAAAGAGTGTCCATGGAGTTTCTAGCCCGTTCTTCTCCATAGGTACCTACTCTTTGGAATGGGCGACTAGCTTCATCTGACTGACCGATCTTCTGACAATTCAAAAGTGCCTGTAACTGGTTTATTTGAAATAAATGCTTTGATTTGATTTGAACAAAACATTTTACGCGAGCAAAGTCGCAAGCGAAAGCTTAACTTATTGAATAACTAGCTACGCCCCGCGATTTTACCAGCGTGTGTCGATATCGTGAAAACATTGCAATAAAAAGTGTCTTATGTGTTATTCCTTGTAACAATCTATTTGTGTGCCAAATTTTATCCAAATCTTAGGAGCTTACTCCTACTAACATTACCTATACTTGAGGCGGTAACGTACCTACCATGAAGGATTTTAAACAAGATTCAAGTAGACTGTATTTAGGATAGCAATATATTAGAAACTATAAGCAAATATGTGTTAGAATGATGCCTTCGGAGTATATCCCTCTGATTAAAGTGCTACAAGCGACAAAGCACTTACCTTCAGACGCAACCTTCAGATGCGGAGTTCGTAGACCACCAAAGCAGATCATGTGAAGGCGCACATTGTCACAATTCACTGGCGGACTCCCTAACTTTATTGTTTTTGAATTTTGAGGCCCGATTCCCCCTAGTGGATACTGTAAATACTTGAAACTAGAGTCAATTTTTGTGACCGTTAAAAGATCGTGGCCATGACTCGCTAGCTTGCCAGTTTGAAAGTAAGTGCATTCGCAACGCGGTACTACTATGGTCGCGTTCCGTTTACTTTAAGTTATCGGCAGCGTTCACCTCCGATATACACAAAAATCAGAGGAGATATTCAACAATACTACTATCCTAATAGTAGGTTAGGATCAACAACAGTACTGTCAATAAAAATAGCTTACTAATATCTATACTCAATTACTCACCATCATCTCAGCGTTAATCCCAGTCGCATCCGAAGCTTTTTCAGCATTGGAGTCTGGGGTCCGTTTTACCAGTCTAACTGCTGATATGGCTAAACTTCGACATTTTCCGTGAAGCGACTGCCGTCTGACCTCCACAACCCGAAGGCGACATCGAAGCATTGCAGCTAGACTGATTGTTGGACTTTTGAGGGCTCCAACAACCCGCAACGACTGCCATTATGTCTTCGTATGGCAACCGGGACCAACGGCTTACCGTACTTTCCGAGCACTAACTATACTAATCTATACTAATATATAAAGCTGAAGAGTTTGTTTGTTTGAACGCGCTAATCTCAGAAACTGCTGCTCCGATTAGAAAAATTATTTCTTCGTTGGATAGCCCATTAATTCAGGAAGGCTTTAAGCTATATAACATCACGCTGCGACTAATAGGAGCGGAGCATAACCAACTCGACGTGAACGAAGTCGCTGGCGGCCGCTAGTCACAAATTAACGTGTATTGTGTATTATAGTATGTTTGTTACCCTTTCACGCAAAAACCACTGAACGAATTTGGATTAAATTTGGCACATTGAAATGTGTTAATCCTCAAATAAACATATTCCGATAGAAACTAATGAGGGTGAAACCGCTGGGCGATTCTTCAAGTACAGCCGACAGCTGGTCAAGCTACCCGAAACTGACAAATATTCCCAATCAACCTTAAGCCTTAACGCTGTAGCCTTAAAGTCGAAAATCTAATAAGGAAATCTGACAGATTGTATAGCTTGATGTACTGTCGTCTGTACATTATATTTATATTGTTGAAATTTATCAGAGCATAACCGTTTTTAATTTTGGTAAGTATATCTCACCCAAATGGCATAATTTGGCGGCTCTTAGTCCTAGTGAAAATGCTCATAGAAATTCATGGGTCTTTTTCTTGGACGAGAGTTTCAAGAGGCACTTAAAAGATAATTCGGTCTATCTTTATACTAGCAGCCACCCGCGACTTCGTTCGTATGGAGTTAGTAATTTGAACATTTTTTAACCGCAAAAGAGTTATTTTAAAATTGATGACGATCGAAATTAAGTGATGTCAAGGACAGTTTTGTTCAAAATTAAATACTATTAATTTATTTGGTTAAGCTTTACCTAATATTTGTTTGCAGTGTGATGTTATATATAGCTTAACTTTCCTGGATTAATAAGCTATTTAACGCAAAAATATTTTTTCAAATCGGTCTCGTAGTTTGTGAGATCGCGTTCAAACAAACAAACAAACTTTTCAGCTTTATATATTAGTATAGATAATACAGCCATTAGCTCTCCTGCTTCGCGTGATTTTTAATACCTACTTAACAAAACATCAGATCATCGAAAACTTATGCCTCGCTGCAGAAGTTTCTATGCCATAGGAATATCCGCATAAAAACTCCAACACCACCACCAACTCTAACTCCACCACCTGTGTGATGAATTTTACATACATTAAATATATTTATAATCTTTCAAGTTTGTAATTTTATTTATTATTTTTTTATCCATTTATTTCAGGCATCAAGGCCCTATAAACATATATAACTGGCTTTCCGCCCGCGGTGTCGTCCGCGTCGTTTTCGGTTATATCGCGCTTTTTAGATTTCCTTCGGGAATATCAATTTTTTCGGGGATAAAACGTACCCTATTATTTAATCCGGACTTCTAACTTTCGTCTGCAAAATTTAACAAACAAACAATTGGAACAAACAAAGAAACAAACTCACTTTCTGATTTATAATATTGGTATAGATACCTTCTAGCTGCGTACCGCGGCTTTACCCGTGTATGTTTTGATCCTGTGGATCACAGGCAGGTGCCTAATGCCTATGATCAAGGCCTTGCCTGTCATGTTTCAATCGTACCAAATTCTCAATTACTAGCTTAAACATAAATTACAAGCAAAACGTTTACTTGTACGTTCACGTGCAGACTCGCTCATCACAAATTAAACGTGACTAGTTTTGACAGGCAGAGATACGCTGTGATTAGGAAACGTTTGAGTCGGAGATCAAAGAGCTACTATGTAGTTTGAGGCGTATCGAGTGTCAGTAATAGCAACGTAATTTTGATAAAGGAGATATTTCAGAAATGTATGGAGCATGGGCCAGCACATTGTACACTTAATGCTGGTTAGAGTTACGCAATAGTTAACTGTTTTTAATGTTAATTTCCTATATTTTGGCTTAGTTTTAATACAGATTCAATTTAATTCGGCCAAGGAGTGCAACACAACTATTAATAAAAATGGCGGTCAGCAATAAGTGAAATAAAATTTTGACAATGACATTTGATTGACGTGTCATTTATCTAAGGCTATCGTATCTATATTATCTACCATAAAACTGCGAAAAAAACAAAGCATGAATTCCAAACATACGGCCCATTAAATAAACACAATCAACTCAAATCAGCAGTCGACACGAACACAACGGGAAAATAGAACTGTCAAAGTCGCCAAATACACGTCCTAACCACTGTCATGGCTACCTTAATAAAGGGTTATGTCACTAAAAAACGTTTCAAAAAATTAATTATGTATAATTTATTCAAATTAATTTAGTAATATTTTTATGATAATCTTTTATTTTTTTTTCCTTTTTATCTATACAGGATAAAATTTTATCAAGTGCGCAAACTTTGTCAACTTATAGCTAAATAAGTTTTATAGGTAAAAATATTATTACTTTGGTATGTTTTAGTACCTACAAAAAAAAATAGTTATTGATAACGAAAGATGTTTATTATGAAATCGATGTTATGGTCACCGCATGCGGTCCCATTCATGGTTGGCGGAGTGGGGACGGAGGGAACATCACAGGACCCCCGCGCGCCCGCGCCGCCCGCATGTTCACTACGCGGCCATATGCTAATACTACGATATTGATATGAATAATTGGTGTCTCTCATTTGCTGATTTTAGGGCGGACAAAAACATGATTTTTTATTTTAAACTAATAATGCAGATTTGTTCTGTTATTGATTCTGAGCCACCCATTTGTTTTTGCGCACTCAAAAAAAAGTTTCCCTGTATAGCGTACATAGTGGTGGCCCAAAATGAAACATATCCTTTGTTGTTATTATTTGGTTTGAGTATTTGTCATGTTCTTCGTTATTGAATTTGGTAGCCTCCCTTGTGTGTTTCCGCTGCTTTATTCGAAACCTGAAACACGTGTTCTGTGTTTTTAGGTAAATAATCTAAGTACAAAATTTCAAAAATATATGAAAAACAAAAACAACAAAAAACACAGGACAAAAAAAAAAAGTAAAAGTTATGACCTTGTTATCCTACTTGGTTGTCCCAACAAAAATATGGTCCACGCTCCGCTCGGGCGGGCGAACGGTGCGTCGACCTGTGTCGTCAGCTGCTGCGCGGGCGTGCGCAGTACTATGATCTATGGTAAGCTGCGTAGCGCGCTCGGTAACCACACTGCAAAAATTTCTAAATGTATTTGAAAATAAAATACAGTATGTTAACTAACAGAGGGCGTTCCCGTTAACCCGAAATAGTATAGCATACATACATGCTAAAATAAATATTTCCATTCGAAAACAAAATGTTTTAAATTTTTTTCATTTTTTTCCAATAAGAAAATATTCAATAAAAATTTTAAATTGACATGTAAAAGAAACACACTGTACACCCGAACATGAAAGTCGGCAACGTCGCAATTTATTTATACATGACGACTACTATTTTGATTTAAAACAGGAGGTTTCAATTTTATTTCCAATTAGAATTTTTTTTTATTCGGATATTTTTATGCTTATTTTTCTATGCTGATATTTTTATTTTAATCTATTAATGATATATATTAACGAGTTTAAGGGAACGCCCTCTGTTATTTAACATACTGTATAACATGGCATAAAAATGACTGGAATCAATTCAGTTGCTTATTTTGAACAAACCTTTCTTCTGCATTTGTCCTTTGCATTCCTCCGCCATTCCTCGTGTTCACGGAGAATGTTGAAATGAACATGATCGGGTCGTAATCTACCAAGCAGGCTCGGTTCTGGTTGGTAGAAGTCACATGTCTTCGATATTTTGCCTCTACGACATGCCGGTTCCTCGAGATGTTTTCCTTCACCGTTTTGAAAGCAGGGGTAATGAAATAAAAAAGTAAAGGAAAAAAATTAACCACCTGAAAGGGTTCGAACCTTCGACCTACAGCTTGCAATTCCATGTCAATACCACTAGGCCACCGCTGCTATATAATAAGATACCATTAATATAAACTCAACTTCTTCAATACTTTTTTTTTAAACAATTGCAAACTAGTGCTTGACTGCAATCCCGCCTGATGACGGCAGTTGAGCGAGGTGATGCAATGTTAAACCCAAGACCAACACGACCAAACAATGCTGCGTTAGAGGGAGATTGATCTGGAGACTCTCCACGACCAAACTCCCGACACAACAATATTTGGCGCATCGTACCCGCCACACATCGCAACACAACTGCTCAGACCCGTCCTCCGTACGGCTTCACCAGACATCATGCCGGAACACGACGAATCGCTTGCCGGCAAGACTTTGTCTGGTGGGTGGTAACTTCTGCCGGCAGCCGATGTTATGGCCTACCACCGAGAATATCTTTCAATAATCGCCAAACCGTCTTGAAAAAACACGGAGATCAATGCTGGAGCTTTGCATATCTACATGATAAGAGGTAAGTATTCTAATTATAATTCAGAAACATCAAAGCAGCCAGAAGTTAAACGTAGTGTGGTTGGTAATATAATCACAGAACACTTTCCACATTATGGGTAAAACTTAGGTTGAACAAAAGATAAAGTTAAGATTACTGTGGTTTATTTCTCGGTATCCAAAAACATACAATGATAATATAATAATGAAATAACTTATTTAATTAAATACCCCATAATTGTTAGCGTATAAACGAAATACTTACCTGAAATTTCGGGGTAAATCCAATTTCATTGTACTGAAAACTTTTTTAATTTGACACACTCACTGAATTTGGTGTTACACAACCCGCGAAAGTCATTAATACACATAACTATTATGAAGGTTTTGCTCAAGTGGTTTCTACAACATTTTGTGCCGTGAACTTCCATTCTTTCTCATTTTAAGAAGATGGTACTTCTCAGACTGCAAGAAGGCTTTATGAAAATGTCTCCACCTTTTTACAAATCAATAATCGTCTAGTCTTTTTCTTTCAAGAGGCTGTTTGAGATCTTCGAAGCAACTACCTGTATTCATGCTTCCGGTATGATAAAATGACGTTATTTGAAAAGACGTCATTAGTTAGCAAAAAAGAAAGTATTGACTAAAGGTTTTGGTGTTCTATAGGATGCATTTTGATGAGTGTGCAAGGGAATTGCATGATTTAATTTCCCCATCTCCGTTCCATCATTGGACGACCCGTCGTACGGCGGGTTTCCACCCTGACGTTTTTAACACCACTACGATCCGGACGAAGCTTTTCGCCTCCTCTTATATACTGCGTACATCGAGGGACTGGAACAATTTGCCAGCGGTGGTGTTTCCATCGGACTACAATTTGAGTGTCTTCAAGGCTAGAGTGAATAGGCTCTTAATAAAGTAGCGCGCTTTACCATTAACGTTTGCGTCACTGCTTACCATCAGGCGAGATTGCGGTCAAGCACTGTTTATAATTTATATGTTCACTAGCGGCCGCCAGCGGCTTCGTTCGCGTGGAATTAGTTATGCTCAGCTCCTATTGGTCGCAGCGTGATGTTATGTAGCCTAAAGCCTTCCTGGATTAATGGGCTATCCAACGCAAAAATAATTTTTCAAATCGGACCAGTAGTTCCCAAGATTAGCGCGAACAAACAAACATACAAACAAACTCTTCAGCTTTATATATTAGTATAGATACCTACTGATATTGTTCATCATGACTTCTAGTGCTTATAATCTAGGGCTAATGTAGACCACAAGTTGTCTGTATTGCAAATATTTTTTTGTCACAGTAAACGCACTGAAAAGTGGTCGCTCACAATGGGCCTCATTCGAAGGCTCAGAGTCAAACAAAGGGCAATGGAAGTAGCTATGCTCGGGGTTTCTCTGCGTGATCGAATCAGAAATGAGGAGATAGAATAGAATAGAATAGAATACTCTTTATTATGTACACCATATAGATTACAAAAACATAAATATAAAATTTTTACAAAGGGTGACACAATGGGCGGTCTTATCGCTAAGAGCGATCTTTTACAGACAACCTTTGGATGGAATACTAAGGGGAAGGAGAGAGAAATAATGTAGGTAGTCTACAGTGTACTATTTACAATTTTACATAGTTTATATAATAAATATACACGTTAAGTGTATCATACTAGTACAATAAATACTTATATACATATAATTAATAAAAATCATACAAAAGCAAATAAAAAATAATGACATGTTTATAGAGAGAGGAAATGCTTTTTTACCATGGTTTTAAAAGTGGACGGAGTTTGAGCACGCCTTACAGACACGGGAGACCCGCAGAAGAACCAAAGGGCACATTGCTCGTAGAACCGATGGCCGAGGGGCAGTAAGATTCGAAGAAGACGCAGCGTAGGGAGGCCCCCAACAAGGTGGACCGATGACCTGGTGAAGGTCGCGGGTAGCCGATAGATGCGGCGGCACAAGACCGGTCAGCGTGGAAAGCCTTGGGGGAGGCCTTTGTCCAGCAGTGGACATCTATAGGCTGAAGAAGAATTGTCACAGTAATATTAAACCTAATATACAAGGTGTAACATAAAGGGTATATACATACCAAGGGCATGGCATCTTTATATGATATCAAACGATATCGGAAGGGTTTCAACTCAAAATAAAATACTCAAAAAATTTATACCAAATTTTTCGGTCTCGTGTGTTTCTTAAATTCAAATCATAACAAACGCGGCACCACACTACATACGTTAATAACTAATCATTACACGTCATGTTACTCGCCAAAATCACGATAAATGTTTTCAATCATTCTGTTCGCCTAGTATAGTAGTAGCCTATCACAGGCGGTGCTTTTTCTCTTAACTTCCTAACATAAAGAGATAGGATTAAAATACCCTTCCAATATCGTTTGATATCATGTAAAGATGCCATGCCCTTGGTATGTATATACCCTTTACGTTACACGTTGTATATTACACTAGATAAAGCAATAGAACTCTCACTTCACAATTCCCGCACGTTCCTGTCCGGAATATATAAATAAACGACCAAGCTAAATTGTTTCTGAAGAGCCTAGTTCGAACGGAAGAGCTAGACTCGGCTGGAATATTTATTAGCCTCATTGGGTCGAAAGTCATGTATGCTAAGCATATAATGGCTGTTCGTGCAGATTTCCTGAATACTTTGGAAGTAAATGATAGGTAGTGATTCCAAGACTGCCTCCGTGGCGTAGCGGTAATGAAAGCGGCCGTTGCGCAAGGAGGCGCGTGTTCGATTCCCGCGCACTGTAAATATTTGTGTGCATGAATATGAATATTTGCACTGGTCTGGTCGTGCCTCGGTAAGCACGTTAAGCCGTTGGTCCCGTCTGCCATACGAACATCTAATGGCAGTCGTTACGGGTTGTTGGAGCCTTCAACAGTTCAACAATTGGTCTAGTTGCAATGCTTCGATATCGCCTTCGGGTTGTGGAGGTCAGACGGTAGTCGCTTCATGGAAAATATCGAAGTTTAGCCAAAATCAGCAGTTAGACTGGTAAAGCGGACCCCAGACTCCAAAGCTGAAAAAGCTTCAGATGCGATTGGGATAAACGCTGAGATGATGATGATAAGTGATTCCATTGCTTAGTTGGTTTGGCCATCTTGAGAGGATGAATGAAAGGTGGCAAAATTTCTAAAGACGTGTTCTACACGCGAGGAAGGCGCCCTAGAAGGACATCTTGGTGATTTTCTTCCGTAAGATTAGGTATTTACGTAGCAGTTGTAACTGTCGTGATTTATAGAACGGTTTTTTTTTTCTTTATACGAAACCTGAATATAGTTTGTTCAGAATAAGCAATTGAATCGATTCCAAGCATTTTTACACCATCTTAACTTTTTTACAATTATATTTAAAAAATGTTGCAGTGTGGTTACCGAGCGCACAACACGGATACAGGCGCGGGCGTGCGAGCAGCCCGTTAACCATATTTTTGCAGGGACCAGGTAACTTGCTACTTAACAAGCTTTTAACGGTGGTAGGCCATAACATCGGCTGCCGGCAGAAGTTACCACCCACCAGACAAAGTCTTGCCGCCAAGCGATTCGTCGTGTTCCGGCATGATGTCTGGTGAAACCGTAGGGAGGAAGGGTCTGAGCAGTTGTGTTGCGATGTGTGCTGGGTACGATACGTCAAATGTTGTTGTGTCGGGAGTTTGGTCGTGGAGGGTCTCCACATCAATCTCCCTCTGGCGCAGCATCGTTGGTCGTGCTGTTGGGTTTAACATTGCGCTACCTCGCTCAGCTGCCGTCTTCCTTCCTATTCACTGAGTTTTTTAAGTGAATAGGCTTAATAAACTAGCGCGCTTTATAATTAAGGATTGTATCACTGCTTACCACCAGGCGGGATTGCAGTCAAGCGTTAGTTTATAATTATTAAAAAAAGCTCATAACTTTGTGATTTTTCATGACAGCTTTTTGAAATTTTGTACATAAATTTGTAACATACTGGACACGGGTTTTGCATATAAAAATAACGTTGTGTCTGCAAGGTCTAACACACTATCGCATTTGGTTTCTTTTTGACAATTCAACAACATTCATTGCGTTATTTATGATATTAAGCAGGCGCCATTCTTCAAACATGGAATAGAAATATGCCCCAAAATTATATAAATAACTAGCTGACCCGGCGAACTTCGTTCCGCCTTAAAGGCAATATCACATGACTACTTTTTAAATTAGGATAATTTTAAATAAATAAATATTATTATTCAATGATTCTTTATTTGGGAGCACAATCTTGGCGGTTCTCCGGAAATTTTTAATGTGCTACAATACTCGCAAACAACATCCATTGGTCCAATGCGAACGCCATTGCGCTATATTATATGCGTATAGAAACGCTGCCCGATTCAAATCAGTATTTGATGAATTTCTTCTTGTGCTTCTTAAATTATCTAGCGCTTGATCTCTGAGGTTTGCTCGACGATTTCGCATTGCCAACCGAGCCTTTTCACGGGCTGCCTCCCTTTGCTCTAGTGAGTGAGAAGCACGAAGTCGAGCCATACTAAGGCTGCGCTCTTCAAGTGCAATTTCTTGGTCTTCTTCAGTTCTTTTTTTTTTTGTTATGTATGGGAAATTATCAAATGACCTCTCCCGCTCTGGACGGAGCGGAAGGGCGTGTCAGACTTTTATTGACTAAAACCCACCCGTGTTCCTTCACTTGCCTGTGCAACGGCCAGTGCCATGGTTTCTTTTTTAACCAACCCGCAACCCTGTGGACCAGTCCTCGTGGACCCCGTCAAGGTGTGCTGACATCTCTTTGAGGCGCGTGTGAAACACAACGCAACGTCAACTCGGGCCTGGTTCTTACCAGGAGGCTAGCTGCCTATCGCTCGCCGCCCGCAAGCCTGCGCCTACGGTGGTCGGGAGTCCGATGTTGCCTCCCGACCAGGGCGCTTCCTGCGGCGGTTTGAGGCGTGAGGGTAGTGGGATTTCCGCTCCCTCACGCGCTCCACCTCCTCCTTTGCCAGCATCACTGCTTCACGGAAGGAGTTGAAAGCTTGCCATGCACTCTTGCTCTGAACTATGGCCCGGACCAGGATCGGACGCGAGAGATCGCCGCCGATCGCCGCCGATCGCCGCCACGAGGACACGGCTGTGCTCTACCCAAGCCGGGCAAACCTCCACCATTTGCTCCACCGTGTCCTCAGGGCGATGCACACAGTGGTCACCCTGGCGTTTCCTCCCGCCTTATAAGGAACAGGAACCTCCTGAATCAGCCGTGTCTGGTGAGAACCTACGTAAGTCGGAAGGTGAGGACGCCGTGGCGCCTCTCTAGCTACTCCTCAAAGAGAGGACTTACCGCCGCTATTGTGGCGTGCTCAGTGCTGGTGGTTGCGACAATCACACTTTCCATGTCGCCATGAGATCCCGCCGGAGTTCTGTCCGCTGTACTGCGATTTTTCACGGCAACGGAGTTATGCCTCCTCTCGTCACTTCCACATGTGGGCGAGGTATAGTGTTTCTCCACAATTTAATGAATGTTATTATACATATAAACGCTTCTTTTTAATTACTCTATCTATTTCTTTTAATAGATAGAGTAATTAAAAAGAACCTCATCAAAATCTGTTTCGCAGTTTTAAAGATTTAATCATACAAAGGGACATAGGGAAAGAGAAAGTAACTTTGTTTTATAGTATGTAGTGAAGTGGTAAATGGCACAGCAATACAATAATAGACATTTTGAAGTTGAAGTTTGCTTTGGGGCTTTTATTAAAACAATTAAACCGACAGGGAGTATTTATATTCCTTGCTTTAAAGGGATGCATCAACATTAAACCGTTAAGACTTTTTTTTTAATATGCTGGGTAGTGCAGCAGTTTGTTTGTACCATTTTTAACAAATGAACCGCTAACTTATATTTTGACTGAGTTGTTTTGTTATTCCATGTCAGTTGCGTTTTGTTATACCATGTCTTATGTCACGTCACACGGGAACGACGGGAACAACGGGAACGGAATAAAAAGTATCCTATGTGATATGTCCTTCTCCCAGTTCTTATCTACCTTCCTAACAATTTTGAGCCATACTGGTTAAGCGGTTCTTGAGTTATAAATAGAGTAACTAACACGACTTTCATTTATATACATAGACTTCATTCAAATCGGACCAGCCCTTTAGGAGGAATTCAGTGACGTACACACGTACAGCAGATTTAGGAATATACCCATTACATATACATTAGTAACAAAGATATCACATCACACCTCTCTCTACCCCTAGAGCTCTTGTTTCAGTCTCTTTAAGTTAAATAAAAAATCTTAAATATTTATTTCTATTTTTTTTTCTTTTAGTTCTTATGTACAATCTCCTTTTTAAGTAACTATAAAAATTAAAAAAAAAGCTATAAACTTGTCTAAAACAAAAAAAAAAAACTTGTGATTGCCCGGGTTTGAACCAAGAAACACCAGCCATCCCGAGTATACCATACTACTATCCACTACGCCACAGGCGCTATGTCAAGCCGCGCGAAATTAACGCCCATATTATGCTTGAAATATTGCGAAAGATAAAACTCGAAAACATGCGCTTCCCCAGACATAAGACTGAGCTAGATCGATTTCTCGTCCCCGAAAACCCCCACATATAAAATTTCAGCGAAATCGTTAGGGCCGTTTCCGAGATCACATGCTTCTTCAAGCGATCAGCTCCATCTGCCGGGCTGATTTGTGAATCTAAACCATCCAGGTCGCCACTCAAACGCATACAGAAAAAGTCATTAAAATCGGTCAAGCCGTTTAGGAGGAGTTCAATGACATACACACGTACAGCAGAATTATATATATAAAGATTAGAAATAGTTTTTTACGCAATTAGGGTGCCAATGTATGAACGTACACGTAAAGGAGTATGTAGGGATCGTAGCAGATGACGATGTCTTTGGAATTTCTGCTTTCTCACATGGGACAAAGACGTGACTTTAAGTATTTAATCATCAAAAGAAAACAAAGTCTGAAAGAAAAATGACGACCGTCTTCAATGTCTTGCTGGAATTTGACCTTTATAAAGTTATGATTGATCATAGCAAAAAGTTTGCTGATTCTTCTGAGTGTGAGTGTGTGTGAGCTGATTTCTTCTACAATCTTTATTAATGATCGCGGAATGATATTTTTTAAAGACGTTATAACTTCGAATTTTGATTAATAAATTGTTTTTATAATTTCTAAATCCGATGTTTGAACATCGAAACAGCGGATGGGTAACAGAACACATTTTTTTTTATTAATTAATAAGCTTTGACACAAATGTATTCAAAATGTATATAGCAAGTAATAAATAATGTATGGATCGCGAAAGCTAAGTTACGATTTAAAACCCTCAGACCACAAAATCCGGTCATCGATCTACACATTCTATACCATTCGTGGAGCTTGTGGTAACACATTGTAACACTTATTCAATGAACACAAGATTTACAAACATGTGTTTTATGTACGTAAAAATATGTCATCCCAATATATATAAGTACTTACCCCAAATACTTACGAAAAATTTAGTGATTGCGTTTTTTTTTTTAAGAAACTTGTTATTTTTATCACAAGTTTCTGAAGTTATTCTTTAATGGATCATTGATGATATTATTCATTACAAAACACGAATCACAATGCAGTTTCATTGGAATTTGAGTTTTGTTTTCACCTTTACGGTGTCTAACTGTACTTAAACCTTCTATTACTGTTATATAAAATTCTACTTATGTTATCTTTTAACAGGGTAGTCTTCTAGCCATCTAGTGTGATTTCTCCTTTTTTCTAAACAGACTATACAACATTATAAACCTGAATATAGTTTGTGCAGAATAAGCAACTGAATCCATTCATTTTTAAACCATGTTATATTTTTCCCATATTCATTTAGAAATTGTTGCAGTGTGGTTACCGAGCGTTTAGGATAGACCATAGTACTTGCGCGCGCGCCACAGCTGAAGCCAGAGGTCAACGAACCGCACTCGCCCGCCCAAACCGAGCTTTGACTATATTTTTGTTGGGACAACCAAATAGAATGGCAAGCTCATAACTTTGTGGTTTTTCATTATATTTTCTTAAAATTTTGTAAATAGACTCTTTATTTAAAAATACTGGACACGTACACGTTTCGTATAAACAAAAAATAATGTTGTATAAATGTATTTGTAAAGATGGCCGGGTGTTTGTTACTCTTCCACGCGAATCTTACTAAACGGATTTGTATGAGATGAGGATAGGACACATCTTATGATAGACAGCGGAGTTTCAGTGATAGGGTCCTATTTTTACTTATACATAACATATAACACACAGCCTCCGTGGCGTAGCGGTAGCGGACGCGGCCGCTGCGCAAGGTGGCGCGGGTTCGATCTCCGCACAGTGCAAGTATTTGTATGCATGAATATGAATATTTGTACTGGTCTGGTCGTGCCTCGCAAAGCACCTTAGGCCGTTGGTCCCGGTTGCCATACGAACATCTAGTGGCAGTCGTTACGGGTTTTTGGAGCCCTCAAAAGTCCTACAATTGATCTAACTGCAATGCTTCGATGTCGCCTTCGGGTTGTGGAGGTCAGACGGCAGTCGCTTCATGGAAAATGTCGAAGCTTAGCCATATCAGCAGTTGGACTGGTAAAGCGAACCCCAGACTCCACAGCTGAAAAGGCTTCGGATGCGACTGGGATTAACGCTGGGATGATGATGGAACATATAACATACAATATAACAATATTTCCATTAAATAATTCCTAATTCCCGTTCCATTCGTATATCCCATGTTAGTTTACTGAAACAAAACAAATATTCACAAATGAAACCCTTTGAGATTATTGCAATCCCTGTCAATATGGTATATTGAATTCTTTGTAAATAAGTAAATAAACGAACAGTATCGTACCCTTGTAAGCCTATCAGCTGGATATCGTGAAAAGAGAAAAAGGCCGGCCCTTATTGGTGCTTTTGTAATTTGCGTAGTTATTTTTATTATTACAGAAAATTAAAACAAAAATGTCTTTTTTGTTTTAATTTTCTGTTTGAATCAAATTAAATTACATATGTGGGTTGTATTGTTTTCAGTTTTGTTGTAGGGTTGTTAGGTTCACAAAGTTTTTGACCTTTTTGTCTGCGCGTGTATGGAGCCTAGAAATCGTTGACTACAAAGTAAAAATTTTGACCGGTATGAGAATGAAGCTGTTAGGAATATATCATTAGATCATATAAATTTTTGCAAACACAACTACGATTTAAAAAAAACAAACTAATATACGGCAGCTTTATTAAAAAATAATAGTAGGTATATAAATTTGCTCGATTACTGTGAAACAATCTAACAATTGCAATGCTATTCGTAGCTCAATGAGTTTGAGAAATTCATCTGCTAGACAGCGTAGATGAATATGAATTTATCAAACACATGTAGTAATCATCAAAGGATATCTTTGATATATCTTGAATTTTTCTTTTAAAAATATTGATACACGTGTACGATATTAGAGCGGATCCAAAACCTGAAAACGAGAGTAAAGTGTAAAGAGCATATTCTTGTTTTTGTTGTCTCTCGTTCCGTTAGTTCCGTGTCTTCTTCTTCTCGAGCCTATAGGGGTCCACTGCTGGACAAAGGCCTCCCCTAAGGCTTTTCACGATGACCGGTCTTGTGCTGCCCGCATCCATCGGCTTACCGCGACCTTCACCAGGTTATCGGTCCACCTTGTTGGGGGCTTTCCTACGCTGCGTCTTCCGGTACGTCTCCGCCACTCCAGAACCTTACTGCCCCATCGGCTATCGGTTCTACGAGCAATGTGCCCCGCCTACTGCCCCTTAATTTTAGCAATTCGAAGAGCTATGTCGGTGACTTTGGTTCTTCTGCAGATCTCTTCCTTTCTGATTCTATCGCGCAGCGAAACTCCGAGCATAGGTCTTTCCATAGCCCTTTGTGTGACTCCGAGCCTTCGTATGAGGCATAGAGTTAGTTTGTAAGTTCCTAACATGGTAGGAAAAATTCTTGTAGAATACATTATACACACACGGAAGTAATTCAAAAATTCACTGACATTTGATCTCAATCTTTATACATATAAAATCTGCAAATATAAAGGATCTGTGGCGGTACCTACAACACCAAAAGTGAACAACGCGTCATAGTGACGTCATACAAAACTTTAGCATGCATCGAACAAGCAAAGTTTAGCGCGCAATTAGCATATAAACAACAGCAGGACATGATTCGTCGGGAAGTTGCCGGCTAGACACAACACTCTCCCTTGAAAATATTTCCTTTTCTATGGTATATCCTCTTTAAGTGACGCGCCATGGAACTTCCCTAAATAAAATATATTTTTAAATCGAGTTTGCTATCGGCTTCCGTTTACTAAAGTGATAAAATATTAATAGCACCGAAGTTTGGCAGCAAAAAATACAAAATTAAATATTCTACACCCAAGTTAGTTTTCGTCTTTATTTTAACTAAATGTTGTTGGATTTAGTTACAATAAAAAACCAAAACTAACAAGTAACATGCTTCACATCATGGGTGTCTCATCGTGTTCGCATAATTTCATAAACGAATTTAAAACCAGTAGAGGTATACAGTATTTTGTATCTTGGTCGTCATTATTCAGTTCAAAGACGCCCAATGCTATATGGCCCCATCAAGCATGGTCACTTCAACCGAATTGGTGTCCATCGCATGCAGCAATTCCTCCGGTCATCACAAGGTCATCGATCGAACTCGTGGAGGCCTTCCAACGCTGGTATGCCTTCCGGTATTTTGTGATTTTGTCAAAATTCTCGGAAAAATCCCGTAATATGAACTAAATCCGGCTGTAACCAGATACAACCGGATATTGAGGTTAAAATATGGGTCAAGAGAGAAAAGTATAGCGGTGTTTTGGGACAAAACAACTTCGTGAGAAATGGAAAAAACAGTATTATTACAAGAGAGATAAATGTAAATGTGTGAAAACCATTTTACGAAGGAAAACTTTAGATTACTTTCATCATATCAATAACTTATATCCACCCTATAATAATGCGGGGAAAATAAAGACAAATGTGTGTGATTTATTATTACTTATTTCATGTTTTCTTTGCAAATAAAGAAAAATATATTTGATCTAATAATACTTATTTCATGTTCTCTTTGTATGGTTTGTTTTTCTAATAAAAGTGTGATAAGCTACTTTAAGAATATTAGGGACTAGGGCCGCCCGCGACTTCTTTCGCTTGGAGTCATTTGAACATTTTATTTTAACCCCAAAAGAGTTATTTTAAAATTGCATCCTATAAGATGTTAATCGAAAATAAGTGATGTGAAGGACCATTTTGTTCAACTTTAAGTACTATTAATTTATTTGGATAATAATTAATATTTGTTTTTTTTAAACGCTGCGCTCCTATTGGTCGCAGCGTGATGTTATATATAGCCTAAAGCCTTCCTGAATTAATGGGCTATTCAACACAAAAATATTTTTTTAAATCGGACCCGTGGTTCGTGAGATTAGCAAACAAACATACTCTTTTTCATTATATATTAATATAGATAAAAAATTAGAACTCCGGGTTTAAGTTATCTAGATCGTCATTATGCGAACTACGCATGATAACGGCGTCAGGAAAGCTTCTACATCGCGCAAATATAATTTACAACGTCCCAACATTAATCGTCGGATGGTAGCTTACCTGGCACTAAACCCATCTCACCAAAGGATCCTCACATTTCCATGGGAGATGAGTGAACTTTATACCTTGCTCGTCATATCTCTAAGTATATGAAATCATCAAATGAAAGCACTCAACGTCAAAGTGGCACTAGAAATTGACATAGACCATTTATGATCCATTTATTTACAATTTCATCTGAAACTTTTGGTATGTACTGTAAATATTATCTTTAAATGTAAGTAGGAAATCCATAAGGAAAGACGTTACCTCTTTACCTAAGTTTAGCTCAAGTTTTAGGTACTACGTATACAGGATTGAATTTTAGTATTTCATGCGAAACTAATGGCATCTGGTCAGATGGTCCGACATTCCTACATTCCAATTATTGGGGAGCAAAGGGGCAACATCCCAGCTAGACTAATGAGATTTAGGCTTTTAGGTATTTGACTGCCCGTAACTACTCTCGTTTGGAATTCAAATGTGTTTCGTGAATTGTATTAATTTCACTGTTTCCTGTAACTCATAAGGATGCCCAATTTTAGGATGCATTTTGGTGAATGTGCGAGGGAATTGCATAACTTAATTCCCCCATCTCCGTTCCACCATCGGTCGACCTGTCATACGGCGAGTTTCCACCCTTAGGTTGTTAACACCACTACGATCCGGACGAAGCGTTTCGCCTCCTCTTTTATACCCCATACATCGAGGTACTGGAACAATTTCCAAGAAGACACTCAAATGGTAGTCCTACGGAAACACCGCCAGTGTTTCTGTAGGACTACCATTTGAGTGTCTTCAACGTCTTCAAGGCTAAAGTGAATAGGCTCTTCATAACCTAATGCACTTTACCATCAACGATTGCATCACTGCTTACCATCAGGCGGGATTGCGGACAAGCGCTAGTTTATATTTTATAAAAAAAACTCTCTGTAAATTTCCTACAGAATAGCTCGCTCCCAAAAATCATACCAGTATTTCACTAAAGCTAATAGTTTTGGTACCAAATTGTAGACAATAAGAAGCTTAGAGACTAAATTCTGGTAGCGTTGGTTATCAATGATCAGTCAGGACACATCCAAATGGCGTTGCATCATCACATCGTAATTTCATATTGCATTTTGTTTTTTACCGTTAAAGCAATCTCACACCACGGGATGCCAGAGATCATGCGAAATGGAGGCGTATATGTAGGAAAGCGGACTCCGGGCTCCAACCCAAACGCCGCGGATGCAACCGTAAATAATCACGGTTGTATCCGCGGCTTTCGCGCTTCGTAGTTTTTGGCGTTTCGCAGCTCAGCGTGTAAACGCTGAGATGATAACATTTTTTACCGTTAAAATAGTGGGATATTGATTTAATTATTTTTTGCCCTTAATTATCACCCAGTAAACAACCGCCTACTTTTACAAACATTATTACTATTCTGTAAAAATGACGTAAATTACAAAATATAAGCAAACTATTAGCGGCCACGGTAGCGCCATCTATTACCACCACTTAGCTGACTGGTGAAGTAGTCAATTTTTATTCCTGCATCGCGCAAGTAAAAGATGCATGAAATCAAGAATTACAAATATCATAAATGTACAACGTAACGCTGGATGAATGGGAATGGGATTCGAACCTGCGACCTACAATTTGTAAATCGTAGCCGGTACCATTAGGCCATCGCTCTTCTCATTATCTCTGCCGCGGGTTTAGGAAGAGTTAATTGCTAGATAAATACTTGCCTCTCTTTATGGACCGTACATTGACAAATTAAACAACCAAGTGAGAAAGAGACGGAGCGATAAAAAGCTTATAGCACTATCTCTTGTCCCATCTGAACTATGAATGGCTTCAATGAATAGACCCAGGTGTTTTTTGAAACATTGTCACAATCCAATTCAAATGAATAATAGACGTAAATGATTACAGTGTATACGGATTGGCATCTGTTTATTGTAGGCGTTACATAAAATCATACGAAGCTATGCTATGCTAGCTAAATTTTAGCTATTTATTTTTAGAACACGATTTTGCTTTCCCGTGCCTATCAAATAAATGTTGCTTAGTGAAAATTAGACGCCGTATTCAGAATTTCTTTAAACGAATTTTTAAGTTTGCTTGAGAGATCAAATGCTGTTTTTCTACCAATCTGCATAATTCAAGCTTCATTTTTCAGATCTTCGCAGTACTATTAAAACCATTGTGTATCTAAGTAATAAAAATAGTGAGGTTTTTAAGTAAGCCGAAGGTTTTTCTTAGTAGTATTAATTAAGTAAATACTGTCTGCGTTTCACTAGAAATTAAAGCCATTTCATTGCATTATTCATTAAAGTTCCTATAAAAGTATTTATTGAAAGCAACTTAGTCATTTAAAAGCAACTTACAGTTTTAAAAGGTCTTAATTAAAACTGGAACGTTTGCAGACAGAGAAAAATAAACTGAACGAAACAACTGAAGCATGAATTTTCACACTTATTAAGTTGATTTGTAGAAGGAAAAATGTTCTGAAAATGGAGGTAATCTTTTGAAGAATCCAGGGAAAATGAATATAAAAGCACTAGTTTAAGTATTCTGTTTTTTATTTAATAATCAACACCAACAGCATATTTATACATTCAACTATGAATTACATTGCGTATGTTTTTTTTTTAAATATTTATAAACTAGTGCTTGACTGCAATCCCGCCTGATGATAAGCAGTAATGCAATCGTTGATGGTAAAGCGCGCTAGTTTATTAAGAGCCTATTCACTCAAAGAAGCTGAGTGAATAGGAAGGGAGACGGCTGTTGAGCGAGGTGATGCAATGCACCTAGCAACACGACCAACGATGCTGCGCCAGAGGGAGATTGATCTGAAGACCCTCCAAGATTAAACTCCCGACACAACAACATTTGGCGCATCCTACGTATTTGGAAATCCGAACGTCCTCAGGATTGAGGACCTCTCTTAGCTTGGTAGCCAGAGCGTCCGCCTTGTTGGCGCTGCCGTTCGCAGCACCAGCCACCTCAAACAGCTTCGCACCCATGGCAGCCTGTTTGATGACGACGTACTGAAGGCCAAGATCCGATAACTTGATCTTAGCCCTGGCCTCTGCAATGAACGAGCCGTGTGTTACCTACGCCGCGCTCCGCAGCGCCACGCTGCAGCGTGACCGTCACGGTCTAGGAACGCGGGGCATGCTCAGCCAGTCCTTTGCGACCGCCTTTGGCAGTCCGCCACGCAGTCTCCGGAAGTTGTGTTGCAATGTGCGGCACACATTGCAACACAACTTCCTGCTCAGACCTGTGCGCGAGAGGACGCGTGCTGAGACCAAACCGTAAAGTAGAATATTGGATTAAAATAGTATTTAGAAACGGAATTACTGTAAATGTATACAACGTTATTTTTTCCTTATAACTAACCTGAATTCAGTTTGTTCATAATAAGCAACTAAATCGATTCCCATCATTATTACACCAAGTTATATTTTTTCCCAAATACAATTAGAAATTGTTGCAGTGTGGTTACCGAGCGCGCAACACAGCTGACGGTAGATCATAGTAGCAAGGCCGCCGCGCCGCTCTGCTGGAGCAGGGCGTTGACCATATTTTTATTGGGACAACCAAGTAAGATAACTACTTAGCTCATAACTTTGTGGTTTTTCATGATAACGTTTTGAAATTTTGTACATAGATTCTATATTTAAAAATATTGGACACGTGTTTCGGGTTTCGCATAAAAAATAAAAAACGTATATCGCAGTCGTTTAGTCAACCGTCCTTTGATCTCAGCTCACACGCGGTTGGGCGTAGTTCTAAGCTAACCCTTTTGGTTGTTTGTCGGTCCTTATTTATGGAATTTGGGTTTTGATGATTTTCTCGCGATCCCGCTTCCTTGCGGCTGTTCACTTACTGGTTACGCGGACGATGGCCTACTGCTCATTCAGTCAAGTACCCGAGCCGGACTTGAGAACTTGGCCCATACTTGCCTAAATCTAATATCTCAGTGGGGTGATCGTAACCGCCTAGCGTTTGCGCCGCATAAAACCTATCAACTTCTACTAAAAGGTAATCTTAAATCATTGCCTACTATTAAATTTAATAATGTTCCCGTTAAAAAACAGCAATCCGTATGCTACCTTGGTATGGTCTTAGAAAGGAATTTTTCATTTATCGAACATATAAAAATAGTTGGCGAAAAAGCTAAAAGGAACTTTTATGCCCTAACTAGAATATCCAAAGCAACTTGGGGTCTATCATTCCTAACTTTAAAAACTATATATGGAGCTACCTACTTAGGATGTATGTGCTACGGTGCACCTGTTTGGGCCGATAGGGCCAGCATAGGGGCGGCGCGACGTAAACTGCTTCAAAGCCAACGTTTGGCATTGATATTTTTATGTAAGGCGTATAGAACAGTCAGTACTGAAGCCTTACCCTTTCTGGCAGATGTACTTCCAGTCGATCTTGAAGTACAGCGACGTGCTTCAATGTACTACTCCGCGAGGGGGGAGGCCATGGACACTAACTTTGTTACACAACGCGACCTCAATAGAATTTCTAGATTATTTAAACCTCAGACTGACGTCTGGGAGGACCTCTTATCCGAATGGCAAAGTAGGTGGGATAATTCCATCAAGGGCCGGCACCTCCATCTGTTCTTTCCATCCGTTGGCGATCGGCTGGCTAAGACATGGCTGGAGGTTGACCACTGCGTTGCCCAATTTCTCACAGGTCATGGCAACTTTAAAAGTAAACTGTTTTCTTTTAAATTTGTTCCTTCGCCTTTGTGTCAGTGTTCTACATCGAACTGTGAATTTGAACAGTCCGCACATCACATCTTGTGGGAGTGTATTCTTTGGCAGAATGAACGCAATATTATGTTGGATAGTGTACAAGGTACATCCGGAGTTGTTTATTATACGGACCTTGTTGAAACTAGAACTAATTTCCGTGCGTTCAGGCGCTTTTGCCATACCTATTATTGGAATCAATTGTAACAGCAAATACCTACTTAGGACCCATTAACTTGATCAAATGTTATTCCGTGGTGCTTGGCAATCTGGGCTTCTCCCAGTTGCAATAATGTCCCTTTGTGCCGATTGGCCTAGTTCTATTCTGTCTCCTGCTTATTATGGAGGGAAGTGGAAAAATATCTTTTTTCTTACTCCTCCGCTATTCTTTTCTGATTAATTTCGTTGCGGGACCCAAGACAGTTGAAACGTTTCTCCGGGACTCGTCGAGCTTCATTGCTCGGCGTTTTTCTGGCGGTCTCCACTGTTGATTCTGGCTTTCAGGAGTTGCAGTGGGTTGGGAACAGTGTGGCGGGTTTTGTCCCAAAAAAAAAAAAAAATAACCCTTTTGGTTGGAGTGCCCTGGCTTAATTACCGCTACCAATATGGTTCGCACATGATTGATTAATTATAGTTCCAACCAAAACTATTATATATAATTACATATACAACATGTAACGTAATTAACGCACACTATCAAACACCCCAATTAGAATATTATGCTATAATCAAAATTAGTACACTGAATTTTTAATTTAACATGTATTATAAATTTATAATATGCATTTTTATTTTTATTAAATTACTTATACTAATTCTTGGACAACGAATACCTTAACGTTCTTGGAATAAGGATTCCTTTCACAAGTAAAACTGTTTAAAAAGTCTGTGTCTGTTTAAAAAGTTTGTGTTTTAAAATTCTGTACATACAATATGGTTAATATGACAATAATTTCCGTAGTCTTCATTATTTTTTGGATAAATCATTACCTATATTAAAAATGATATAAATCGATTCAGTATACTATTCTGAACTGTTTTCAGGAAGCACGTTAATTAATTTTCATGTTGTATACAATATCCTCCATACTTCAAAAAAAAAAAAAAAAAATGTAAAGAAAACCCTGTCCGATCCGTGAAGGTATTGTTAGGAATCGATAACTGATTCTACTAATGCCGACAAAGCCTGACTAAAGTTTAAAAAAAATCCCCCTAAAAAACTAATATTATTTTGCAAAAAGAGGTAACTTAATACATGTGCTGTAGGACACTCTTTCGCGGGCGAGGGGGGGCAGGGCACGAGACGCGTGGTCGAATCGCATAAGCGTACCGTCAAAATGGTGTTGCCAATTTTTAAAAATTACCAAATTTCGGGGAAATTGGAATTAATTCCCGGGAAAAAAAGATTATTTTAAAATTCATTAGTATTGTTACTATGATGATTATGTAAAATTTTATATTATATTTGGTCAAGTGTTTACCTAACCTTTATTATCCTTATGGGTCGGACAGGGTTTTCTTTACATATTGTATACAACGTTATTTTTTAATTATACGAAACCTGAATACAGTTTGCTCAGAATAAGCAACTGAATCGATTCCAATCATTTTTACACCATGTAATATTTTTTCACAGATACGTTTAGAAACTGTTACAATTAGGTTGAACATCGCCCGCGCATTTGTAACAGCTGACGCCAGAGGTCAATGCCCCGCTCGCCCGCCTGAACGGTGCGTGGACCACATTTTTGTTGGGACAACCAAGTAGGATAACAAGCTCATAACTTTGTGGTTTTTCATGATATCTTTTTGAAATTACATATATAGATTCTTTACTTAAAATGCTGGACACGTGTCTCGGGTGACGCATAAACAAAAAATAATGTTGTATATATGTATATACATTAATATATTGGTTTACATACAATTTAAAGAGTCAATACTTTCCACAGAAACTGTCATCATCATCAGCCCCTACTCGTCCACTGCTGGACATAGGCCTCCTTCATGGCACGCCAACAAGCTCGATCCTGAGCAGTTCTCCGCCAGCCACTACCAACCACCTTTTTGATGTCGTTGCTCCATCTCGCCCAAGGGCGTCCTACGCTACGTTTGCCGAGACGCGACCTCCACTCGAGAACTCGTTTACCCCAACGGTTGTCGGTCCTGCGGCATATGTGACCAGCCCATTTCCACTTCAGCTTGCTAATCCTCTCAGCTATGTCGGTGACTCTAGTCCTCTGTCGGATCACCTCATTTCTGATGCGGTCCTTCAGAGAGACGCCCAACATAGCTCGCTCCATAGCTCGCTGAGCGACTTTACACTTATGGACTAGTCTGACCGTTAGTGTCCACGTCTCGGCTCCGTAAGTCATGACGGGTAGGACGTACTGGTTGAAGATTTTTGTCTTCAAACATTGGGGCATGAGCGACGAAAATATCCGACGAAGTTTACCAAATGCTGCCCATCCCAGCTGGATCCTTCTATTTGCCTCCTTCTCGAAGTTGTTTTTCCCTAATTGCAACGTTTGCCCGAGGTACACATATTCTGAAACAACTTCGAGCGGCATTCCGTTTACAGCAACCGGTCCCGGAGTGACCCACAGAAACTGTAAATGAACTCAAATCCTTGGTCAGCATGTGTCTTTGCGAGCAGCGGTGATTTAGTGGTATCGGCCGCGACTTAGAAATTAAAGTTTGAACCCCATCAGGCGTTTTACTTTGTGCAAATTATTTAATCAGAAAAAGCAGTGGGCTTTTATAAAGGTAAAGGAATACATCGTGACGAAAGCAAAAATTCGAAGACAAGTGACAAGTGACCCGCTTTGGGCCCGCATGGTAGATTACGGCTCACTCCCATTCACCGAGAGGCCTACCTATGTGCCTAAAGGCATTGAATTACCTTCTAAGAGCGGTCCTTTAATGGTTTGTTAATGATGATAAACGTCACTATTCATCAATGCTCTTCATTAGCAACATGATATATATATTTTGCCAATACAAACTAACTTCTGAAAGATACATTTAGTTCCGCACACAAGACAAGATAAGAGCCACCCACGGCCGAGGTATGCATCCCTTACATAATGACACATTCCCATTCCTTCGACGGTACATAAATTGGGTAACCAACATTATGCGAAGAAGAATCACCGCCCTTGCCAAGATTAATTGGCAGAATGTAAGTAAGGCCTTTTATCGCCGGCCTTGTTCTGAGTTTTTTTTTTCCTTTTCTTTATTTGTGGTCAGTGTGAATTCTGATTACAATCGTCATTCGCGACGCAATACAACCTTTTTAGGATTTCTCTGAATGCTTAATTAAAGTTTTCTTTTGTTTTCTTTTTTTTTTAACTTTTTTCTTTATTTATAATGTCGTTTATTTTTTCTTGGCATGGTAGACCGTTTTTTAGGGTTGCGTAATTTAAAAGGAAAAGCGGAAACCCCATTGGGATAACTTTGTCGTCCGTCCTTCCGTCTGTTTGTCTATCAAGACCCGTGTATAAATTCATCCCAAATACTGAATCCTTCCTTGCTCGTGGAAAACCGGCCCAGTACGAATCATCTGACGCATGCTTAGTTGGTTTATTTTTGCGGGGTTGTGATAGAAGTTTATAGGGCGTTCAGTCGATTTTTATCCACCAACCCGCCCTGGGTCCGTTTGGTGGATTATCGCTCGCTCCTTCTCGAAGAGAGAATGCCTGTGTTCTAATCAGTGGGAACAAAAATATTGATGGCGATGACCATTAGTACTTCATCATTAACCTTTTAACGTCCAACTTCTGGGCACAGGTCTCCTCTCATACAGAGAAGGATTGAGCGTAATCACCACGCTTGCTCAATGCGGGTTGGCGATTTCAGACTTAAAGTCCAGGTTTCCTCAATATGTTTTCCTTCACCTTCAGTCATTGGTGTCCAAGATATACTTATAGAGTACATATAACTTTAGAAAAGTTACATTTGTACTTGCCAGACCTGCAAACGAACCCGCGCACTCATACTTGAGAGGCTGGTGCTTTAACCACTAGGCCACCATGACTACTCCTACTGCATTAGTACTTCGATGAGGAAAAACAAAATTTATTCGATTTAGTGGACTGTGTTTTTGTTATCACTATGACTGTCTAACTGGAACTATGCCCATCTAAGTGGAACCAGAACGAAAGGTCGAGGAAAGGTCACAAGGCCATATGCACTCACCTTTAGTGGACTGGACTGATAATGTTGTATATAATATTATTTTTATAATGTCAGTCGTTTATTATTGGTGAATATTTTATTTGGAAATTATGGACGCCCTGTAAAGACGCTCTTCTACTAGGGAGAGTGGTGATCCTAGCGGGGTGTCTGGTAGTGGCTGGATTTTATTTGCAAAAAATCGAGTTGAATGAAATGCAATAGGAGATGCTTATGTCCACCTCGCGATACCTCTTAGGCAGGTATCCAGCCCGGGCTTGCAGGCGGCGGATAGTGGGCAGCTCGGCGCCCGAAAGGATTAGGCCCGGTAGGGTAATTGCGTAATATCAGTGGCAATGGGTTTCATTTTGACAGTTCAACAACATTCATTGCGTTATTTACGTTGTTGAGCAGACACATATTCAAACATATGAAGCAATGGATTGGCAATTTGCTTCGAAATTATTCCAACTAATAGTAATGGCTCATTACGCAATTAGGGTGCGGGTCGGCGGCGTTGTATACCACGCGCACCTAAAAGAGATGTCAGCACATCGTGACGGGTCCACGAAGACCGATGCCTGCCAGGATCGTGGGTTGTTCGGAAGAGATACCGTGACCACTGGCGCATCCACAAAATAAAAGGTTTGGGCTTCCGACTACCGACTTTTAAATATCATTGCAATCCAAGTTATCACACAAAGTCCTAACTTGGCTGATACACGATGTCGGGATCCACGAAGACCGATGCCTCCGGAGTCAGGGTTGCGGGTTGATTAACAAAGAAACCGTGACCCTGGCGCATAGGCAAGTGAAGGAACACGTGTGGGTTTTAGTCAGTAAAAGTCTGACACGCCCTTCCGTTCAGAGCGGAACACGTCATATAAAGATTTCCCATCCGCAAAAAAGGCAAGTTACCATACTTTTGGGATTTTGACTACCGCCTTTTAAAATATAATTTTAATCCAAGTTGTCACACGAACGATAAGTCCTAACTTGGCTTTAAGTGTAGTTGCAGGTCTCGCTCGATACACTCGTAGATTTAATGATCACCAATCCACAAACTAAGGAACTCTCACCAGGCAGGCAGCAGCGCTTCCCCTGTGGAATAGCAAATTACTTCAATCCCCAATCCGCCTGCGTGGGGATTACGGCAATACCCCCAATGGAATGAAAGCCTTGAGGGAGGCCTTTGTCCAGCAGTGGACTTCTATAGGCTCAGAAGAATCCACAAACCGACCGTGGCAAGCATTGCATTACCTTGATCAGACCGTGCGGTTATTCTTTAACCACGATCTCCTTTCATCACTTATTACAAACAAACAGAGCAATATTTTCTTCTTACAAACGCGTTTTCGTTATAAGCTGACTTGTTTATGGTAATATGTAAAGAATTTACAATGTACGCATAATGTAAGCGTATGTACAATAAACGCTAAAATTTAAAGTTTCGGCCTTGACTGTATGTAAACCTTCAAAAACTGTGGCTGAATATAGCTGCATTATGTATAGTTTTCATGTTTTCCGGCTAAATATATTAGCTATCGAATCCCCGTTGTCGACGATAGTGTGCCTATTACGCGTGCAAAATACAATATGTAAAGAAAACCCTGTCCGTCGCATAAGGATAATAAAGGTGATAATTTTCTCGGTGGTAGGCAACAACATCAGCCGCCGGCATAAGTTACCACCCACCAAACAAAGTCTTGCCGCCAAGCGATTCGTCGTGTTCCGGCATGATGTCTGGTGAAGCCGTACGGAGGACGGGTCTGAGCAGTTGTGTTGCGATGTGTACCGGGTACGATGTGCCTAATGTTGTTGTGTCGGGAGTTTGGTCGTGGAGGGTCTCCAGATCATCCTCTGGCGCAGCATCGTTGGTCGTGTTGTTGGGTTGAACATTGCATCACCTCGCTCAACTGCCGTCTTCCTTCCTATTCACTCAGTTTTTTGAGTGAATAGGCTTAATAAGGTAGTGCGCTTTACCATCAGCGATTGCATCACTGCTTACCATCAGGTGGGATTGCAGTCAAGCACTAGTTTATAACTATAAAAAAAAAAGTTAGATAAACACGTGACCAAATATAGTATAAAATTTTACGACATCAATGAATTTTGAAATAATCTTTTTTTCCGGCAAATTAATTCCAACTTCCCCGAAATTTGGTATTTAAAAAAAAAGTGATGACAAAATTTTGACGGTATTATTATAAGCGATGCGACCACGTGCTGCGTGCCCTGCCCTCCGTCGCCCGCACATGTATTGCCTACCGCACATGTAGTAAGTTACCTCTTTTTGCGAAATAATATTTATTTTTTTAGAGGGAATTGATTAGCCTGGGATTTGTGGGCATTAGTAGAATCAGTTATTGATACCTGACCTTCATGGATCGGACAGGGTTTTCTTAACATATTGTATATACTAGCTTTCCGCCCGCGGCTTGGCCCGCGTGGAGTTCGGTTATATCGCGCTCTTTAGATTTCCCTCGGGAACATCAAATTTTTCCGGGATAAAAGTAGCCTATGTTCTTTCTCAGGGTCTAAAGATTGTCTGTGCCAAATTTCATCAAAATCGGTTGAGAGGTTTAAGCGGGAAAGCGTAACAGACAGACAGACAGACACAGTTACTTTCGCATTTATAATATTAGTATGGATTATACATTTTTTTTTTTTACATATTATAAAATAGTGCATGACCGCCATCCCGCCTGATAATGATCGGTGCTAGTATATTAAGAGCTTACTCACTCTAGCCTTCAAGACACTTAAATTGTTGTCAGATGGAAACACCGCTGCTGGAAAATTGTACTATTCCCTTGATGTACGCGGTATAAAACACGACACGAAAGGACGCTTTGTCTGGTCCGATTATATGCGATATGAAGCCGATGTAACTAAAAAATCTCAATAAGGACTATTTTGAAAGATTAAAAAAAAACAGAGATAGGAGAAAATACATTTATACAGTACACCAAACAGCCTCTGTGGCGTAGCGGTAGCGAAGGCAGCCGCTGCTCAAGGAGGCGCGGGTTCGTTCCCCGAGCAGTGCAAATATTCGTATATGTATAATATTTGTATATAAATATGAATATTTGCACTGGTCTGGTCGTGCCTCGGGAAGCACGTTAAGCCGTTGGTCCCGGTTGCCATACGAACATCTAATGGCAGTCGTTACGTGTTGTTAGAGCCCTCAAAAGTCCAACAATTGGTCTAACTGCAATGCTTCGATAGCGCCTTCGGGATGTGGCGGCCAGACGGCAGTCGCTTTACGGAAAATATCGAAGTTTAGCCAAAAGCAGCAGTTAAACTCTTAAAACGGACCCTAGACTCCAAAGCTGAAAAAGGTTCGTATACGACTGGGATTAACGCTGAGATGTGATGATGAAGATGATGACATTCAGTACACCAAACACATTCATCAAATAAATAAATATATACGGACAAATTACACAGATTGAGCTAGCCCCAAAGTAAGTTCGAGACTTGTGTTATGGGATACTAACTCAACGATACTATATTTTATAATAGATGCATATATAGATAAACATCCAAGATCCAGGCCAATCAGGAAAAGATCGTTTTTCCATGATGACCTGGCCGGGGATCGAACCCGGGGCCTCCACGTCGCAGGCAGGCGTGTTGACCGCTACGCAACGGAGGACGTCATATAAAATAAAATGTGTAACGTCCAATGTTAGGAACTAGTACGAAAGTGTGCTTTATAGCTGGGCCTTCATTTTTTATGCAGACTCTATCTCTAAAAGCTTCAGAATTGTCCATGATCCATCCTCGGATTATGCTGTGAACATTTCTGTGTATTCTGGGAGTTAGTTGCGTTATTGTCCTTTTTGACTGACATGGTCCACGCGGCCAGCATTAATAACTCTCGCGTATACGGTCCCTTCGTCAACATAGAGCGGCCACAAAAAAACATAATTAAGAGGGGACTCTAGTAGCGCTCTCTATATTTTTTTTTTTTTTTATACACTATAAACCAGCGCTTGACCGCAATCCTGCCTGATGGTAAGCAGTGACGCAATCGTTGATGGTAAAGCGCACTAGTTTATTAAGAGCCTATTCACTCTAGCCTTGAAGACACTCAAATTGTAGTCCGACGGAAACATCGCCGCTGGCAAATTGTTCCAGTCCCTCGATGTACGCGCTATAAAGGAGGAGGCGAAACGCTTCGTCCCGATCGTAGTGGTGTCAACAACGTAAGGGTGGAAACCAGCCGTACGACGGGTCGTCCGCTGGTGGAACGGAGATGGGGGAATTAAATCATGCAATTCCCTCGCACACTCCCCGAAATGCATCCTATAGAACACCGAAATGCTGGCTACTCTACGCCTGTGCTCTAGGCTTTGGAGACCAACTCGAGTTAGATCAGGGTCACCAATCAGCCTCTTTGCACGTCTCTCCACTGAATCCAAAGTGGCCAGGTGACACTTGGCAGCACCAGCCCAAATGTGGCTGCAGTACTCCACACACGAACGGACCTGTGCTATGTATAACATTAGAAGCTGCCCAGGTGTGAAGTACTGCCGGACCTTTGCGATAACGCCAAGTTATATAAACGTGTTACGCTGTTTTCTTCGAGGATAACGCTTTTAGAGCAATTTTATATTCTATTGACACCTTCATTATACGTGCCCCTATCAGTTAATTTATCCAAAATTTAATTAATAAAACAAATATAATATTTCAAAATCTCGAAACAATTACCCATTTTTACCGCGATGTTCAGACTACTATTAGAGAAATTTTGATAAGTTTATCCCAAAAAAGAAAATAACAGAAGCCTAGGTATACCTTTCTTCTGAATGTTGATATAAAAATAATTGAGATCTGTCGTGTTTTGAAAAAGAAAACAACGGAATACGAAACGTCTTTTGGTGAACGTTTTTGCTCATATTCTGGTACTTAATACACTTGTATTATGCACTTTTACAAAGATATTCCACTCACTTCTGCGGCTATTGTTAACAATAATTGTGATGACACTGAATCCTCTGATGATGATCGGGATAAAGAGTCGATTGTTGAAGAAATTTAAGATGTGATTCAATTTTTAACTACCAATAATTGGTAGTTAAAAAATTTTTAAGCTATTGTTACAAATATTTGATTGAAAATTTAAAAGAGTGTCCATGGAGTTTCTTGCCCGTTCTTCTCCATAGGTACCTACTCTTTGGAATGGGCGACTAGCGTCATCTTATTGACTGACCGACCTTCTGACAATTCAAAAGTGCCTGTAACTGGTTTATTTGAAATAAATGATTTGATTTGATTTGAGTAAAAAAGAATAATTGTTACCTGAAACTGAAGACCGACTTTATTATTTTCTTATAATAGCTCTTATTTTATTCAGAAAGTAATTGGTTTGTGAAATAACTTAAGATTTCCCTATAATTGGGCTACAGTCCTTTTAATTTTTTTGTTGTGATTTTGAATTCCATTTTATTTGATTGTGGATATAAACTGTTACCTAGTGTCATCATTCTCCTGCCCTTATCCCAATTTATTTGGGGTCGGCGCAACATGTCTTTTTCTTCCATACTGTTACCTAGTGTATTATAATAAAAATAAACATTATGAATATGGATCACTGGTTTATTATTTTTTTCTATTTAATGCAATATCCATAAGTTTTATCTTCCTTCTTTTTGGACCTTGAACCAGTTCAGTAAAGCTGTTAAATACTTTTGAGTTTTTCACTTAAGGCGTAAACATAATCTTGGTGCAAAAATATGTTAAATGAGAGGTTTATATATATTGTTTTTATATAATTATAAACTAGTGCTTGACTGCAATCCCGCCTGATGATAAGCACTAAGCAGTGATGCAATCGTTGATGGTAAAGCGCACTTGTTTATTAAACCTATCCACTTAAAAAACTTAGGAATAGGAAGGATGACGGTAGTTGAGCGAGGTGATGCAATGCTAAACCCAAGACCAAGACGACCAAACGATGCTGTGCTAGAGGGAGATTGATCTGGAGACTCTCCACGACCAAACTCCCGACACAACAACATTTGGCGCATCGTACCCGCCACACATCGCAACACAACTTCTCAGACCCGTCCTCCGTACGGCTTCACCAGACATCATGCCGGAACACGACGAATCGCTTGGCGGCAAGACTTTGTCTGGTGGGTGGTAATTTCTGCCGGCAGCCGATGTTATGGCCTACCACCGGTTTACCGGTTTTATGTTTATTTGGCCACGTAACCACGTTGAAAAGGTTACGTTTAAACCTTTAATTTTTTTAAATTATAAACTAGTGCTTGACCGCAATCACTCCTGCTGGTAAGCAGTGATGCAATCGTTGATGTCGTAAAGCGCGCTAATTATTATGAGCCTATTTATCAAAAAAAAAAAAGAAAAGTAAATGGGAATGAAGACGACAGTTTAGCCAGGTGATGTAATGCTAAACCCAATAACACGACCAAAAATGCGGCGCCAGAGGGAGATTGATCTGAAGGCCCTCCACGACCAAAAGAGAAAAATATGAATGATGTTTTAACAATCTCAATGGCATAAAATAACCAATCCTTGTCCAATGTCCAAAGAATACACAAGCATTAAAATAAATGAATTCTGCCTTGCAGACCTATTAATAGGTATCATTGCTACAGCATAATCTATTCCCCCAAAGGCACTAAAGCCACAGAACAGATAATATCTATTCCATGACTAAAGCTACTACGAGAGGGGACGAAGCAGAAATATTTTCTACATAAATCAATCGTTTCTTTGTTCCAGGATTATGGCACTAGACATCATGATCGAAGAATTTGAGCAGCAGACGACGCCTCGTACGTCATACTTCACCACAGTGTTTACACCTGATGATGACCATGGTCCCGTCAAGAATGCCAACAACGCCACCGCTGCACCCAATTTTTATTACTTTTATGATGTAAGTACTTATTCACTGTACATTAGTAAAATATGTTTTGACGTATGGATCTAGTGATTGCAACAGCTTTTTTCATTACTTTTTGGACACCTCTCGTAAAGATTGATGTCTATAAGAAGCCACAAATAGGTTATACCGATAACTTATGGAAGGTCATAATATAGTTATTTTATTACTTACGAATAAGTCGTGGTGGTAGTACTAGGCAGTGGGTAAAGCACCAGCCTCTCAAGTAGATGTGTGCGGGTTCGATTCCAAGTCAGACGTATCAATAAGTCAGACGTATCAGTAAGTATCAATGTACTTTCTAAGTATATCTTGGACAACAATGACGGAAAGGTGAAAGAAAATATCTTGAGGAAACCTGGACTTTAAGTCTGAAATCGCCAACCCGCATTGAGCAAGCATGGTGATTACGCTCAATCCTTCTCTGTATGAGAGGAGACCTGTGTCCAGTAGTGGGACGATAAAAAGGTTGATGATGATGATTACTTACGTATTTCAAAATTAAAAAGGGGCTTGTGGCTAATAATAACGACTGCTCAGGTCGATCAATAGGGTGAAGCTACGCTTGCTGAGGCTGGCCTGTGGATGGGTGAAAATCTTTAAATACTGAGACTCCTCCACACATCAAAGAGCACGTTAAGCCTTTGGTCCCGACTGTGATCTTTGATAGTCGTTACGGGACGTCAGAAGGCCGAAATTCATCATCTCTATTCAATCATCGGACGATCCGTCGTACGGCGAGTTTCCAGCTTTACGTTGTTGACACCACAACGACCCGAACGAAGCGTTTCGCCTCTTTTTATATACCGTGTACATCGACGGACTTAAGGGTGAGGTACTTGCCGTACGACGGGTCGACCGATGATGGAACGGAGATGGGGGAATTAAGTCCTGCAATTTCCTACACCCTCCAAAATACATCCTATAGTACACCGACAGGCTGGCTAATTTTCTCCTGTGCTCCAGGCTTTGGATACCGTTTTGAACCAAATCTGAGTCTCTAATTAACTTGTTCGCACGCCTCTCCACCGAAACCAAAGTTGCCACTTTTTAATTAAAGAAACTCATAATGACATGTAATGCCCGTTGTAATATTTAATGTGATAACTTAAACGCTACCCTGTGTAAATGTTCTTAATACAATAAATATCTATTGAGACTCGAAACACACGCCCCTGCAAGTTTGCAGCGTATTAAATATGCTAATTAGTGTAATATTATAATTATTGGGATTAGTTTTGGCTAATAGCAAAATCATCTAAACTCATGTAGAATCAAGTTCATTGAATTATATAAAGTCATTCCATTAGGAGTTACGTTGACTTTTACAAAGTTAAAAGGTAAATCAAACAAGGTGAAGTGGATGATAACGTTTGTATATAAATAAAACATATTACCAACGTATCTTCTTTGAACCGTGCTCCCGACATCGGTGGTTCACTACGTTTTAAAATTTTAAATGTTTTTTTAATAATTTTTATGTCGAAATTTTTAAAAATGTGTACAAACAAAAATAAACGAAATATAATAATTATAAGTCATGTGTGTTGTCATATTCATTTGCTTTATATAATAGAAGAATATAAAAATAATGAAGTGCTTTATGTTATGCCAGAGGGTGAACAAATGTTTGTAATGAAGTTATCAAAGCATTCACAATAATAAAATAAAATGAGCCTGGAAGGGCAAAACATTTTTTTATTAAATGTTATAAACTAGTGTTTGACCGCAATCCCGCCTGCCAATGGTATATAGTAATGCTATCGTAGATGGTAAAGCGCACTAGTTTATTATGAGTCTATTTACTTTAGTCTTGAAGACACTTAAGAGGGGACTCTAGTGCCGAGGAATTTGGAAAACAGGTATTTGAAGAAACTATTGCCGTCACGCTGCTTGCAACCTCTCCCGGTAAAGTGCGAAAAAGGACAGTTGCAGCTCAAGCTGATTTTATCTACAAAAACGTTGACCAAAAGACGTTTCGTCATCATCATCACCCCAGCGTTAATCCCAGTCGTATCCGAAGCCTACTCAGCTTTGGTGTCTGGGGTCCGCGACGTTTCGTATTCCGCTGTTTTCTTTTTTAATATACGACAGATCTCAATAATTTGAATATCAAAATTTAGAGGAAATGTATACCTACGCTTTTATTATTTTCTTTTTTGTCAAAAACTTATCACATTTGTCTAATAGTCATCTGAACATTATGGTAAACATGAATTATTTTTTGCGACTTTGAAGTATCGTATTTCTTTTGTTAATTAAGTTTCGGAAAAATCAAAACATGGTAGAGGCACGTTTAATCACGGTACAAAATTTTAGAATAAAAATAATTGCTCTAAAAGTATTGTCCACACAGAAAACAGCGGAATACGTTTGTATAGAGAAAGCACCACTAGAGTTCCCTCTTAAATTCTAATTGAATTATTTTGAAGAATTGAAACGGCAATAGAAATTATCATCCTCATCATCATTTTAGCCGAATTACGTCTGTGCTGGACACAGATTTAGATACATTGATTTTATTTAATGTTTCTGACGGAAAATTTTAAACTGACTTAAGTAGGCAGCTACACAGGTAAACCCTTTGGAAAACTTAGTACCTAATTGAGTACAGCGCAAATTTCATGCCACCCACAACATTTTTATCGGATTATGGTATATAATAAAATATAAAAGGTTTTGATCGTGTAATGGATATTTTGGAGTTAACGTCATCGAACATCGAGAGAGCCTGTCCTGATAACACTATCAAACACGACACGACGATACTTCAGGCTTTTAACTATAGCTCGCCCTACATATATAACAACTTAATATTTTTGATACAGAATATTTTGCGTCATTATTATGTAAGGTTTGATGTTTCCTGTTTATACTGAATGTTCTGATGTCTACAAATCGGTGGGTATTACTTTTGAATTAATTTGCGAGAAGCTTAAAAGCGAGGTTCGGTTAATTGAAATGTTTTTTATAAGGAAAATGTCTTCTTGTGAAGTGAATGAATATTATTATTGTATAGTATGCCATTGAAAGAAAGAAATGTGGGATAAAATAGGTTTATATGTCATAGAAATACGTGCATAAAGAGATTATTCTAGTAAAAAGAAAATTAATACTTAAAAGATGGACTGTTTTATTGAGACCAACGTTTTTAGACGGCTTTTATTTAACCTTTTTAGACCACTCTGATAGTACAAGAATAAATACAACATTTTAAAATATACGGAAACTGGCGCTATGATATTCAATTTAATTCAATCCTGGTATCCGAACCGATCAGCTCTCACATTTTCCATTCGAATGTATGGGATTATCTTCGGGTCTGCGCCATTTTGATATAGTTCTTACTACATCTTAAAACTTGGACCAATACCGTTGCAATTTACGTGGGATGATTCCATTAAAATTGAAGGAGTTTATTGTAAGTTACTGAAAGAAAGGCTTTCCGCGTAAAATGGCATTTTAAAAAAAGACCAAAAAGAAAATTAAATTGGCAAATAAGACGCAGTTTATAAAATTTTTCCTTCACTAACAAGACGCAAATTTAAAATTTATACAGAATCAATATTTTACAAACAAAACTAGGATCGATAAAGAAAACATAAACATTTACCGTTATTTTCCTTCTAATTCGCATCATTGTCAATATTCTTTAAGAGGGAACTCTAGTGCCGAGGAATTTGGAAAATAGATATTTGAAAAACTATTGCCGTCACGCTGCTTCGAGCTTCTCCCGGTAAAGTGCGAAAATTATAGTTGCAGCTCAGGCTGATTTTACCTACAAAAACGTTAACCACAAGATGTTTCGTATTCTGCTGTTTTCTTTTTGAAAACACGACAGATCTCAATTATTTTTATATCAAAATTTAGAGGAAAAGTATACTGCTTCTATTATTTTCTTTTTTGTTAAAAACTTATCACGTTTGTCTAATAGTCATCTGAACATCACGGTAAAAATGGATTAATTTTCGAGATTTTGAAGTATCGTATTTCTTTTATTCATTAAGTATCGGAAAAAATCAAATTGAGCACGTATAATCACGGTGGAAAATCGAAGAAATAAAATAATTGCTCTAAAAGGATTATCCACGAAGAAAACAGCGGAATACCTTTGTATAGAGAAAGCACTACTAGAGTTCCCTCTTAATATTGTGACAGTAAGGTCAGTGTTTAGTTGCTGCAACTGGTGTGTTAAGTTTGTCAAAACCACATTGATCATTATTGTTTTTGTAATACGGTTGCTGTTCGGTTGCAACTGTGAGAGGTAAAATTACTGTGAAAGGATTGTATCGACATGATTGACACATAGACAGTGGTTTTTCAAATGACAACCAACTTGAATTGTCCAAAATCAAAAGTCATTTTCATCAAATTAAGCTTAGAATCAATACTTGGCCCGAGTGATAGTTTATTGTCTACTACCTCTCGAAGAGAATAACTCTATTTCCCAGTATTGGGAACAAAATTGGCTGATTATGGTGATGATTAATTTGATAAAGAATGAATTTTCTTAACCGTCATACTACTAGTAATGTCTAAAGTACATACACCAACTCGATAAAATACATAAAGCGCCTCCTCACTAAATGTGAATTAATTTTCTCACGAAGTTTTTGAAAGGAATGATTAATGGAAGCTTACATTTTAATAAAATTAATTGAATTAATTTTTCGTTGACAAACGATGATGAAACGATTCAATGAAATTTTTAAGTTAAGTGTCATGTATATTGGAAAAGTATAAAGGAAATTTGTAGGAAAGAAAAATTTGATTCAACCGGAAAACTTTAGCTTAGGCGTTTTTTCTGATAGTTAGTTTTTTCTTTTATTGATGTGGATGGGAAACCGTCAAATGACCTCTCTCGCTCTAGGCGGAGTGGATGGGCTTGTCAAACTTTTACTAACCCACCCGTGTTCCTTCACTTACCTGTGCGCCAGATCACGGTTTCTCTTTTGACTAAACCGCAACCCTGACCCAGACATCGGTATTTATGCGCCCCGGTACGATGTGCTGACATCTCTTTGAAGCGCGCGTGAAACACAACGCTTACTGCTTATTGCTCGCCGTTCGTAAGTCCGCGCCTGCGGTGGCCGGGAGTTCTCCGGACCATGGCATGGACCAAGGCCGGACCCGAGAGACCGCCACCGATCACCGCCACGAGGATACGGCGGTGCTCCGTCCAAGTCGGGCAGACATCCACCGTATGTTCCACCGTGTCTTCAGGGCAATCCTCACAGTAGTGACACCCTGGCGTTTCCTCCTGCCTTATCCGGAACAGGAACCTCAGAAGACCTGCGTCAGGTGGAAGGTGAGGATACCGTGGCGCCTCTTTAGATATTCCTCAAAGAGGGGATTTACTCCCGCTATTGCGGCGTTTATAAGTACCTTATATGTCCATGTTTCTGACATTAGATCTACTCTACTACTATTTAAGACACTACTACTACTACTGCTACTACTACTACTGTTTATGACATTAGAACTAAAGTGGCAGTGGGCTGGACACATTGCCCGTAGGACCGATGCCCGATGGGGCCGACGGGTTCTCGAGAGGCGACCACGAACCGGAATACGTAGCGTGGGTAGGCCCCCGACAAGGTGGACCGACGACCTGGTGAAAGCCGCGGGAAACCGTTGGATGCGGGAGGCGCAGGACCGGTCGTCGTGGAGAACCTTGGGGGAGGCCTATGTCCAGCAGTGGACGTCTTTCGACTGAAATGATGATGATGATGATGACATTAGATTCCAAGAGAAAGATTGACCTTGATAAATATATTTTTCTAGTTTACTACTACTATTGTATTGTTTTTTTTTTCATTTAATTAGCGATGTCTTTCGTGACCTACGCCGTTTCGCAAGGAAGCGTACTAGTCCCGACTCTATTTTTTATTTATATCAATCATTAAAACAAAATAATTCCAGATAAAGGGCGCGCTCTCATATGCAGGAGACACAGCTATTGCTCTCTCTAGTGATATATGGGAATCCGTATATCAATCTGCTGTAAGGGGTATTTTCGGAATTGCTGACTGATAAAAATATATTACTTTCACACACAAAACTCAAGCCAGACTTAACGCAACTCTCAAAATCTACATTTGTCATAATTTATATATGTAGAACTACGACAAATTGTTCTTAGAAAAATATTTAAAAAGTCACTCATTTTATATGAGTGACTTTTTAAATATTTATACATAACAGGAACTATAACTATGAATAAATTGTTGATCAATCTACATTAGCGGTTTTCTTAGAGCCAGAAAACTATACGTAGGCACTCGCACAAACTTCAAAATGTTTTAAAATTACATAACGTCCTGCTCCTCACCACGGAAAATTCTCCGGAATCCCCCGGGTTTTCGGAATTTCCGGAATTCTCCGGTTGGGGAGTCAGACTTTTTCCTCAAGATGTTTTCCTTCACCTTATAATCAGTCATTGGTGTCCAAAATATACTTAGAAAGTACGTAATTATAACTTAGAAAAATTACACACTCATACCTGAGAGGCTCGTGTTTTAACCACTAGGCCACCACGACTTTGAACTATCAAAGTCCTGGTGGCCTAGTTTAAGAGGAATTTAATATATCACCTTAGAAAGCTCACACCTTTTCAAACACTATATTCTACTGGTTTAATATACAGTATGTTAACTAACAGAGGGCGTTCCCGTTAACCCGAAATAGTATAGCATACATACATGCTAAAAAAAATATTTCCATTCGAAAACAAAATGTTTTAAAATTTTTTCCAATATGAAAATATTCTATAAAAAATTTAAATTGACATGTAAAAGAAAGACACTGTACACGCGAACATGAAAGACGGCAACGTCGCAATTTATTTATACATGACGACTACTATTTTGATTTAAAACAGGAGGTTTCAAATTTATTTCCAATTAGAATTTTTTTTATTCGGTTTTTTTTATGCTTATTTTTCTATGCTGATATTTTTATTTTAATCTATTAATGATATATATTAACGAGCTTAAGGGAACGCCCTCTGTTATTTAACATACTGTATATTCAAAGTATTTTAAGCTTCCTTTAGCTAAACTATCACGTAGCTAAACTAGTCTCTTTATCTTCCAGTCGATCCAGTTCACGGTAATGTGGGTGCTGTTCGTGGCGATAGTAGTGCTCAACGCGTCGGTGATCGCCGCGTTACTCTGCACTAACGCCAGGAAGAGCCGCATGAACTTCTTTATCATGCAGCTCGCTATTGCTGGTAAGTTTATCTACTTTATTGGTATTTTACGTGAATTTATTACGAGGTAAAGGTTCTTGCCGTGAATAAGTATTCTGGTTCAAAATGTCAGTGAAAGATATTTTGAACGGTATTGCAATAGGTTCCACGTTTGGCGATGGTGTGATTACCACGTTTGATGATTTATTGGAAAGTCCTGCTATTACCGGCGCTTATTCTACTTCAGTAATCAATTTAATGATAGATATGTTACAAGTTGTCGATCTGATAGGGCTTTCCAATTGCGAAAATGAAGAACTTTCATACATCTATGAAACAGGCAGGGGACATTGTAATCTCCTTTTTCATGGATTTTTTTTAAATTTGATAAAATGTAAAATATCTCTAGATTCTATTTTTATTGTAGATGTAGTCGTTGGGTATACAATCGATGACCTTATCGCTTACGATACTTACATATTATGATTAACATTTATTTCCTATATAAACCCTTTGTGGACAGATTTTTTTACAAAGCATAATGAATCTCAGCTTTCATTCGTACAGTTTTGACAGTTACAGGTACCAAACGTCTAAAAGTACAAAAAGTAAAGTTACAGGTACTAAAGGTAAGACCAAAGTCTGACCACTTATCTTACCAAGGAGTACCTATAGTATTATCCATTAATTAGATCGTTGAGATCAGATAGACGTTCGCTTTATGTAAAATACTGGTATTGAGCTAATTCTGGTAAAACTGACCCCAAGGTAGTTAAAAAAATCTAGGCGGATGATGATGAGAAAGATTTATTTTTAATTTTTCCACAGTGGGGACTCCTGGAGTTGTTAACAGTTTCGTGCGTAAGTGTAGAAGTATAAAATTGGCCGTCCCATACATTTTGGACGATTAGAATTAGAATAGATTATGCAGGTTCGTTTACGACATTTGATGGTTTCTATATGCAGATGAGTTAGTTGTAAACATTGCCAATCCAGGCGTACTATCTGATCTCAACGTAACCCAAACAGAAAACAAAACTTTCTACTCAAAAGTTTCCAACTTCATAAATTTCAAACACCCTCGCGGAAGGGTTAATGCAGTCAAATTCGTTTTTCATACGATACCTTTGTTGATTAACTGGGCCAAAGGTAATTTAATTTATATTTAAGTAAGTTTCGGAAACTATTTGAGTTCATTAATTCAGAAAGTTTGTGGGGTAACAGGTCACGTGTTTTCAAAAGACTGGGAAGTCACCTTGGTCTATATTTAGCCCGTCACAGCTTTTCTTTATTAGCAGTATAACTCCATTAAAACGTATTGGGTTCCGTTGCCGGAAGATCTTAATGGAATTAGACTAGATGTGTAATTACTACAAGACTAGAAATAGGTAAGTACCAAATCCCACCAATACCTATTTTAAGTCATAATCTTCTGTCAGCAAAGACAAATAGGACAACCTTATCATCTTTTCTACTTTACGCTTCTGTTAAAGCACATATTGTGTTTGTGTATGTAAATCGGCTTTTTAACATACAGGTATATAATGTAGATATCATTTTTATAATTTTGCTACCTAGAGCAAATTAATATCAAAATTTCGATAATATTACCTAAATAGCTTTCCGCCCGCGGCTTTGCGCGCGTGGAATTCTGATATATCGAATAGGGAATATATGTTTTTTCCAGGATAAAAAATACCCTATTATTTAATCCGGACTTCTAACGTTACGTCTGCAAAATTCAAAATCAAAGCAATCGGTTCAGTAGTTACGACGTGAAAGCGGAATAAACAAACAAACTCACTTTCCCATCCATACTAATATTATAAATGCGAAAGTAACTCTGTCTGTCTGTCTATCTGTCTGTTACGCTTCCCCGCTTAAAACTCTCAACCGATTTGGATGAAATTTGGCACAGACAATCTTTAGACCCTGAGAAAAATCAAATCAAATCAAATTATTTATTTGCTAGAATGCAGGTAGGTATACAAATATGGTTGTCAGAAAAGAAAATAGAGCCATACATTCTGTCCCAGATGGGACATGCAAAATTAAAATTTTGTCAATTTGAAGCTACAGAGAAGAACAATAATCATTAATCAGATACAAAAAAAAAACACAACAATCAAACACAAAAAAAAATCGATTCTGTCACAATAAGGTCAAAAAGCAATTAATGTAAAAAGTTATATTAATAAAAGGTAAAATATAATTAAATGTCACGTCAATAACGATAAAATACAAGCATCGCAAAACGTCGGCGAAGAAATCAGCAACAGAATAATAACATTTTTTTAATAATATGTCAGTAAGGTTTTTTTTAAATACTTTTAATGGTTGCCCTTTAATTTCGTTAGGTATCCCATTGTATACTCTTGGCCCCATACACATAACGCTTTTAAAGAACACAGGCTACCTTTTATCCCGGAAAGCTAGTTTATAATATTAGTAAGGATGTCCGGGATACACGGAGCAAGTTTTTCAAACTTGACACTATGTTAGGAAACTTTAAATCACTAACTTTGCAGTAGGCTAGTACCAACATTAACCAAGATAGTCAAATGATGAGGTACGCTAGTTGCTCAAAGATAACATGACAGAAGTGTGAGCAAAGATTTCTAGATTCTCTCGGTGGTAGGCCATAACATCGGCTGCCGGTAGAAGTTACTACCCACCAGACAAAGCCGCTTGCCGACTTGCCGTCAAGCGATTCGTCGTGTTGCGGCATGATGTCTGGAGGTTCCGTACGGAGGACGGGTCTGAGCAATTGTGTTGCGATGTGTGCCGTGTATGATGCGCCAAATGTTGTTGTGTTGGGAGCTTGATCGTGAAGAGTCTCCAGATTATTCTCCCTCTGGCACATCATCGTTGGTCGTGTTCTTGGGTTTAACATTGCATCAGCTCGTTCACGAAGTTCACAAAGTTTTTTGAGTGAATAGGCTCTTAATAAACTAGCGCGATTTACGATCAACGATCACATCACAGTGCTTACCAACAGGCGGGATGCGGTGAACCACTTGTTTATAATATAATTATAAAAAAAAGAGATTACAGCAATAATCTTTTTGCTTTGTTCACGTCAAAACCCGCTTAAATGCTTGTCCCGCTTAAGTGCTTGCAGTTAAAGACTTGTCCGTTGCGAGTACTACGCACCTGATCTTTGCGAAGAACATTACAATAAGGTCAGTGTCCTTTTAGGGGTAGGCTAGCTTACTACCTAAAAAAATGAGTTAAGTTCTGTGTGATCACCTTATGTGTTGACTAAGCTAGCGAGAATTGCACTGGGCTCTTTGTGAAAGTGCTGCACTTTACTTGTCTCGTGTAACCCGGGCACAAGCCCTCGTATACAATATTGTTTGCTAGAAGCAAACTGTTATATAACGTTATTTATTCATGTGTTCATCCAATATTAATGATGTGGTTTCTTTACATAGCCTGTTTGTGATCCTCTCGAACTTAGCTCTAGACGGTTCAATGAAAACAATTGAATCCTTTGTTATTAGAAATGTTAGCAATTGTCTCTGGTTCGAATATAAACAAGCAATTCTATATTTAGTTGAGGTAAAATTACTAGAAACGATTGATGGCTGCGACAGTTTAATTTCATGAACCATGAAATTAAAGTTTGATTTGTTTTTGTATAAATAATTCTATTACATTTTCCATCGATGTCAGATAGAGGAAATTACGAAGAAGAAGTGGATACCAATACAATCTTAAATCTATACTAATATTAATATTAATACTAATTCCAAGCGAACGAAGTCGCTGGCGGCCGCTAGTAAATTATAATAGGGGATAAAAAATTATGATGTTAATTTCACTTAAACATTTAAAAAAAATGTTAAAAATCCCAAATGCAGTATCCAGAGCCTTTTTAAACTCGCTCTTTTAGCAATAAAAATAACTATTAAAAGAGAATACTTCGTACTTTATTCAATCAGACCCAAGATTCCTCCAAGACCCTTTTATAACTAGTCGTAGTCACGACGAATCAAATGAGACCAAACTCGACGAGGATGCGTCGTTTTATTACGGGGTTCCTAGAGCCAGCTCCGGGCTCTATCATCAAATCAGCTCTATGTCACAAAAAATGTATTGTCATCTGATTTATATCAGAGACATACAATACAATTTCAAAACGTGCATGCAAAATCTCAGCTTAGTCAAAAACCAAGCAGTTAGATGATGTAACTAAAAATAATAAGAGCTTGTAAAAATAACGTCAAATTCATTAAACCTAATAATATCGCTAAACCCTAGTTAATCATTCTAAATTTCCAAGGCTCGATGCAGTCAAATAAGAAACATAAGTTTATTAAACCAAAAGATATAGTGGAAAAGTTTGCATACTAGTTACATACTAAGGACCTTTGAGGTCGCGGGCGCATAAAGTGGGGAGCCTGTGCACCCATCAAGTGACCCCAGGGAAGACAGTGGCACAGTAACCACTTGCTGCCGTACACAGCGAGGTCTAGGGGAGCCCTCTTTACAGTCGCCCTAGAGATGGCCTTTACAGCCGTTGCGCAGGGGCGGTTCCGGAATTGGTCTTCTAAGAGGAACCTGGACCACCACTATGTGCGGTTGGTGATCACCGGGGTGGTTTTAGTGAGGTGAAAATCCTACACTCCCCGACCTCAGACCCCAGAGGAAAAGAAAAAGAAATGTAGTAATAGTCTATACAAGGTGTAACATAAAGGGTATATACATACCAAGGGCATGGCATCTTTATATGATATCAAACGACATCGGAAGGGTTTCAACTCAAAATAAAATACTCAAAAAATTTATGCCAAATTTTCGGTTTCGTGTGTTTCTTAAATTTAAATCATAACAAACGTGGCACCACACTACATATGTTAATAACTACTCGTTACAAGTCATATTAGAGTTTAAACTCTAAGAATCCAGACTCAATTAATTTAAATATCCTATTATCTCACAGATTTGCACTCCATTAATCCTAATAATAATAGTAAAAGGATTGTATAATAAAAGTGCCAGTTCAGGCATTAAAACAAAGTTATTGCTTTGCTTTCAGGTTTCGACAATCTCAGACTTTCGGGTTTAAATCTTCATATTTGCTGAACTACTTTTAAGCCCACTAGTACCACAGAATCCGTGGCGTAGCGGTACCGAACGCGGCCGTTGCGCAAGGTGGCGTGGGTTCGATCCCCGCACAGTGCAAGTATTTGTATGCACGAATATGAATATTTGCACTGGTCTGGTCGTGCCTCGGAAAGCACTTTAAGCCGTTGGTCCCGGTTGCCATACGAACATCTAGTGGCAGTCGTTACGGGCTGTTGGAGCCCTCAAAAAATCCAACAATTGGTATAACTGCAATGCTTCGATGTCGCCTTCGAGTTGTGGAGGTCAGACGGCAGTCGCTTCACGGAAAATGTCGAAGTTTATCCATATCAGCAGTTGGACTGGTAAAGCGACCCCAGACTCCAAAGCTGAAAAGGCTTCGGATGCAACTGGGATTACCGCTGGGATGATGATAATGAGTACCACAGAATCATGTATATACCTCTCGCATCTTCAAACGATTATCGAACAGAATGACATTTTTATGTTCATGTTTATACATTTGATGATTTGCCGAAGGGGTTGCTGTTAAATAATATTTCGACACGAGTTAATAAGCTATGCTTTCCGAGGTCGGTTCTTAGATGGATGACCATGGCTGGGACACAACAAAATAATGCATTCGATGTGAAAATAAATTAACAACAGAAGAAATAACAGGGATATACAATGAATGTTAGAGAAAGACAAAAATAATCTGTTTTGTTTTAGTTAGAACTAGGTACAATTCCAGGGGCCCTAGTCTGATATTAAAATAGTCTCAAAATGATCGAGCAGTGATCTCAAAATGATCGATCTTGACAAGTTTCGTAATCTACTAACAAAATGGCGTCATTATGACTTTCCAGTGATTAATCACTGACAATGTACCTACTTCACACTGAGAAATGTTCAAAATGAGTATTAGTTTCTAGAAAATCATTTCTACTAACGGGTTTTATAATAACGGCAATACGGCAATGTCATTGTATCAGCAGTCCATTACGAGCCGACTGAGATAACTGATCGATCATTATGAATTTAGCAGATTATGATCTTTTAACCACTATGTCAATGAAATGACAACGGAAGTGCGTTGGAATGACAAATTTATAAAAATACCAGACTAGAGCCCCAGGGCATTCTCAACTTTTCTTAAACAGCGACGTATATAATGGTATAGTGCGCTAGTGAAAGCCAAGTCAAAAAAAGCTATCGCCTCTTGTGTCACCCTTTGCAAATTCTTCATATTTGTGTTTTATAGTTTTTATAGAGTACATAAATTAAGAGTATTTTATATTATTCTGAATGATAACTTAGAGAATCTTTAGATGAAGCAAGAACTTAAATTTCATTAACAATCATCAGACGATGCCTCTACGATTTTAATTTACGATACCAGGAAAAAGAATATATGTTATCATCGGTCTGTAAAAGGCGCAGAGTTAACTTCACTTTAAAATACATTTTTGTATAAGTCACTGGAAGAGAGTTTAAATTTGCTAATTTAAGCAACATTATAATTATTTAAAAAGTGATGTCGGCAAAAAAGAACTGCGACTCTTCATCGTCTTAATCATCAACCTTTTTATTGTCCCACTGCTGGGCACAGGTCTCCTCTCATACAGAGAAGGATTGAGCGTAATCACCACGCTTTCTCAATGCGGGTGGGCGATTTCAGATTTAAAGTCCAGGTTTTCTCAAGATTCTTTCTTCACCTTTTCCTTCAGTCATTGGTGCCCCAGATATACTTAGAAAGTACATATAACTTATAAAAGTTACATTGGTACTTGCCTGACTTGGAATCGAACCCGGACACTCATACTTGAGAGGCTGGTGTTTAACCACTAGGCCACCACGACTTATACGACTCTTACAGCTCCATACGGTTTGATAAATTAATAATCGAATTTTAAATCAATAGGTGGCAGTACAGCTTATTTCTCCTTTCCCTTAGTATTCCATCTAAAGGTTGTCTGTAAAAGATCCCTCTTAGCGATAAGACCGCCCATTGTGTCACCCTTTGTGACACTATGCCACAACCCCCCCCTTTTGAGATAGCTTCCGTGGCGTCCGTTGCGCAAGGTGGCGCGGGTTCGATCCGCACAGTGCGAGTATTTGTATGCATGAATATGAATATTTGCACTGGTCTGGTCGTGCCTCGGAAAGCACGTTAAGCCGTTGGTCCCGGTTGCCATACGAACATCTAGTGGTAGTCGTTACGGGTTGTTGGAGCCCTCAATAGTCCAACAATTGGTCTAACTGCAATGCTTCGATGTCGCCTTCGGGTTGTGGAGGTCAGACGGCAGTCGCTTCACGGAAAATGTCGAAGTTTAGCCATTTTCAGCAGTTGGACTGGTAAAGCGGACCCCAGACTCCAAAGCTGAAAAAAAAGGCTTCGGATGCGACTGGGATTAACGCTGTGATGATGATGATGATGATGATTGTGTCACCCTTTGTAAAATCTTTTTATTTATGTTCTGTTTTCTTTTTTATTGTTATCTTTATCTTTATTTTTTTCTTTGTTTTTTTATCATAATAAAGAGTAATATTCTATTCTACAGCTGAAGTGAAAAATTCAAAGAACTTTTAAAGAATACTGTATGTCAACAATAACTCTTAAAAGTGGAAAATTTCCACTATTTCCACTGGAAATACAGCAGACGTTTGTATGCTCGTTATGCCTACACACGAGTCAAAAGAATTCACGTGACGATGCATGAGAGCAAGCCGACCCTTTCAAGCTTATTTTTAATGATGTCACGTGTAAAAGGGATTCCGATATTCAATTTACAGGGCTAGCAATTTTTCGTTAAGCCCTGATTTTTCAATTGTCAGATATTTTTCTTGTTATGAATAAATTTTGCGGTTTCACTGCTTTTGTACAGAAATTACGTCTGTTACTTAAACCCTTCAGATATACGTTCTTCTTCAGCTTATAGAGGTCCACTGCTGGACAAAGGCTTTCCACAGTGACCGGTCTTGTGCTGCCGACTTCCATCGGCTTCCCGCAACCTTCACTAAGTCATCGGTCCACTTTGTTGGGGGCCTCCCTACGCTGCGTCTTCCGGTACGTGGCCGCCACTCCAGAACCTTACTGCTCCATCGGCCATCGGTTCTACGAGCAATGTGCCCTGCCCACTGCCACTTTAGTTTAGCGACTCGCAGAGCAATGTCGGTGACTTTGGTTCTTCTGCGGATCTCCTCATTTCTGATTCGATTACGCAGATATAATACATACGTTAAATCGCTATTAAAATAATGTTTTATAGAAAGTAATTACAACAGTATACGTTATAATAGTATATGTATTGCTTCTGTTTTTTTTTTTATATATAAAAACGAAATATAAGTATGAGACAATTTCTATACATACATATAACCGGCTAGACGACAGGTGACAGCATATAACACGAAATAATATTACAAGTTACTTTCTTATATTTCCTAATTTATTAAACAGGACTTGTCGTAAAAATATATGTATGTATTTTTTCTACAAATATGTAATTTATAATAATCAGCCCTGAAAAGTCATACATGGTGCCAGAGACATGAAAGCACATCTCTTAACATGGATTCAGTATACGAATCTGAAAAGCTTAGCCTTGAAATTATAAATCAGAAAACTTTGTCTTGAATAAAATGTTGAACTTATTATCTAAATATCACAGCTAATTGGTAAAATTAGCCGCTTAGTAAATTGCATAGCCTTTGGAAATAGTGCTCCCCTTGCCTAGTTCCCTTAGCTCGTTCTTGGTTGATCACAGTTGGTCAGGGTGCCCTGGTTTAATTACTGCGATCAATTTGGCTCTCACATGATTGATTACAGATCCAACCTAAACTTTTAAGTTGTTGAATATCATTCAGGCCGTTAGTTGAACCGCCGTTTAGTTAAAAGGCTGGGCTCCAACTAAACGATTAATTAAGCCAGTTGGCTGCGTTATATAATTATAATACGATTGGAACAAATATTCTTATTATACTTTACAGGGGAAGAACTCCTGTCGCATAAGAAAGATAGCGGTGAAAACATATTAGAATTTTTCAAACAAATCATTCAATTTCAATGAGATGATCGAAATTTTTCGTAAAGTCGATGAAAATATTAAAGCTGTATGTAATATTCTTGAAAGGATATTTTCCCGTTCGTGTAGCGCGATATGAAATTAATGTATGGTGCGAATTAGTATGAAATGATATTCTTACCACAAAGGGCAATGGAAAGAGCTATGCTAGGAGTTTCTCTGCGTGATCGAATGAGAAATGAGGAGATCCGCAGAAGAACCAAAGTCACTGACATAGCTCTGCGAGTCGCTAAACTTAATTGGCAGTGGGCAGGGTACATTGCTCGTAGAACCGATGGCCGATGGGGCAGTAAGGTTCTGGAGTGGCGGCCACGTACTGGAAGGCGCAGCGTAGGGAGGCCCCCAACAAGGTGGACCGATGACCTGGTGAAGGTCGCGGGAAGCCGATGAATGCGGGCAGCACAAAACTGGTCAGCGTGGAAAGCCTTGGGGGAGGCCTTTGTCCAGCTGTGGACATCTATAGGCTGAAGAAGAAGAAGATATTCCTACCAGTATAACTAATATTGTACGTCACTTCTGGGATAATAATTTTGTTATCTTCGTCTAGCATGTATTTTGGAAGTATTTTTAACTTTGAAATTTCTTAAACATTTGCACCATATATTACTTTCGATAGGTATTTGAAAAATTATTATTATTCAGATTTGAAACAAAAATAATCCTCGTCTAATATAGTATTTTTCTTGACTACTAACTTTTAAAGAACGAAATCTCATTAAAAGACGCAAAAACTGCAAATAAACAGGATTTCCTTAAAACTAATTTCAGTTTTGTGCATAAGACATATTTCGGAACTTAATTCCTTTTTTGCTCGTAAGTCGTAGTGTCGGTTTGGCTGGGGAATAAGGCAGTTTGTGAAATTCCATTATTTTGTTCGTAAGCATTCAAAGGAAAAATGTTTGCAGGTTGTATTGTGGTTTCCAGTTCATTGCGCCACTATTGGCAATAGAAATATGTAGTATATTTATTGCACCCAGCATGGTACAGTTGGTTGGTTAAGTGTCATCATCATCTCAGCATTAATCTCAATCGAATTTTCACCTTTTGAAGTCTGGGGTCCAGTCTAAGTGTTCATTTTGGCTAAACTTCAATATTTTCCATGAAGCGACTGCCGTCTAACCTCAACAACCCGAAGGTAATATAGAAGAATTGCAGTTAGACCAATTGTTGAACTTTTGTGAGCTCCAACAACCCGTAACGACTGCCATTAGACGTTCGTACGGCAACCGGGTTGGTTAAGTGTAGTAAGTGCAATCGATACGTAAACTGAAACAATAAATTCTGCACTTGGTTGTAATTTCTAATTTTCTACGCCATGTGAGGGGGGGGGGGGGTGTTTAACGTGATAAATTCCTTACACTTAAACGTTTGTATTTTGCGCGTATCTATGAAACAGCAGATTTTTTTAAGATGTCTTAGATAAGGCAATATTTCAACGGTGTGGAATTTACAACCATGTGCTGAATTCTCATTAACTGGCTGTCAGTACCTATTCAAGGACAAGACACAAGGATATTATATACTGTGGAAATATACCGTCGTATGTGCACGTTACCTTGGACTGGACAATTGAATGACATGGATAATAGCCTGTTCCATAATATTTCCAGATATTTTTCTTCCCTCTGTCATCTTGATGAACGTGGATGTACACGATAATAATATATGGATATATTTTAATGTATTATAAAAACGCACACTGTTTTGTCTGTGTATAAACTTTCTTTCTTTCCTTCCTAAAATAAACATCTATTATTTATAATAATAACAGTACCAAATCAACTACTTACATAGAAATACGGTAGGTAATCTACTCCCAAAAAGATAAGTATATTGAACGAACAAACATCCCCTTCAATATCTTCAGTTATTTTTTAATCGGGTAACCCAGTAGAAAATTATTTTTATAAGAATTCGAAATCACTGTATGTACTTGATTTTTTTTTTAATATTAATATGGTAATTCCATTTGTATTCGAGAGTTCGATGAAATGGAATTCTTTGCCGGCTTATGAGTTTCTTTGATCTTCCATTGAAAGATAATATTCAGATAATTACTGTATTTCCTTCGTACGGATATTAAAATATATTTTTTTGGTTTTTCTTTAGACGTTATTTTCATGATTGACATGGGAATGTAGACTGACGTGATTTATTCCAGCTTACGTTACCACAATTTTGTCAACGTATTTTATTTGGAGGCAAAACATTATCATTATTGAAGACAGCTTCAGTATACCAAAAATTATGTATCATTAGATAAATACATTTTTTTTAAATATAAATTATAAGCTAGCGCTTGACCGCAATCCCGCTTGATGGTAAGCAGTGACGCAATCGATAATGGTAAAGCGCACTAGTCTATTTAGAGCCTATTCACTCTAACCTTGAAGACACTCAAATTGTAGTCTGATGGAAACACCGCCGCTGGCAAATTGTTCCAGTCCCACGATGTACGCGGCATGAAAGAGGAGGCGAAACGCTTCGTCCGAATCCTAGTAGTGTTAACAACGTAAGGGTGGAAACTCGCCGTGCGACGGGTCGTCCGATGGTGGAACGGAGATGGGGGAACTAAATCATGCAATTCCATCGCACACTCACCAAAATGAATCCTATAGAATACCGAAAGGCTGGCTACTCTACGACTATGTATAATTAATAGGTATTAATAAACAACTGGGTCGTTGATTTGAGTAGACGAACGTCAACAGTCTCTGCGAATATTTAATAAAACTCTGTGCAAAACAAGTGTAATCAACCGTGTTTCTAACTAAAACTGCTGAACAAAGTATAAACAAAGTTAATCAGCTGCAAAAACCAGTGGAAAATTACATTATGTGGAAATTGTGCAGCAAAAATTATTGAAATATAACCTAAAAATCTGCAAAATCATTGAAGTGAAGTTAGCAATTAATACAAATCATAGCTGTCAAGTGCTATTAATATCAGTGTTGCCAGACAGATCTCAGTGATACCAACTAAAATCTTGTGTGGCCGACTAAAATCTTGTGTTGCCAACCAGAATCTAGGGCTGCCAACTAAAACACAGTGTTGCCATAACAAAAAAGAACCCATAAATTGGAAGAAATAAATATGGATAAGTTGATATCGATATTAGACAAGAAACTAAGCGACCAAGCTCTCCTTATAACAACTTCTGTAACAAAAAATGTTATGGAGGCACTCGATGAAAAGATGAAAACTATTATGGAAATAAATAGTGCCCTCCAAACGAAAATATCAGAATTGGAATCAGAAGTAAAATTTTTGAAAGATGAAAAAAGGAGAAACAATTTAGTATTTTTTGGAATAGACGAAGTAGGGAAAACCGAATGCGAACTGGTGGATTGCATCAAAGATGTTATAACTGAGTCGCAAACACATTTCGAAAGCAAGGAAATTAATAAAATATACAGAATTGGGAAACATACCAACAACAAAAACCGCCCAGTCGTGGTTACTATCACTACGCAATGGAAAAAACACTTGATTTTGCGAAATAAATCCAAACTCCCGCACGGAATTTATGTTAAGGAAGATTTTTCAAAAGAAATGCTAGAGAAACGCAAGCAGCTGCAGTTACAGGTTGAAGAAGAAAAGAAAAAAGGAAATACAGCATTCATCAGATATAATAAATTAGTAGTAAAGAAAAACGGCGACAATAACTCAGAAAAGAGGAAAAGAGAAGAATCAGTGTCGCCAAACTCATCGAATCAAAAGAAAACCACTACAAGTGTCACCAAGGCACAAATCAACTCGGCAAACAAACCTACAAGAAAAGACCTTAAAAAACCTAACATTCTCAACTATGTAGAAAGGGGAAGATCAGCTTCAATGTCTGAATTGCCAAAAAACCTGTAAATAGCATCGACAGCCGGAACCAAGACAACATATTAAAAATAAAACCAACTTTTTCTAAAGGCACCCCAATCCGGCCAGTCACCGTGGGGGAAGAAGACTATTACCCTCCAACCAACTTACATCTACATATTCCCTCTAAAAAACACCGTCAAAGTAAAGAAAAAATATACATTGCAACATACAATACGTTATCCTTAAGAACCAACGAGAGCCTGACGGAACTAAGGTTAGCTCTAGAAAATATAAACTGGTCAATAATAGGCCTAAGCGAGGTCCGTCGCATAGGGGAGAGTATAGAAGACCATGGGCATTTTATATTGTACTATAAGGGAGAAACACCAGGCTTATATGGATCTGGATTCTTAATAAGAAAGGAATTAAAACAATTTATTGACGAGTTCATTGGCATCTCAGAGCGCATTGTGATACTTAATATAAAACTGCCTCCAAAAAATGAGAAGTGGTCATTTGTTCAAGTCTACTCCCCAACTGAACAATCAAGTAAAACGGAAATCGACACCTTCTACTCCAAGTTACAAGAAGCAATAAACAATCATACACACAGCAATTTAGTAGTAATGGGCGATTTCAATGCTAGAACTGGAGCTAGAGGAGACGGAGAACAAACGATATTGGGCCCGTATTGTTCAGGGAAAAGAACACGTAATGGAGAAAAGCTCGTGCAACTGGCATACGAAAACAACTTAAAAGTGCTAAACACTATTTACAAAAAGCGTGAGAACAACAGATGGACATGGACATCCCCAAATGGCCTCTACAAAAACGAGATAGACCACATACTAACAAACAGGAGTAAAAACTTTGAAGACTGTCGAGTTTTAAATAACATTAACTTCAACAGTAACCACAGGATGCTGAGAGCTAAATTACAAATAAACACAATTAGTAAAAATAGACCATTTAAAGTAAAGAAACCTAACAGCTTAACACTGGAAAATACAGACGCATTAAAAGAAAAGCTAGAAAATTTTAGAGAAAAAACAAATGACTTAGACTTACAGAGTAAATACAACAAATTTCAAGAACTTCTCTATACTAATAAAAAAGGCAAAATGGATAAGAGTGAGAGTAAGACAACATGGATAACAAAAGAAACTAAAAAACTTATAAAAAATAGAGCAGATCTTATATCTTACACAGATAAAACAAAAACTTTAAGAAAAGACATAGCCAATATAAGTAAAAAAATTAAAACACAGATGAGAAAAGACCGTCAGAGGTACAGACTGGAACAACTGGAAAAATGCATACAGAGAACTGGAGGCACCAAGAAAGCAGTGAAACTACTATTAGAAAAACAAGACTGGATAACACACTTAATAAACAAAAACCATAAATGCGAAAAACGACGCCCAGAAATCCTATCAATAGCCACCCAATTTTTTCAGGAATTGTATTCTAAGAAAACCACCGAACAGACAACAATCTTAGAAGGAGAAAGTGAAGTACCGTCAATAATATATGAAGAAATAGAAAAAGCCCTTAAAAGTCAAAAAGCTGATAGAGCACCTGGATCGGATGGCATAAGTAACGAGTTTCTAATACTAAATCAAAACCACCTGATACCAATTTTCGGACAACTTTTCAATGAAATCCTACAAAGCGAAATAATACCTTACCAATGGACAACGTCATCAATAGTACTCATACACAAGAAAGGAGATAAAAACAACATGAACAATTATAGGCCCATAAGTCTAATGTCGAATATTTATAAGGTCTTTGCAAAAGTTATACTTTACAGAATAACCAATACGTTAGATGAGAACCAACCGAGAGAGCAGGCCGGTTTCAGAAGCGGATATTCAACCTTAGACCATATTCATGTCATCAAACAACTATTCGAAAAGGGCAAAGAATACAACATAACCTTTTACTGCTGCTTTGTAGACTACAGTAAAGCGTTCGATACAATTGAACATGAAAAAATCTGGCAGGCACTCAAAAACCAAGGAGTTGAAACGAAATACATCCGAATACTTAAAAATATCTACGTCAAAAGCAAGGCTAAAATAAAACTAGAAAAGGAAGGTCAAGATATTATAATAGGTAGAGGCGTACGTCAGGGCGATCCGATGTCGCCGAAACTCTTTACGGCTGTCCTGGAAGAAATTTTTCGCAAATTGGACTGGGAAAAATGTGGACTCTCCATTAATGGTGAAAACCTGTCACACTTGAGATTTGCGGATGATCTGATAATCCTCTCGTCATCGAGCGCTGGATTGCAGGCTATGTTGTGTGACCTAGCTAGAGAGAGTGACAAAGTGGGATTGGCTATGAACACAATAAAGACCAAAGCTATGACCAATGGCAAGGAAGAACCTATACTAATCAATAACAACCCAATCGAATATGTCAAGGAATATATCTATTTGGGCCAGGTTATCTCTCCTATTGATTTAACTTCAAAAGAAATTGACAGACGCATTGCAAATGCATGGAAACAATTTTGGAGTCTGAAAGAAGTATTTAAAAATAAAGATACCAATATAATCATTAAACGGAAACTCTTTAACACCAGCATACTACCTATACTTACATATGGATGCCAAACCTGGGCACTCACTAAAGCAAATATTAAAAAGTTGCAAACTTGCCAAAATTCCATGGATAGGAGTATGATGGGGAAAAGTCTATCCCATAAAATAAGGACTGACATCATAAGGAGGCACACCAAAACTAGGGATGTCACATCAACAGTAAAAAAGTTAAAATGGCAATGGGCAGGCCATACAATTAGAGGACAGGAGAAATGGTCAAAGTCAATAATAAGCTGGTTCACAAGCCACAAAAAAAGGAACAAAGGAAGGCCACCTAGAAGATGGGTGGATGATATAGGGGCCATAGCAGGAGGGACATGGACCAGAACTGCCAAAGACAGAAAAGAATGGAAAAGGTTGGAGGAGGCCTTTGCCAATAGGTGGCATACAGACAGATGGAATCAGGATTAAAAAAAATAAAATAAAAAAAGCAAGAAATATAATACTGTATGATATAACTGTATGTAATACTGTATAATAAGTAATGAAATACTGTCTGAAATAAAGGCTATTATTATTATTATATTATATTATTAATAAACAACTTGAAGATGACTCTGTATGTTTCTGAGCTGCGACTTCAGAGTTATATGTAGTACTTAGTGTCTATTCGCATGACTATTAACCTCTTCCATTACGTAACTCACAGTTTTGTTATTAGGGGCAGTTTTACAGACAGCCTTTATATTTGCTTTAATGCTTCAAATCAAATTGGAAATACTGTTTTTTTTTAAATAATCTTTCATTCCATTCAAGCATTGTTTTACAGGTTATCTATATATATAAAAATGAATTGCTGTTCGTTAGTCTCGCTAAAACTCGAAAACGGCTGGGCCGATTGAGCTGATTTTGGTTTTAAAATGTTTGTCGTAGTCCAGGGTAGGTCTAAACGGTGAGAAAGTAAGGAAAAAATGATTTAATAATAATGATGTATGAGCTTCATTGTTTTTACTTCTTCTCTACACTTTAGTGCTACCCTGGTACCCTGCACCTCCAAAAAGGAGACAAAATAAAACTCACAAGAGCAATGGGAGAATGGCAATGATAAATGTCACAACAATACAATATTAGTTTGAAGTTGAAGTTGGCTTTGTGGCTTTTTATTAGCACACCAAACCGGCAGAGAGTATTTCTTGCTTTAAACGAATGCATCAACGGCTGAGACTTTTTTTTATGTACGGTCTATGGTACAAGGGTAGCACAAAAGTGTAGAGTCGAAACAATAAAGCTCATTCATCATTATTAATCTAATATTACATCGATGAAGTTATTTTGCCTACTTTGAGGAGTTGCAAGGTACCAGGATCGCAAAAAAGTGTAGGAGAAGTCGAAATAATGAAGTTCATTCGTTCACACAGGAACAACGGGAACGGGATAAAAAAGGATATCCTATATCCTTCTCCCAGTTCTTAGCTACCTCCCTACCAATTTTCAGCCAAATCGGTTCAGCCGTTCTTAAGTTATAAATAGTGTAACTAACACGACTTTCTTCTATATACACCATGACTTTTTAATCGTCTTACAAAAGCAATCCACATCATGTATCCGATGACTAGTTAACGCTCATAAAATAAAAATAGGTATTTATGAGATTTCATTAATTTTAAAATAAAAATTATTCTTCATTATTATCACTTTGTTAAAAATAATAACAACATCCTGTCGCGAGCGCAGGTATCAATGAACGGGCGAGGCGTGGGGCGCGGGGCGAGGCGTCTTTGTCAGAGTTCATTCAACCAACGCAAGTTAGGTGTCTTACTATCAGTGCGTAGGTCAGTTTGTGAATTAAAATCCACTTGAGTAATTCCAATTCTCCCTTCATACTTTTACGGGCTTAGGACCGTCAAAAACACTTTTCGTATTAAAACCGAATCAAAGTGATTGAAACGGTACTACACAAGTCCATCGTTAATTAACAAACTTTTTCAGTTATTTATCTACTATGACGTGCAAGTGTAATATTTGTTTGCAAACTAAGTATCAAGCGACTGATAGTTGAAAGGCGCGGGCGGGGTGAAGGGTGTATGAACATGAGCCGGCCGGCCTCTCGAGTCGAACGGCGCGCGGCGCAAACCTGTTTGTACATGTTTGCGCGCCCGAAATGGGAATTTGATTGACCAGAGTTTCTTATGTACCTGTTTTCGAGGTAGTGTGTATGTTTACAAGGTAGCTTTAGGTAAGAAACATATGGCCGATTTCAATAACTTCAATCAATTTGTCGTTGTAATTTAGGCGAAATTTCACCAAAATTGTTCATGCAAATCTTGTTCGCAAACAAATAATGTGTTGTGTGTGTCAAACCTACACGTCGACGCGAGTCTACAGATATGACTTGTGTTCGCGCACAAAGGCAGGTAGCAATTTTAACAAACATTTTAAAAATGTTCGCAACTTCGCACCATTGAGTTTATAATACACTCCGTACGTACCTACCTAGTACATTATAACTCAATGCTTTGCACCCAGTTTGTTACTGTTTGCTAGAACGAGTACATTGCCACGCACCTGTGTTTCTGGCGTATTTAAAGAATGGAATCAACTGAATTATTTACACTAATTAGGTACTAATTTCGTATTTACAAATGATCACTTTTTATTTACATGTGCATATTACGTGGATAAGCAGTCTTTACCTGTATTGCAGCAACTGTTCAAATTGTCTACCACTTTGTTCGATGCACAAAGAGGCACGTTTTTGAATATTGTCTTTTAATTTGATTAAAGTCACTCTGTCTTGTTTCATTGTATCAAAAGCAGCAATTATTTGCTGTTTTAATTGTTCGACACTGCGTGCTTCTTCGGTGTACACTAGTCTCTTTACTTCAGACCACAAAAAAAAGTCTAATGGTGTCAAGTCCGGGCTGCGAGCTGGCCAAGCCACGGGACCACCTCGCCCGATCCACCTGTCACCAAACTCGCGGTTTAGGTACTCTCGCACTGAACGATAATAATGAGCGGGACAACCATCGTGTTGGTAGTACAGATTTCTTAAGCAGCTGACAGGTACATCTTCCAGTAACTCGGGAACTGCGTTCTGTATCATATCTAGGTACGTTCCACCGCTGAGGTTACCCTGAATAAAAATAGGGCCAATTATTTTGTCGTTAATAATCCCAGCCCACACATTCACACTAAATCGGATTTGGTGGGAATGTTCTCGGATTAGATGTGGGTTGTTTATTGACCACCAGTGCTCGTTATGGATATTGAACATCCCAACTCGAGTGAACGTGGACTCATCCGTCCAGAGAATATTGTTGTTAGGATGTTCCCTAAGCCAGCGACAGAATACTATTCTGGATTCATGATCAGTCCCGTATAAGGCTTGTACTCGTCGGTAGTGATACGGGTGCAATCCTTCCGCATGTAACACTTTCCAAACATAGTACTGGCTGACTCCGAAATGTCTGGCAGCCACTCTAGTACGTCGTCGCGGGTGTCGCTCGAAATAATCCAAGACATTCTCTTCGAGAACAGGTGAGTAACGTGTGCGGCCCCGCGCTTGCGCGTGCGATGGGGTGCGAAACTGGCCGTGATCTATCAGCCGTTGTGTTGCTGCTAAAATGGTTTGCAGTCCTGGCACTTGCGGGTTGATCACTCCTCGGTTGCGTAACAATTCGAGGTGATTAGGCGCAGCGTACATTCTTCTTGCTTCCTGTAAATTGTCACCACTTATTGCGTACAGGCGCACCATTTCTAGCCACTCGATATTCGAGTACTGATAGTTTCTATCCCCCATAATTAAGTAAGTAGGTAACCTATTCACTAGTTGTTGCACTACGTACTCTACTCTCGTCTAGCGGTCGCGAATAACGCGTGATTCCCGGTCGTCCGCGCGCTATGTGTCGCTTGCGGGATTAGAACGCAAACTGAGCCCACCTATTTTTTTAAGTGAAAGTGACACCACATGTCGCGTGCGCCACACTTGTTAATTAAAGGATAACGTCCGACATTCTTATTGGATGACAGTCCACGTGGACTATGCTAGATTGGCTTACGTTATTTTGTCTCAGAAAATGATGAATGAGATGAATTGACCAATAGACTTGCGGTATTTTGTCCGTTTGATACGTAAACATTATTAACAGGATGTTTCGTATTTCTGATGTATTATTTATTTTTCGCTGTACCTATTATCTTAATTAAAGGTAGAAAACAAATAATCGCGGCTGGTTGTGTATTATGTCGGATACAGTCAGTGAAACATCTTTGTAAGACGATTAAAAAGTCATGGTGTATATACAGATTATCCTAATTTAAAATAGTAGTAGTAGTAAATAAGATCATGTCATATTGCCTATATGGCGGAACAAAGTTCGCCGGGACACTTTTGTGCTACCCTGGTACATAGCACCTCTACAAACTAGGCACAATAAAAGTTCTTTGATGTAATTATTATGGTTTAATGATGAATGAGCTTCACTGTTTCGGCTTCTCCTACACTTTTGTGCTGCCCTGGTACCTTACACCTCCACAAAGTAGAGAAAATCAAATTTCTTCTATGTATTAGTGATTTAATAATGAATGCAAAGCCGATTACAAAGTGAAGGAAAACATTTTAAGGAAACCTGGCCTTTTTTTTGTAAGTCTGAAATCGCCAACCCGCATTGAGCAAGCGTGGTGATTACGCTCAGTCGTTCTCCTCTCTAGCTATCCCCAGCAGGGGGACGATAAAAAAAGGCTGATGATGATGATGATGAGCTTCATTGTTTCGATTTCTCCTACACTTTTGTGCTGCCCTAATTATCCAAATGAGATACGTGGGGAGACGGCGGCGGCCCCCGCTGCTGTGGGTGCCGCCCGCGCGTACCAACCTGCTGCAGCACGCGCCGCTTACGCGTGCGCTGCGCGCGCTCAATGTGGTGTCACAACAAGTCGACATCTTTAGCTGTACCCTGAGTGTATTCACACGAGCTGCTTATTGCAACTTCGAAGACATTTGTGCGTAATATGTGTAATTATTTGTAGATGTTTTTAATTTGTGGTTGTAGAATATTATAAGTCTTACACTATTGTATTGGGTTCACCTGTGATGATAGTTGTACATTGTCAAATAAAAAAAAAAAAAATTAAAAACTAAAAAATAAGATCATGTGATATTTATTGCCTTTAAGGCGGAACAAAGTTCGCCGGGTCAGCTAGCGGGTCTTCTAGCTGACCTTGCGAACTTTGTTCCGCCTTAAAAGCAATATGACATGATCTTATTTACTACTTTTTAAATTAGGATAATCTATATATATATATAAAAGAAGTGTTAGTTACACTATTCATAACTCAAGAACGGCTGAACCGATTTGGCTGAAAATTGGTAGGGAGGTAGCTAAGAACTGGGAGAAGGACATAGGATATCCTTTTTAACCCGTTCCAGTCATTCCTGTGTGAATGAATGAACTTCATTGTTTCGGCTTCTCCTACATTTTTGTGCTACCCTGGTACCTTGCACCTCCTCAAAGTAGGCAAAATAAAACTTCATCCATGTAATAATATTAGATTAATAATGATGAATGAGCTTCATTATTTCGACTTCTCCTACACTTTTGTGCTACCCTGGTACCATACACCGTACATCTTTAAAAAAAAAAATCTCACCCGTTGATGCATTCGGTTAAAGCAAGAAATCCATACTAATATTATAAATGCGAAAGTAACTCTGTCTGTCTATCTGTATGTCTGTCTGTCTGTTACGCTTTCCCGCTTAAACCCCTCAACCGATTTTGATGAAATTTGGCACAAACAATCTTTAGACCCTGAGAAAGAACATAGGCTACCTTTTATCCCGGAAAAGTTAAATGTTCCCGAGGGAAATCTGAAAAGCGCGATATAACCGAACTCCACGCGGGCGAAGCCGCGGGCGGAAAGCTAGTTTATTTATAATTATTTAAAGGCCCAACACTAATTGGTTCAATTAACATAGAGACAATAATGTAATATAATAAAACTTAAAACGACTTCTTCTTCTTCAGCCTATAGATGTCCACTGCTGGACAAAAGCCTCCCTCAAGGCTTTCCACGTTGACCGGTCTTGAGCTGCCCGCATCCATCGGCTTCCCGCGACCTTCACCAGGTCATCGGTGCACCTTGTTGGGGGCCTCCCTACGTTGTGTCTTCCAGTACGTGGCCGCCACTCCAGAACTTTACTGCCCCATCGGCCATCGGTTCTACGAGCAATGTGCCCTGCCCACTGCCACTTAAGTTTAGCGACTCGCAGAGCTATGTCGGTGACTTTGGTTCTTCTGCGGATAAAAACGAGTTCTATCATGGATAATTCAACAATACAGTTTTGTACTAATATTAGATTGATTTTTTTATTCATATGTTTCGTTTTCGTGCACAGATTCCCCCTTATTTTTATTAAATACCTCAAAAACTTCTCCAGCATTTAGACGATTAGCTCTATTAACATCGAACTAAAAAAGCAAATTCAATTGCATGTTCTCTTAGAAAAAAAAAGAAAACTTGGAATATACACAAAATTAGTCTTCTTTTTCCTCATTTCGCCTATGGCACGACACTGTAATATACTTTGTTGACCTAAAATTTGCCAATTCTGCGCCAACGTTGTTGGCAGCGCAGATGCCATGGCATTTTATTGGGGCTCAAAGTATATCCCACTTTCAATTATACCAATTAATCAATTATGCCTATAGGGTAGGGTATAATTAGGTTTTGAGTATAGGAAATAGTTTGCACTACAACTTCATATTATCTCCATTAACTAAATTATATCTGGGGCTCAAATTATACCCAAGTTTCAATCTTAATCACACAACACACATACTTTGACAAATACAAACATAAATTTGTGTACCTACTCCATCATCATCATCATTCATCATTTCAGCTGAAAGACGTCCACTGCTTTACATAGGCCTCCCCCAAAGATTTCTACGATGACCAGTCTTGGGCCTCCCGCATCCACAGGTTTCCCGCGACCTTCACCAGGTCGTCGGTGCACCTTGTCAGGAGCCTATCCACCCTGCATCTTTCGGTGCGTGGTCAACACTTGAGAATCCTTCGGCCTCATCGGGTATCGGTCCTACAGGCAATGTGCGCAGCCCCTTGCCATTTAAGTGTTGCAATTCTTCGGGCTATGTCGGTTGTTCTCGTTCTTCTGCGGACATTTCTGATTTGATCATTTAGTAAAACCCTAAGCATAGCCCTCTCCATTGCCCTTTGAGTGATCTTGAGCTTTTTAACCGACTTCAAAAAGGAGGAGGTTACTCAATTCGACCGTATACAGGCTTTTTTTTTCTATGTTTGTTCACGCATAACTTCGTCGTTTATGAACCGATTTTGATAATTCTTTTTCTGTTGGAAAGAAGACGTTCCCAAGGTGGTCCCATGATAAGGATATCAGGGTTTGATGGTGGAAGACCAGAGAAAACAAGGGAACTTTCAAAAATTGCAGGGGCGACTAGTGCAGTAGTGCTTAGCATTTTCATTAAGTGGCGCACGTGGCGCAGCGGTCAACACGCCTGCCTGTGACGTGGAGGCCCCGGGTTCGATCCCCGGCCAAGTCATGATGGAAAACGATCTTTTCCTGATTGGTCTGGGTCTTGGATGTTTATCTATATATGTATCTATTATAAATATAGTATCGTTGAGTTAGTATCCCATAACACAAGTCTCGAACTTACTTTGGGGCTAGCCCAATCTGTGTGATTTGTCCGTATATATTTATTTATTTATTTATTTATTTAATTTAATAAAGATCTGGAGTAGATCTGATGATGGAGCCGGGAGACAGTTGAAGGATCTCCTCAACAATTCACAGCAGCTACCTTGTGTTTGGGCTCGATTAATTTGTATTGATAAAAACTTTACACCTAGATGGGTTGTGACTGTCATAAGAGCTCTCATAATGAAGACAAAGGCCAGTTCCGGGAACTCCTCAACGGTTTACAGTAGGCTACTGTAAACCGTTGAGGAGTAGCTACTTTGTGGTTGGACTTTATTCATTTATATTGATGAGACCTTTGCACCCACATTGGGTTAATATAATGGTCTGCAGCAAATTTGATGATGAAGACCATAGGCAGTTGAGGGAATACTTAGGTACGGGTAAAAATTAAAGTAAACAAAATTAGGGACGTCGTTTCCCAACTATATTTACGTCAGCTTCCAGTCTGACCGGATGCAACTGAATATATAGTACTTTTAACAACTAAAAAGTGTAAAATAAAAACTTTTTTACAAAAAAACAACCGACTTCCAAAAACCACTACAAAGTGAAAAATAACTAATTTCGGAAGTCGGTGTCAAAAAACGAATATACAAAACCAAAGACACCGACTTCCGAAATTAGTTATTTTTCACTTTGTAGTGGTTTTTGGAAGTCGGTTGTTTTTTTGTAAAAAAAGTTTTTTATAAGGCCCATTGTTAGCGACCACGTTTCAGTTCTAAAAGTCATCACTGGCAACACATACTGGTCGAAGACTTTTGTCTTAAGACACAGCACTTAAACTCTTTATTCATTAAAACTCCCTACGGCCGTACATTATATCAACTTCACACTTCACTCATGCTATCTCATGTGAACTGCAATAACAAAGAAATTTGTGTAAGACTATTATCCCGTTAACCCCACTTACTGTAGGGGTAAAAAATTATGGTATCACACTTTTGTCCGACAAATGAGCAAAGTTACAAAAAATGCGATCCCCTTTCCATAAATTCTGTAAAGGAGGGTTAATCGCAACTTAAAATCAGACCTCACTTTTCTCTCGTGAAGTTTCCGCCGGGCAAGGGTCACTGCACATTGGAGAATAACTCAAATAAATAGAAATAGTAATATTTTATTTTCAAAAAGTTAACATTAATTTACATGACCATGTGGCAACTATTTCAACTGAAATAAAGCGTCGTAGGCATTACCTGTATTTCGGCTATCAGTACCATTTCCCTTGTGAATTATACTAAAAAGGTGTAATCAATAATACGTATATAACCTTCCCCTCAGCGTTAATCCTAGTCGGATGCTCAGCTTTTTCAGCTTTGGAGTCTGGGGTCCGCTTTACCAGTCTAACTGCTGATTTTGGCTAAACTTCGGTATTTTGTGTCTGACTTCCACAACTCGAAGGCGATATCGAAGCATTGCAGTTAGACCAATTGTTGGACTTTTGAAGGCTCCAAACCTGTAACGATTGCCATTAGATGTTCGTATAGCAACCGGGACCAACGGCTTAACGTGCTTTCCGAGGTACGACCAGACCGGTCCAAATATATATATTCATACCAACAAACATTCATGCTAACAAATATTTGCAATGCGCGGGTACCCGCGACCGCGTTTGCTACCGCTACGCCACGGAGGCTGCCACAATATATATGCTAGCTATGCTGTTATAAAAAAGTATAAGCATATTCAGTAAGTATATAATATTCCTAAAAGCTGGGACAAAGACCTCATCTGGTGATTAGTAATCACCACGCTCAATCCTTCTCTGTAAGTAAAATAAGTCTCAGACATATTAGAATGATTGAGCGTAGGTAATCACTGATTACCTACGCTCAATCCTTCTCTGTATGAGAGGAGGCCTGTGCCCAGCAGTGGGACGATAAAAAAGTTGATGATGATGATGATGATATTAATAACTCACATTCACAGTCTGTGGGGTAGAGGATACAAAAAATAAACAAGTGAAAACGGTTGATATTAGATATTATTTTAAACATTTAAAATAATATCTTTTAAACATTTAAAATAATATCTATTGTGTAAAATGTGAATCGTTTCCAGTTTACATTTTACGCTCGGTTGAGAGTAAGTCATGCTCGCTTTAGAATGAGCATGACATGTTTTCATCCTCACAGTAGCATGTGTGTTGGATCATTAAGTTCCCTTCAAAAGGGTTGAGCTAAATGGTGGTCATCCATTCTTCATGTTTGTGAACGGGCGCCGTCTGTGGGAACTGGTCATCTCTTAGCTGCCAGGGCTTAATTTTTGAATTGCTTTTGTGTTACTCTTTTTGTTTTTATTATTATTACATTTTTTTTGTGCTACCGTTTCGGTGTCACTTGTAATTGTTTGCTGCACCGGGTGACGTCTCAAAATGAAATCAAAATTAAAATTCATTTATTCAAATTAGGCTGAGAATCAGCATCTTTTGAACGTCAATATTACATAAGACAGTCCCCCAAAACTCTGTAAATGCTTTGGTTTGATTTGTATAATTACAATTTTGATAATACCCAGCATGAATACAGTTCTACTGCATGCTGACATGACAGATTTATGCGGGTTTCGTAATCCAATGGCAGCGCCCGGCTTGTTCGCTGTTTGTGCCAAAAAGCCAAAACGTACATTCGAATTAGGAAGTTGTTTGATGGTAAATCTCACAAATTTCTGGATTAAAATATGAGCTGCGGTTCTGTGATCCAACTTGCAGTTGTGTGGTAGAACGTGTGCCAGAATATTTATCTAGGTAGAGATAAATTATTTGACTTTTCAAAATATGGTAACTACTTTTTTTTTAAACACAAAAACATTGCCGCATACTAGAAATTTCTCGTGTATCGTGAGTGCGTTTACAAACATTATATATGTTTGTAAACGCGGTATACTAATCTATAAAGATGAAGAGTTTGTTTGTTTGAACGCGCTAATCTCAGGAATTACTGGTCCGATTTGAAAAATTCATTTTGCGTTGGATAGCCCATTAATTCAGGATGGCTTTAGTTATAGCTATATTACATCACGCTGCGACCAATAGCAGTGGGGCATATAAAAAAACACGGGTAAAACCGCGTGGCACAGCTAGTAAACTCATATACACGAACAATCAGACCCAGATCAACTACTTGTACGTCATACAAACATTTCTTGCGTGCGGTAATCGACACGCAGTACGCCAGAACAGCGGTCAAACATTTAACCACTATACTCCAGGCAAATAACAGCCGTGGTAATTAACGCTAGAACCGTACTCTGGCATATATATCAAAATAAAAAAAATGCGATTACTTTTTATGACTCAACCAAATTTCTCCACGTTAGCGCATATTTGCCGGGGCCGGAAAGTAGTATGTAATATTTATCAGGTGCAAGTCCCGTGACTGTATGGTCGTGGCACGCTCTGAATATACCTGGTTGCCGATGCATCGTCAAATAAGTATTGAATGGCAATATACGTACGTCTTCTCCTCAGTCTATAGAGGTCCACTTCCGGACAAAAGCTTAGCTATTGGGGGGCATTACCATATCCACACGCTTGGCAGGCAGGTTAGGGATCGCAGTAATTTGTCATTTCACAGGAGAAGCGCTGCTGTCCGCTTCCCTGGTGAGAGTTCCTCTAGTCGCTTCTTACGACACTTACGGGAGGATATGGGTTGGTACTATTCTATGCCCGGTACCACGAGCACGGAGGGGTCTTTGTATATGGAGATGATCATCCATCCATGGATCAAACTCGGCAAGCATAGCTTAACCTGATCAATAGAACCAAGTGGCTATTATTTCTTAGTCACGAGGCCCTCAAAAAACCATCAATCAATCAACAAATATTACAATTTTCTGAAACCTTGCCTCGCCCGTCCTTCATCAGTTTGAGAAGAAGCTTCAATAGTTTCCGCGTTCATCTATTTGTATCCCACATTACAAATAGTTCACGAACTCCGTTATAAAAATGAAGAAACGGACGTGTATCTAAACAAATCAGCGTGTTTGCAAAGCTTAGGAGCTGACACACTGATATTTACAGATCAAAAATTGATTTCATCCTATTTTGAACCGTATTCTTTGAGTGATAAAGTTGCAAACGTATGTTGATGGTTTTGTAACAATTTGGTTGAAAAAGAAAAGATTAATGACGGTCAGTCAGTCAATGCATATGACTTTGTGTAATAAAAGCGGTCATCTGCTCAAATTCAAATCGCATTCATTTCCAAATCTTCTCAAAAAAATAACAGTACTAACATCGTGACGCATTTTCAGTACTGTTCTTAAGATTAGCTGCATAAAAGTATGATGGCAATAGTTGATTTTGGACAAGTTAATGAAACGAGCATTATGCTTTCCCTATCTTATAATCCAGATGATTCCAGAACTTCGAATATAAACCATAGTATCAACTCGTACATTATGACCCAATTTCCGTGCAGCTAGATTAACAGGAAATATGTATGATGCATAAAACATAAATAAACTAAAATGTTCTCTTTTCCTCGCCTCGGAGTTTCTCTGCGTGATCGAATCTGAAATGAGGAGATCCGCAGAAGAACCAAAGTCACCGACATAGCCCTTCCAGTCGCTAAAATTAAGTGGCAGTGGGCGGGGCACATTGCTCGTAGAACCAATGGGCGATGGGGCAGTAAGGTTCTGGAGGGACGGCCTCGTACCGGAAGACGCAGCATAGGGAGGCCCCCAACAAGGTGAACCGATGACCTGGTGAAGGTCGCGAGAAGCCGATGGATGCGGGCAGCGCAAGACCGGTCATCGTGGAAAGTCTTGGGGGAGGCCTTTGTCCAGCAGTGGACCTCTATAGGATGAAGAAGAAGAAGAAGAAGTTCTCATTTCTGAGCTTTGCTTTGCTTGGCTTTGTGAGAGGGAGGATTGGCTGTTATCAATGCGACTGGATATCCCATATCCACCATATCTTGGTTCTAAGACACGTCCAGTAGTATTCTATCTCAGCTGTGGGCTCATTACATGCTGAGTGATTATGTTACACTTATTATCCCGAACAAGCGTGTTAGTGAAGGTCTTCGTTTAGTCATAGAAATTGATGACCAGTGACAATTCTAACAATGCATTACGACAGACACCTTGCGTTTATTTGCGCCAAATTCGGACGTGAACAATATTCGTAGAGACATGTGTCCGCCTGGCGAATTCATGTCCTATGTTATGAATTTACATCATACCTTATAATCCAAGTATCGACATCTATTATGTCAAGAATCCTCATGTATCAGATCACTCATAACCACAAACATGGCGCCAGATTCTTGTTTACGAAGCTAAAAAAAGATAAGCTGACCTTACTCGTCTTGGATTTCAATGAGACATTAGTTGAATGGTTTGATAGATAGATTACTAACTCCCTATTTAAAATAAGTACTGTACATCATTAGTGCCGGATCTTTCAAACAACGTGTTCTGAATTTTAATCAAGCTTTTTTTGACGCTCAAAAATCCAAAGATAGGAAATGGCATACAAATGCTACTAACTTAAAAGATAAACATCATCAACTGCCTTTGAAAGTAACATTCACACCTTAATGCACATTCTCAACAAGATTAAGGGAAAAGTTCTTCTCACTGCAAATAATATTAACTTTGGAAAAGGAAAACAAATAATAGGGACTTCGGTTTGCCGTGTCCTTATCTGGTTACGCACTCACTTCCCCTGTACAAACGGCTTTGGGAAATGCATGAATGCTTGGGGGTTTTCGATAACAACCATGGGAAGATATATTATAAGGGATTTGAGCTATGACCCAGATTCCTGTAACGATATCATGCTCAATACACGTCATAGGCATCAGCTAAAAGTCAGGCAAAGTGGTAAATTTTACGACGTAATTTTTTAAGGCTCTTGCCATGGTGGAAACGGTAAACTTAATGGTCAATAAAACTCTGTACCAAAGTAATTTATGATGAGATATTAAAAGCTGCTAAGAAGAATTCACTAAAGGATTCAGAATTATGAAAACTTCACAGACTTCTTTGTCTATTATTGCTTGTTATTTGTTCCTTTGGATCGAAGTTTAGCCAAAAGCAACAGTTACACTGGTAAAGCGGACCCCAGATTTTAAAAAAAATAAAAACAAAAGAGGATTTGTTCCTTTGTGTGCTAAACTACAACAACACACAGACAAATGTGTATATTATTTGTTTCTTAGGTTGTGTTTGTGTGTATAAACAATTAATTTCCCCCTTAGGTACTTGGAAAATTAACTGTATCATATTGCCAAACTACCAACATACGCAGTACAATAATCCAGGTTGATTGTCAATTTAATTTTCTTGGCGTTGCATAATAGCCACCAAAGTCTGCGGTTATCGTGGGCCAATGTTATATTTAAATTCAAACGGTCCATATGAATAGTGAATAAATGTTAAAGGGAACTTGAGTGAAACGGAAGATGGTGGCTAAGTCGTTAAAGGCATCTCCCATCATATTTTACATCATAATTCATAGTCAATTCGCAAGTACCTTGACCTAAATCGCACAGTATTCTTGTGGGTCGACTGTCACGTGATATAAGTCATTCGTTAAGCTGCCCACTAATTCCTATTAATGGGAGATGTGTTGGATGGATTAATTACTGTATAATTTATTACCATTCTGCGGTATTACAGTATTTATGAAGATAGTCTTCATATACTGTAGATAATCTTCATATACTGTATTACCGCAGAATTTGCTACTGAGGATAGCAATCCTCAGTAGCAAATTCTGCGGTAATACAGTATATGAAGATTATCATTAGTAATAATGACGAGCACGTCATCATAGTGAGTAAACAGAGTTCATCCAAATTCATAAGAACAAAACCCAATAAAACTAAAATCTTCTAATGTTGTACAAAGCACAGGTCCGTTCGTGTGCTACTGCAGCCACATTTGAGCTGGTGCTGCTAAGTGTCACCTTGCCACTTTGGATTCAGTGGAGTGGTGGGCGAAGGGGCTGATTAGTGACCCTGACTTATCTCGAGACGGTCTCCAAAGCAAAGGCGTAGAGTAGCCAGCCTTTCGGTCTTCTATAGGATGTATTTTGGGGAGTGTGCGAGGGAATTGCATGATTTAATTCCCCCATCTCCGTTCCACCATCGGACGAACCGTCGTACGGCAAGTTTCAACCCTTACGTTATTAACACCACTACGATCCGGACGAAGCGTTTCGCCTCCTCCTTTATATCGCGTACATCGAGGGACTGGAACAGTTTGCCAGCGGCGGTGATTCCCTCGTACTACAATTTGAGTGTCTTCAAGGCTAGGGTGAATAGACTTTTAATAAACTAGTGCGCTTTACCATCAACGACTGCATCACTGCTTATCATCAGGCGGGATTGCAGTCAATAATTTAGTAAAAAAATAAAAATGTCTTGACAAAATGTTTATCTTGTCAGCAAGTACAATCAGCTGTAGAAGTCCATTCCCACCTTAAAGACTACTGTCGCCTGCGCTAAACCAGCCACGCACACTAACGCATTATTTTTATTATCGCAGTCTTCATCTTTCTTTAAAGTAATGCCAAATTTCGTTACTTCATTTGAAGTTAAGTTAGCGGCCGCACTTAACAATGGTCTATCATAAGCGAGCGGTTGTGGGTTCGATCCTTAATAATGGCAAAGCTTTTTGTTGTTTCATATAATTTAAAATTATGATAACTGATTTGTATTTTAAAGTAAAAATGTTTGCAAATAATATTTAAACGAATAGGAAAATTTACTGAATATTTATACCAAAATAGGTTTTTATTAAATGTTTTAGTTTACTATAGATGTAATATAATAAAAAATATATAAAAATAAAACAATAAGCATATTATGTATAATGCAATATATTATAAAGTTATATATTATTCGGTATAGATATACTTATACTAATAAACGAAACTAACGTTGAAATGGCAGCATTGTAATATTTTATATAAAAGTAATCCTTGACAAACTTATGATATTATTATGGTAAAAAATATAAAAAAACATGTTTGTTTTTAGATATGAAAGTTATAGTATTACATGTTATCATTAAAGAGGTTATAGCTTAATTATTCATTTTCTTAAAGAAAAGAGGATTGAAGCTTAACCTGAATATTATTACAATCATAAAATAATCTATACTTAGAACACAAAACAGTGCTTATTACATTTACAATTTTTTTGCGTGTATAGCCATCCCGCAGTGCCTTTTTTCGGAGTTTGAAGGCATGAGATTATAATCTTCAAGGGCTTTCTTAGTTCAAAAGTAAACGAACTTATTTCTTATCGAATTCCGAAATTATTGTTTTTATAATTTACCAAAAGTAATTTGTATTGAAATTGCAAAAGGCGACATCTGTTAGCCATTAAGCCAACCGAACATATTACTGTCACTTAGCTAAATTACTTTACGAGTTGGTTTAGAGTCCGTTATTAGGATATATAATTTTATTTAAAACACTCTGTAGGACACTTCTGCACTGTGATTGTTATAATTTTTTTTTTTGTTTGGCTCGATAAGGTCCACCAGTCTCCGCAGGCCAGTTTATTTTTAAACCACAAATGCAACCTCCCTTCTTCGCATGATTTAAAAGTTTATTCGACGGTAAATATTGTTGTATCGTTCCACTTGTCTCGACACATAAGCCACCTTCGTCTTCCAACCTCTTTACTTTGGCTTACAGTATTTCTTTAAAACAATAACAATTTTATTACACAAGCGATTGGTTTGCACCTTGCCCAAATAATAATAAAAACAACTTACACAAAAGCCGGTTTCATATATGATATTTGAGATATATTGCTGCATATGCCTGCATATTGATTAAAAAAGTAAAACTAATAACACGAACTCGTAACTACATATATGTTCACCAACCAACAACAGCTAAGTAATATTATTTGAGTTATTGTAGTTAATAATAGTTATTGTAGGTAGTGGAATATTTTTTGTTCAGTTTGTTTCAAATCTACCGTCAACTTTTTATAATGACTCTAATATAGAAAAAATCTTAAAATAAAGTATCATCGTTAAGTTGCGGATCGGTATTTTTACATATTTTTGTTGTCAGCATTCATAATTCACCACTAAACATTTCAAAAATATTTTGTAAGTTATTAGATTTGAACTCGAACCACCTTGAATGCCTATCAAGGCGAGGAGCGCTAGGCTATTTGAACACTTACTGTGCACGTTGAAATTAGTAAGTAGTACCTAACAATCATAAGCGGGCAGTAAGTTGTCAATGTGTATCAAACTTTATTATAGAAGAAGGTCGACAACTAGTATTGCTTGGGCATAGTTTTGTGAGATTGTAACTCGACTTTTGGTCTTGACTGTACCTCATTTATTGTCTTAAATGGGTCGAGTGTTCATTTTAGTAGCATTTATCTAACCCTTTGTCCAATCACACAATATAAATAAACATAATAAGAAGAATATATCGAAATCGCTACAAAAGTTAAGAAAATATAAAGTTATCCCACATATCCAACTGCTATGACTGGTGAATGTATTTTTTTAATGCACTACTAGTAAAAATGAATATGCAGTACGTACGACGACAGCAGGTCAACACCCGAAACTGTCAGAAATTCCCAATCAATTTTGAGCTTAAATGTTTTACACATAAAGCTGACAGATTGTAGTAGCTTGATACGCTGTCGTCTGTACCTAACTGACTAGACTGGTTCTTTGACTTTTGCGCTTCTGACTACCGTGAGGACGAATGTCAAAGATTTAAAAATGACAGCCGACACCAACGGCTTTACGTGCTATTTAACCACGATACCCTTTAATTTACTAGGTACTAGTCGATAAGAATAATTATTACTAATTGCAAAGTTACATTATTATTTTTCTTTCCAGATCTCTTCGTCGGACTGATCTACGTGTTCCCCGACATAATTCAGAAAATAACCATAGCTTGGCTGGCCGGAGAATTCATGTGCAAATCGGTGAAATTTCTACAGGTTATTTGAATTAAATAAATATTGTAGATAAAGCAAAATCCATCAAGTTTCGTAAGTTTTGATATTCCTTTGATGATTTTTAATACGTCTTTCTCTCTCTCTCACTCACGCAGGCCTCTTTTCAGGGAGAGGGTAAACCATAACTCACCACGCGGAACAGTGAGGGTTGGTAGATGTCACATGTCTTCATTATTTTTGGTTTTAGGACATGTCACATGCCGTTTTCGTCCGATATTTCCGTTGTTACGAAGTTTCTTTTGAAAGTTTTCGCTCATTAATTAATTTGCACAAAAAGCGCCAGCTTGGGTTCAAGGCCACGCCATATGTTTCGTGATATCGCGACTTACACGAATTACATGAACAATGTTAGAAACTGGGTACGAATTATCACACATCCTACTATAGAGTGGACAATAGTAGCCCATTGCTCAAACTCCAACAATTGGTCTAACTGCAGTGCTTCGATATCGCCTTCGGGTTGTGGAGGTCAGACAGCAGTCGCTTCATAGTAAATATCGAAGTTTAGCCAGAATCAGCAGTTAGACTGGAAGTTAGGTGAAAAAGCTTTGGACGCGACTAGGATTAACGGTTAGATGATAATGATGATGAATAGTAGCCCATTGCTCATTCTTTAGTTACATGTAAAAAAGAAATTACATTCCCGAGGAAAATCTAAAAGCGCGATATAACCGAAATCAACGCGGGAAGCCGCGGGCGGAAAGCTAGTGTATTTCATAAAAACAACTTCCCCAAAATTTGGTATTTTAAAAAAAAGTGACAACACAATTTTTACGATATTATTATAAGCGATGCGACCACGCATGTATTGCCTACCACATATGTATTATTAAGTTACCTCGCTTTTGTGAAATAATATTTATTTTTTAGGGGATATTTTTTTAAGTTTAGACCGGCTCTGTAGGCATGAGTAGAATCAGTTATCGATACCTAACCATACCTTCACGGATCGGACAGAGTTTTCATTACATATTCTGCCCGCGGCTTCCCCGCGTTGATTTCGGTTATATCGCGCTTTTAGATTTTCCTCGGGAATGTAATTTCTTTTTCAATAAAATGTAGCCTATGTCCTTTCTCAGGGTCTAAAGATTGTCTGTGCAAAATCTCATCAAAATCGGTTAAGAGGTTTAAGCGGGAAAGCGTAACAGACAGACAGAGTTACTTTCGCATTCTAATATTGGTATGGATTTTAAAAACCTTTCACTTCTATAATGCTGAAGCTTTTGTCGGCAGCGGTTTTGTGAGCAGCGGTGGCCTAGTGGTATCGGCCGCCACATAAAAGTTGTAGGTCGTTGGTTCGAGCCCCATCAAGAGCCTTACTTTGTGTAAAAATATATTTTCATCACCTCTGCTCTCGAAACGATAAAGGAAATCATTGTAAGAAACCGGCATGTCCTGGAGCCAAAAACTTCGAAGACATATAACATTTGCCAACCCACTGGGCCAGCGTGGTAGATTATGGCCCACTCCCTCTCACCGAGAGGAGGCCTGTGTCCCAACGGTGGGAACATTATAGGCTGATTATGAAACTTTGTGAAATATAAATAGGTTTAAATAATAAAGGCAATATTTTTACATATATGTACCTATTGAGATTATGCGGGTAAATAATAGTCATGGGGCATACATTTTGTACTTTTGTCATGTTTTTTTTTTTTTTGTATTGTAAGAAAACATACTACTAGCTACCCATCCATACTTACACACTTTAATATGAAAATGGGGCACATTTTGTACTAACCAAATGTGGTCGGACAAAGTTTGTAGATAAAATCCTGAAAACTAAACCAATCTTTAATCTCATAAATTAGAAAGATGCCAAGAATTCTGAAAGGCATTGTGCTCACCTGTGATCTAAAGTGCTCGTTGTTCGAAATCCAGAGAGACAGAAAAAAATATTTACGTTAAAGTTGTGAATTACATAGTTTTCTACTTAAGTTGTTTAGAAACACTAGCTTTACGCCCGCGGCTTCGCTCGCGTGGAATTCGATTACATCGCGCTTTTTAGATTTCCCTCAGGAAATCAAATTTTTCAATAAAAGGTAGCTTATGTCCTTTCTCAGGGTCTAAAGATTGTCTGTGCCAAATTTCATGAAAATCGATTGAGAGGTTTAAGCGGGAAAGCGTAACAGACAAACAGACAGAGTTACTTTAGCATTTATAATATACGTATTGATTACTGTAAATAAGTCTTCTTTATAGATATTAGTATCTATCATGAGTTTATTGAAGACACACATAGCAATAATAGTACAGTCATTGTGTACTTATATGACTAGACGAAAAAGTGTATTTTTTTATACATGGCGAAAGTTTCTTTTTATTAACTTCATGAGGTCATCATGAAATTAATAGTAAGTATGTAAAATGATTTAGGATGTCAGTAATGTATGGTGTGAATTTATAGCAAAATAATCCGATACAAAATGAAAGAATGAAATCTTTCATTTCATGAACAAGAATCTGAATAAAATGTAGTAACAACTTCAGCTGACAACAATCCAGTTCTGAAAAGTAAAGGCGGAGCCAAAACAAACAAAAAATATTTAAATCAGTTAGCACGGGCGTTCTGGTTACCGATTATAATAACAAACAAGTGAACACATCTGTTGTAGTTACTAGAAAATTGACTCATAATGAATGCACAGAGAAGTCTAAACAACAGAATAATGAAGACGTAAGACATAATAATACTACAGATAATGGTAAACATGATTTTCGAAAAAGTACGCACGCACCTAATACTATATCTGTATACTTCTTACTAACGATGAAATTAAGCCTCAGGCAAGACTCAGAACATTTTGCTATTTAGTGATTAATCTCGGAGACTGAACTGCTATCATTCTAAAAAGTTCTATAATTCTAAATATATGGGGTGAAACCTATCTTTAGCCTCTTTTGGTACCTAGGGCAGCAACCTAAAAGAATACCTTCAGAGACCAGACTCGCTAGTGAGCATTTCAAAGTCTGGTCCTTCGAGCCGGATCAATAAATAAATTAATTAACAAGAAATTTTGCCCTGAATATATCAGGCAAATAGGTTATCGAGTGTTTTATTTCGCAAGATACAGTCCACCCTAATATCACCATTGAACTCTCTATAAATGACGATAGAACGTATACGATAAAATTCACATAGGATTTTTTTTCCTAAATAATATGGGCATTCTAATAATCAAATCAAATCCAAGCATTTATTTCAAATACCCCAGTTACAGGCACTTTTGAATTGTCAGAAGGTCGGTCAGCCAGTAAGGTGAAGCTGGTCGCCCATTCCAAAGAGTAGGTACCTATGGAGAAGAACGGGCAAGAAACGCCATGGACACTCTTTTAATAACATTCTTGTAATGTGCTTATCATCTTTTGCCAGACCTCTCAGGGAAAGGATTACCTGCATTGTACGAACCTGTCAGGTTCGTACATTTAATTAGGGGAAATAAAAGTATTATGAGCACGAACAATACACTTTAAAAATATATACCTAAGCGCGATTATTTCAACCATGAAGTTCAAGAAAGGCAAATCTCGTTATTTTAAGAACTTTCACAGTCAAATCACAGTATATTTTGTTTCCCCTCCATTTTTGACATTGATTGTCGTTGAGATGACATTGCGACGATTTTGAACGTTTTTAATCACGTACGTATTTGGCGTGACAACTTTAAATAGTGAGGTTCATTATACTTGCTACCGTGGTCATAGTGGTTCATATTAAAAACTATGCACGAAAGTTTAAACTTTGGATCTCTCCTTGCACCCGTCGCTGTTCAGAGATGCCAAGGACCTATTTTGATTAAAGAAGTCCAGCTCAGTCCGCTATCTCCATCTGAACCTGGCACGATGTCGATTGCCATTAAGCCGGCCCACTCGCCACCACGCTGACCAGATGTATCCAGCTCAATTCTATTTAAGCGTTCCGAGTGACATCACTTTTTTTAGTATTAATAAGGAAAGAGTTTTAGTATTCGCTTATATAACGGTTTTCTTTGTGTAAACTTCATAGACTACATATATGGATTCCGACATTTCTATAGGGTTAAAGAAAATTGAAACAGATTTTCTCAACTCATTTTTCACACGACAACATAAGAAGCGATCGTTGGTGCAACAAAGAAAACGTTTTGTCACATCTTTCATGTTTTGTCTTCGATTGTTCATTGATAGTTTCTAGAGTTGTTACTTGAAGTACGAGTTATGTGGACCAGGCCGGGGTCAACGACGTGTTGTGTTGCACGTGCGCCTCAAAGAGATGTCAGCACATCGTGACGGGGTCCACAAAGACCGATGCCTGCAACAAAAGAGATAATAATAGTCAAATGAAATGAAATCGTTTATTTTGCAAGAAGGATCATTGATCACTTTTACACGTCATATTTTTTTAAACTAGATGGAGCCGGCATTTCATAACTGACTACCTCTGAGAAGAAAAAACCGTTATTTCCAAAAGCTATGTTACACATGACATGTGGCAACGATTTCAATTAAAACGTATAGAGTTTAGCGTCTGCAGCCGAAATAGGTTAGCCTGTATTTCGGCTATTAGTAAAATACCCCTCGTGAATTATACCAAGAAAGTGCCAAGATACCGTGGCTCCTGGCGCACAGGCAAGTGAAGGAACATGGGTAGGTTTCTGTCAGTAAAAGTCTGACACACCTTTCATCACCATCACGGTCATTTGATATTTCCCATCTGTATAAAAAGTATGAGTTTTGACTATATGTCTTATCGATACGATGATGGAGTATTGATATAATACTTTAACACGAGATTACTCGTATCGTTAGTAGTTGTAACAACCATTTTTTTTAAATATAGTTTCAGCCTGTATTATCTTCCTCTTAACTGTAAGAGAAATATTGTCTAGCGAATAGTGTGTAGCGAGTCATTTTAAGACACGTAATTATTATAATTTTTTTCGTCTGTTCCAGGCTGTGGTAATGTATGCCTCTACCTATGTCCTGGTAGCGCTCAGTATAGACCGCTGTGATGCCATCACGAATCCTATGAACTTCTCTGGAAGCTGTGAGTATTGCATGTCCATGTTATTATGTAAATATTAAGAGAGGACTCTAGTGGCGAGGAATTTGAAAAATAGGTATTTGGAGAAACCGAAAGCGGGAAATGAACAGTTGCAGCTCAAGCTGATTTCACCGACAAAAACGTTGCCTAAAAGAGGTTTCGTATTCCGCTTTTTTCTTTTTCAAAACACGACAGGTGTCAATTATTTTTACATTAAAATTTAGAGGAAAAGCATACCTATGCTTCTAATATATTATTTTTTGTCAAAAACTTCTCATATTTGTCTAATAGTTGTCTGAACATCGCGATAAAAATATTTCAGGATTTTTGAAATATCATATTCCTTTTATTAATTAAGTTTTGGAAAAAATCAAATGATAAGGGCACGTATAATCAAGGTGTAAAATTGTAGAAAAAAAATAGCTAATAAACTCTAAAAGCGTTAAATCCACTAAGAAAACAGCGGAACACGTCTGTATAGAGAGGGGCACTAGAGTCCCCTATTAAGTTACAATCGCTGTAACCCTTAGAAATTATGATGATTATAATAATTGATTGGTATAATTATTTCATTAAGATTATGGATTTCCTTAATACCAATAAGAAAGTTTTTAGAATTGTTAATTATTATAGTAAAATAACTTTTTACTTTGTACATACTAAAAGTATTAGAACATAAAATATTTTTAACGCTAGACAGCTTTTTAACATTTTACTGGTTAATTAAAACTTGCTACTTACATTTTTTTACCCTATTTAATAGACGAATTAAAACCCTTTTTATTTCATTCTCAAAGCATTATTTAATTAAGAGATATTTTATTGTACAACAATATTCTTAGAAATTTACAGATGACGGGATTCAAGAGAAACGTTGACTCTTAATTTTCACGTTTTATCATATTTTTGTAAAAAAATAAAATATAAAAAAGGAAAAATAAACTTCAAAGAAAATAGATAGACTTATAAGAACAAGATATTTTGTGAACAGGAAGAAAATCTCAGATCAAATCCCTTTTAGTTCAGTTCCTTCCATCACGTCAAACCAAGCGATATCTACTTACTTTCCTTGTAATTTTTCATTAAAAAAATATCTTTTTGATTGGATTTCAGGGAATCGAGCGAGAGCTCTTATTGTATCTGCGTGGCTGATCAGCATAGTGTTTTCAATACCACTCCTCATCCTCTACGAAGTGAAGGAAGTTCAAGGTGAGACCTGCACCCTAATTATGTAACACATTATTAGTATTATGTAACACTTATTACTATCAGTTGGGATCATTTCGAAGCATATTGCTAATCCATTATGACGACCTCCGTGGCGCAGCGGTTAACACGGTCAGGTCATGATGGAAAACGATCTTTTCCTGATCGGCCTAGGTCTTGGATGTTTATCTATACAAAGGCATGGCATCTTTACATGATATCAAACGATATTGGAAGGGTTTTTTAAACCTATCTCTTTATGTTAGGAAGTTATGGGAAAAACACCGCCTGTGATAGGCTACTATCATACTAGTCGCACAGAGATAATGAAGACATTTATCGGATTTTGGCAAGTAACGTGACGGGTAACGAGTAGTTATTAACGTATGTAGTGTGCTGTCACGTTTTTTTATGATTTGATTTTAAGAAACACACGAAACCGAAAATTGGTACCAATTTTTTGAGTATTTTATTTTGAGTTCAAACCCTTCCGATATCGTTTGGTATCATCTATAGATGCCATGCCCTTGGTATGTATATACCCTTTTTGTTACACGTTGTATAGATTTGTACAAACATTTTAACGAGTCAATCAAATAATTTAACAAACGTTTTAACAAAAATTAAAAATGACGTTGCCCCACAGTAGGAATTATTCCTGTATCGTGATTTACAAACATTTAATCTCACATACACAAACAGCCAGACCCGGAACAACTACCGTAAGCCATACAACTATTATTGTTCCGTGCGGGGATCGCCATGCGAATAACGAATGCCGAATGCGGGTCATTCAGCAAGTTGTGCCCAGTAGTGGGACGATAAAAAGGTTGAAGATGATGATGATGTTGTGCGGGGATCGAACCCGTGACACGCAGCGCAGTAGTCGATCACTCAACCACTGCATCAACCGTGTCATTGGTAGGTTTTTGAGTTGATTTCAATTTCCTCCATACTAATTAACAATAACAAAAGTCATCCACGAAACAGGTGGATCGACGAAATATTTTAAGTAGTAATAAAAAAAATTGGAGAGGAAAAGCAAGGAATAGAAAATTATGGAGTGAGCTAGAAGAGGCCTTTACCCATCGTGGTGTTCAAATAATGGAGTAGTAATAATTATTTAGTTATATGAGAAAATGTATCTAAAGGTTGTTGAAAATACAAGAGCTTTATTATTATTAATTAACAACAGTTTTTACACAGCCACCGTGGCGTAGCGGTAGCTGACGCGGCCGCTGCGCAAGGTGGCGCGGTTTCGATCCCCGCACAGTGCAAGTATTTGTGTGCATGAATATGAATATTTGCACTGATCTGGTCGTGCCTCGGAAAGCACGTTAAGCCGTTGGTCCCGGTTGCCATACGAACATCTAGTAGCAGTCGTTACGGGTTGTTGGAGCCCTCAAAAGTCCAACAATTAGTCTAACTGCAATGCTTCGATGTCGCCTTCGGGTTGTGGAGGTCAGACGGCAGTCGCTTCACGGAAAATGTCGAAGTTTAGCCAAATCAGCAGTTGGACTGGTAAAGCGGACCCCAGACTCCAAAGCTGAAAAGACTTCGGATGCGACTGGGATTAACGCTGGGATGATGATGATGATGGAATTAACAACAGTTTTTAGTCTCTCGTCTCATTTTTTCAATAATGTCTTTTATTAATTAAAATATCCCCTATAATAGTTTTACTGCGAAAAAAAATCTTAACTACATACATATATGGGTTGAGTTCATTGTTTTAGTTCGGCGGCAAGAAATGAGAAAAGTGTCCTAAGGGATGGCAATATCTCGGTTAATGAAGAAACTGATCCACTTTGAATCGTTGACCTACTTTCGCATCGCTTTCATACGAACGTAACGATTTAACGAATTTACTTTAGGACGAAATCAATTAATTTAATAATTTTACTAGTGATCTTTCGATGGCGGAATTTGCATTGCAGATTATAATTTACAACAAAAATAATTTCCTCAACTCTAGTATTATTCTTTGGGAAAACATGTACAGTCGAAAAACGAAACTGGTATAGGTACTGGTAAAAATATTTAACTTTTCAAGACCAATTCCAATACTAATTTTAATTGCTTGCGCTAAAGAGCCAACGCACAAAATCGCATACTGAAAAATAATAAAATATTTAAATATCAAAAGGACTCGTGCTTAAGATACGTAGGATAACAGAAGAGAGGAAATGATATTCAAGTTTGTGTACTCCACGTACACAAACTTGAGGTAAGACACTCACGAGAGTATTCACACTCACAGCACTCGGTACACTCATAATCATCATCTTAGCGTTAATCCTAGTCGCATCCGTAGCTTTTCAGCTTTGGAGTCTGGGGTCCGCTTTACCATTCTAACTGCTGATTTTGGCTAAACTTCGATATTTTCCGTGAAGCCGTCTGACCGACCGAAGGCGATATCTAAGCATTGCAGTTAGACCAATTGTTAGACTTTTGAGGGCTCCAACAACCCGTAATGACTGCCACTAGATGTTCGTAGGGCAACCGGGACCAACGGCTTAACGTGCTTTCCGAGGCACGACTAGACCAGTGCAAATATTCATATTCATGCATACAAACATTTGCACTGCGCGGAGATCGAACCCGCGCCTCATGAGCATCGGCCGCTTTCACTGCCGCTACGGCACTCAGCACAATCATAATATCGTTTAAAAATAGTTACAAGTTAGTTGCTTAAACTTATTTATATTTGCTTGACTGTACACTGGCTTCATATTTTGTGCAAGTTCTAACAGCGTTTTTTTAATAATTTCCAGGGCAGATGCAATGCTGGATAGACCTGGGCACTCCTCGACGGTGGCAGATCTGGATGTCTCTCATCTCCATTATGATCTTCGTGCTACCAGCCTTGACGATAGCAGCCTGCTACGCTGTCATAGTTCTTACTATATGGACGAAAAGCAAAGCAGTTGTCATGAGTCCGCCTATTAATTCTAGGAGAACGAAGACTTTGAGGAATGGTAAGCATGTTGGTTTAGCATACCGAAGAGACCACTGGTAGGTCGGTAGTAACGGTTTCGAGGTAAAGACTTATGATTTCTAGGTCGTGGGGTCAACCCCATGTAGACTATATGCTGTAAAAAACGGTAAAAGACATCATGAGGAAACTGTTCTAGAGCCAAACTTTTGAAAACCTGGTGGCATCTAATAACCCGCACTGGGGCCGGGTTGTAGATAATAGTTCACAAACGTTATAGGCTTATTCAATGTAGGTATCTGTTTTGTCATTTTTTTATTTGTATTACTAGAGGCCGGCCGCGACTTCGTTCGCGTGAATAGTTATTCGAACATTTTATTTTAACCCCAAAAGAGTCAATTTTCAAATCAAGTGGCAAACGTAGCTAAACCTGCAGGGTAGTTGCGTGACAAACTCTCAGTAGCAATGGGTTTCATTATGACAGTACAACAGCATTCACAGACACGTTTTCCTAACATATGGAGCAATGGATTGGAAATATCTCTCGAAATTATTCCAAGTGATAGTAAAAGTATATTATACAATTAGAGTGCTGATGGATCGAACTGTGTACATATATGCTTCGCTCCTATTGGTCATAGCGGGATGGTATATAGCCTAAAGCCTTCCTGGATTAATAGGCTATCCAACGCAAAATGAATTTTTCAAACCGAACCAGTAGTTCCTGAGATTAGCGCGCACAAACAAACAAACTCTTCAGCTTTATACAACATGTAACAAAAAGGGTATATACATACCAAGGGCATGACATCTTTAGATGATATCAAACGATATCGGAAGGATTTCAACTCAAAATAAAATACTCAAAAAATTGGTACCAAATTTTCGGTTTCGTGTGTTTCTTAAAATCAAATCATAACAAACGTGGCAGCACACTACATACGTTAATAACTACTCGTTACCCGTCACGTTACTTGCCAAAATCCGATAAATGTCTTCAATATCTCGGTGCGACTAGTATGATAGTAGCCTATCACAGGCGGTGTTTTTCCTCATAACTTCCTAACATAAAGAGATAGAATTAAAAATCCCTTCCAATATCGTTTAATATCATGTAAAGATGCCATGCCTTTATTATGTATATACCCTTTATGTTACACGTTGTATATTAGTATAGATTATTTAACCATCAGCCCCCCACAACGTCAGGGGCTGATTTTTGTTTATACAACATTATTTTTTGTTTATGCGAAACCCGAAACACGTGTCCAGTATTTTTAAGTAAAGAATCTAAGTTCAAATTTCAAAAAGATATATTGAAAAACCACCAAGTTATGAGCTTGCTTCTACTTGGTTGTCTCAACAAAAATATGCTCAAAGCTCAACTCGGGTGAGCGAGCGCGGTGCGTTGACCTCTGGCGTCAGCTGTTGTGCGCACGCAAGTACTATAATCTATCGTAAGCTGCGTGTGCGCGTTCGGTATCCATACTGCAACAATTTCTAAATGTATTTGGGAAAAAGTATAACATGGTGTAAAAATGAGTAGAATCGCTTCAGTTGCTTATTCTATACAAACTATATTCAGGTTTCGCATAAAAAAATAGACAGACAGACAGACAGAATACTCTTTATTATGTATACCATATACCTAGATTACAAAAACATAAATATAAAGATTTTACAAAGGGTGACACAATGGGCGGTCTTATCGCTAAGAGCGATCTTTTACAGACAATCTTTGGATGGAATAGTAAGGGGAAGGAGAGAGAAATAATGTAGGTAGTCTATAGTGTACTATTTTCAATTTTACTTAGTTTATATAATAAATATGCACGTTATGTGCCACAAACTCTTCAGCTTTATATTGGTTGCCACGACAACCGCTTCGACTCCTAGCCGATGATTAGGCGCTCATGCGCCAGAAGATGGCTAATGTAGCCTATATTGGCGGCGAAACTTCGTGCACACTGAGGGCACGTAAGCACGCCGTCGACGTAGTTGACTACATCATACTAGTCCAATAAATATATACATCTAATTAATAAAAATCATACAAAATCACATAAAAATAAACTAAAAATAGTGACATGTAGCTATTTCTCATGTAGTAAACTCGTTGCGGTGGATCATATTTGAACGATATTTATGGCAATCTCGAATTTACAATACTATTGTATGTGTGTGTGCGGCTAGCCTAAAAAAACAATAACAACGCCACTGGAAATTTTATACACGTTTATAAAAAACATAACAACACACGCGCCGTTAGATCGTAAATCAAACAGCAGCACATTTCCTCGATCATGACCTTGTAATTCGCTTACCCGATCTTGAAGCATTATTTTTATCTTCCCGCCCTCTCAAACACCAGAATCGTTACTAGTAAGTAGTGATGTGATGATCGTCAAAACTGTAGATCCGAGGATGCGGATCTGAATACGGATATTTGGCGTTAAGATCCGCAGATACCTAATACAAGACATACACAAGCCATTCTTTTATCCTAACACAAGCAAATTAGTTGTTTAAAAGGATGCTCCTAAATGTAACTAGCATAAGTTATTAAAGTTGCTGAGTAAACCTTTTATTTATTTATTTTATTTATTTATTTAGATACGGATACGGATCTTAACTTTCTTACACAACCTGTGTCGGTGCGCACCATCTTGCAGTGTTACCAAGTCTCAAAAATATTTATCCCTAAAGTTTGTGTAAAAACCCCTAAAATCGCCTTAATTCATCTGTTTCCCCCCTAAAAAATACATATACTTAAATTCATAATGATTTAGAAATAATGTAGGTACTGTAATATGCTTCAATGTTGTATAATATTTGTATGCATGAATATGAATGTTTTCAGTGGTCTGGTCGTGTCTCGGAAAGCACGTTAAGCCGTTGCCATACGAACATCTAGTGGCAGTCGTTACGGGTTGTTGGAGCCCTCAAAAGTCTAACAATTGGTGTGTGTCAGACAGTGGTATGGAGTGGAGGTCAGACGGCAGTCGCTTCACTGAAAATATCGAAGTTAAGCCAAAAACAGCAGTAAGACTGGTAAAGCGGACCTCAGACTCCAAAGCTGAAAAGGCTTCGGATGCGACTGGGATTAACGCTGAGATGATGATGACTGTAATATGTTGCAAAATCTTTATTGCAGGTTATATAATACATTAAATATTTCGTCTTCATCTGAAGATTCAGATTTTTTTTAATCATACATATTGATATTGAATATTAACATTTTATTGGATGGATTAAATGTTACACAAGATCCATCATTGCGATTTAATATAAATCGGACCAGCAGTCACTAGGCAAGAAATAAATATTAATATAGTAAATTTCAAAAATAACAAAGAGTCAAAAAATCCCTGAAAATACCCCTAAACATTTCAGACCCCTAAAAAAATCCCATCTCACTTATTTACCCCCTAAATCTGGGGGGAAAACCCCTAAGTTGGGAACACTGCCATCTTGAGTTGATTTGAGACATGTTTCGACTTGCATTGCGCGGCGAGTCTTTCTTTTGTTGGCGAAGAGTAAGGCGCACTAGCGACAATAATAGCTTAAAATTCGTAGCTACTGTACCGGATCTATTTTAAATAATTGTGAACCGTCAGAATCTCGCCAATTGACTGTATCCGTATCTGCGGATACGAATATTAGGCACATCACTAGTTACGAGTAACAGGCGAATAGCTAAAACTCACAATAAAACGAAAAAACCACTTAAATTGCTACAAGAAGCAGATACGACCGACAGCTGTGCTGCTAATGATTCCTTTTAATAGAATTCATGAGAATTAACTCCTAGAATTAAATGTGTTGTATATTTTTTTCAGGTCAGGTGGAAAGCGACCCGGATTCACGACGAGCCAGTTCTAGGGGACTTATTCCTAGAGCGAAGATCAAAAGTGTCAAGATGACATTTGTTATTGTATTCGGTTAGTATATTTAGACGGTGTAATGTATTTTAGTACGATCTTTTTCTTTGATGGTTAGCTTCGGTTCTGAAGAGCCATTTCCCGTGTTATGTCATTGTCTTCTATTTTTGCAAAAGTTTTACGTCAGTTTCTTAGTGTAAATATCTTTAAGTATCCTTATGGTACCGCAATGTCTTTTATTGTAGATATTAATTTGTTAGTTATTATTAATTAATGAAGAATAGTATCGAATACGTTATTTTTTCTTTATACGTAATCTGAATACAGGATGTTCAGAATAAGTAACTAAATCGATTCCAATTTCTGAAACCGATTTCATTTTTCACCATGTTATAAAGGGTGTACCTGACATCGACGCACAAACGAGTACCATGGATCCAGTACATGATTCTGAACCCCCCAGTGATGGAAATTCCCGTCGGAAATCGGAATCGTCGGAATCAGGAGAAGGCTCCTGATTAAAAAAAAAATATGCAGTGTTTCATGCACTTTAGACCGTTCGTAACGGCTATACTTTTATAACCCAATAAGATTTTAAAGTAAAAATTAATTAATTCGCTAATCACACAAAAAAGGGTAATGTGAACAAAACTCGAAAAACTATCCATCAGCTGATTTAATAGAGTTCACAACGGGGGTCAACGACATACCTATAAATCCGCACGGCGACACGCTTGCAACGTTCTAAGACCGAGCCGACACTTTTTTAAACACTGTGATTTCTGTAACCGCTCATTAACGACATAAATGATTATCATAATTTTATTAGAGGCATGCGGTGTAGCCTTTTCGCGAAGTTTGCGTTACGATGTCAGATACAGCCTGTATTGTTTTCGGACGCACAACACAGTTCACGAAAGATGATAGTGGTACAAGGCGCGTGCGCACAGCGGGACAGGGCCCCGCCCGTCTATGCAGAGATGCAATACGTTCTAAGTTAAATTAACATGTTTTAAGTAAATTATACTAAATATTATTTTACCAAATTTTATTTCTTACGGCTGAATTTACGAGTATATTACATAATAATATCTACCTACACTTGACCATTATGACAGTCCAAAACCTGCAAGTGTCATGGAAAATGTTATCACTAGTTACAAACAAACAAACAGAAATTATTGTTAGTAAAGGCAAGACGACTCCGCGTCGCTCCAGACGCGGTCGAGCGAGTGGTACGTTGACCATATTTTTGTTGGGACAACCAGGTAACATAGCAAGCTCATAACTTTATGATTTTTCAAGAAATCTTAGATTATTTTCTTAAAAATACTGGACACGTATTTTTGGTTTTGCATATACAAAATATAAGGTTGTATCATCATTATCAACCTTTTTATTGCTCACTTCTGGGCACAGGTCTCCTCTCATACAGATGAAATAAATGGGAAATAAATAATAATTATAATAATAAATTAACCAAATTCATTCTCTCGGTGGTAGGCAACAACATCAGCCGCCGGCATAAGTTACCACCCACCAGACAAAGTCTTGCCGCCAAGCGATTCGTCGTATTCCGGCATGATGTCTGGTGAAGCCGTACGGTGGACGGGTCTGAGCAGTTGTGTTGCGATGTGTGCTGGGTACGATGTGCCTAATGTTGTTGTGTCGGGAGTTTGGTCGTGGAGGGTCTCCAGATCATCCTCTGGCGCAGCATCGTTGGTCGTGTTGTTGGGTTAAACATTGCATCACCTCGCTCAACTGCCGTCTTCCTTCCTATTCACTGAAATTTTTTGAGTGAATAGGCTTAATAAGCTAGTGCGCTTTACCATCAACGATTGCATCACTGCTTACCATCAGGCGGGATTGCAGTCAAGCACTAGTTTATAAGTATTAAAAAAAAAAAAAACGTAAATAACAATTTGTTGTTTCTCTACGGATCAGTAAACTATAAATTATTTAAAATCTAATGTCTCAATACCTAGTTCACTGTTATAATGATCTTAATCGTCGTTCATTTATAAGCCTAATACCTATTCATAATAATTATTATTTATTTAATTTCACTACTTCACTAACTTCACGACACAAACATTAGTGTAGCCCTGGCTCTTGTACTACAAGTTCCTGTACAAGACCCAGATATAAGTCTAATGACACTCGACAGTACTGTTTAGCTTCCCATGAATTTTAGGTTAGGAGTTCTCCATACAGATATACTGGAATACTTAGTTTGACTGTGTAAAATTTTCTTCCGCAGTGTTCGTGCTCTGCTGGTCCCCGTACATCGTGTTCGATCTCCTACAAGTGTATGACCACATACCACCAACACAGAACAACTTGGCTATGGCCACTCTTATCCAGAGCCTCGCTCCATTAAACTCAGCAGCCAATCCTTTAATATGCTGTATGTTCTCCCCCCACATTTATACTAGCTTGAGGTATGTAAAAATGTTCAAAAGGTTTTTTTTATGTTTTATTGTATGGTGTATAATGACATAACTATTATAATATTGAATAAACAAACTACACAAACAAAATATAAAATATCTATTTATTTATTTTTTGTATTAAAAGCAAACTAAGATTTTATGCAATTATGAATTATTTTACACAATTATGAACTATTTTATACAATTATGAATCATTTTATACAATTATGAATTATTTTGCTCAATTATTAATTATTTTATATAATTATATATTATTTTATACAATTATGTTTTATTTTCTTAACTTATCAACACCGCATGTAACAATATAACCAACATAACACTACATACAAATTCATACTCAATTTCAGACGAGTAGCACCGTACAAGTGGGTATAACTTTGATTGCAGACGGGTTCCTCCTTACAAGTGGTTGTGGTGTGGACGACGACGTAAGCGACATGCTCGAGGTACAGTCCGCTCAAGATCTGACTCGACAGCCAACTCCGATCTGCTAAGTTCTACTCACGCGAAGAGGTCACATTCTGTTGCAACAGTAAATATTTGTTTAAACCTTTGCCTTATTAATTGGAAATAATCTGAATCATTCTGAGAGCAGCGATGGCCTAGGGGTGCAGATAGTGCAATCCACGAAGACGCGCCCCTCCAACTTTTGATTAAGGGTTCACTTTGACCACGACACTCTTCAGATTAGTCTATTTATTGTAGTGTGCGTGTGCACTCATAGATAATAATGTTTACCAATAACACTCAAACATTAACAAAAGCTTGCACATATAATATTAATAACAGTTAGGAGAAATGGTGGGGCGCGTCTGCGTGGATTGCACTATCTATATCAGCCGGGACTTACACGTTGTAGGTCGTATGTTCGAACTTGTGTTATGTTTTCTCGGTGGTAGGCAACAACATCAGCCGCCGGCATAAGTTACCACCCACCAGACAAAGTCTTACCGCCAAGCGATCCGTCGTGTTCCGGCATGATGTCTGGTGAAGCCGTACGGAGGACGGGTCTGAGCAGTTGTGTTGCGATGTGTGCCAATGTGCCTACGGGAGTTCGTGGATCGTGAGGAAACCGGCATGTCCTATAGGCATCAAACTTCGAAAACATGTGACATTTACCAAAACATGTGACGCACTGGGCACGCGTGGTAGATTAGGGCTCATTCCCTCTCGCCGAGATGTCTATGTCCCAGGAGAAGAAACATTATATGCTGATTATGATAAATCATTCCAAGTCCCATTGGGACCGAAATTATAATTTCTACGCTTAATTGGAACCAAATTGATAAATGGGATTCTAGCACTAATTGTTCTTATTTGGAAAATGGAAGTATTCATATCATTCTTGGTTGTCAACCCCAAAAAAGAAGTCTTATTCGCGATATTGAATATTATTAAGAAATAATATTCAATATCGCCTTCGGGTTGTGGAGGTCAGACGGCAGTTGCTTCACTGAAAATATCAAAGTTTAGCCAAATCAGCAGTTATACTGGTAAAGCGGACCCCAGACTTCAAAGCTGAAAAAGCTGGTCTGATGCGACTAGGATTAACGCTGTGATGATGATGATTAAATAATATTAAAAATGATATTGCTATAAGCATCATTTGCTGTATGGATATACTTACTTATGTGCAGTTGGAAAACAGACATCTTTATTTCCGAATAATAAATGAAAAAAGTTACACTATTCTAATAAATTTTCTTCAAAATTATTGTTTTTCAAGTCCCACTCTAGGCGCCAATATTGTTTTTGGCGCCCAACATGGAACTAATTACAACAATATATCTCGCGACCGGTAGTATTAATGAAAAAATAAAACGGTATTCTATTTCATTTTCAGATACTTAACAGAGGTCGCAGCAGTAGCATGTCCCGTGCAGGTGTCGAGGCGCGGCGCACACAGCTGCTCGTGCTGGTGTCGGCGCGCGACTGACAGCGCGCCGTGCACGACGCCGCGCCCGCCCGTGACGTCATGCTCTAGCGCCAGTGCACGGTGTGTGCGCGATCACACGCCGCCAGCGTCTACAGAGCGAGTAGCTAAGCTAACTCTGCTGCAGTATACGTAGTATTAGCACAGACAAAAAAAAAATAAGAAAAAAGTTACTTCAATCCCCACCTCATAAACTTCGCTTAAACGGTTTATAAATCATGAAAAATTCTATACTTCCTCGGAAAACTTGTATAAGATCATCTATATAGGAATTATGAAGAGAAGAAGGGCAAAAATGATCTGCTGTATTTTCATGGCCCTTAATATAAGTAATATTGCTGTCAACGCATTTTTGGCGTTATGAAATAGTGGGTAGTTGAAACTACCGAGGAAGTGTATGCTCTACTTTTGTTTTAGCTGAAAACTTTTTGAAATAAGGCAGTTTAATAAAAATAATGTTTACTAGGAGAGTATTACACTAAGTGAGATGGATAATTATTAAAATGAGGCTCACAGGCATAGCTTTTTACCTTTTTAACTTCGCTGTAGTGAAAATTTGAGAACAATGTAGCCGAAATGAGAAGCGGTAATGTGGAATGTGAAGCATTAGTGTCAAATGTGAAGCATTAGTGTGGAATGTGAAGCATTAGTGTGAAATGTGAAGCATTAGGTCCTACGTATTGGTTGTCACGCCTATACATACGACCTAATGCTTCTAATCAATCAAATCTTCAAATTCAAAAATTCAAATATTTTCATTTGAATACACGAATCTAATGTGATTTCAACCGTACGCAATCATCAGTTAAAGTCTAGTCATACAAAAGTTTAATTATTTATTCTTATTTAAAACATTTATGCAAGTTAATTACGACGCATTTATTTACTTCACCTTTTATACTAGCATTAAGTAATATTTTAATAACAGTCACTATGTTTGCCAAAAATGTTAAAGGATTTCTGGAATAAATATTTATTCCAGATTAAAGTTTAAAAGTAGTATCAAAAATTTTAAATATAAATTTTTATGTCAGTTTTCTAAAACTTAACGATTGATAGGAGTTGACTTAAGGCGAATTTTTGCCATTGAACCGCATTGAAGAGCTCTAAATGTCAACAAATGTTGTGAAATCTTGATATGTCAGTTTCATGTGAAATGGAGACATTGACATGGTTTGGCGTTTTGTTGGTTAAGGCATATGTTAAATGGAATTTTTCAGTTAAAATATGAAATGTATATTGCAATGATAAATTATAGGTACGCTAAGAAAAAAATGCCAAATTTGAATCGGATAGTGGTAAATTATAAATACTTGAGAATATTGTTTAATGAGTGATCTGTAAGTATAAGGAACTGAGAAATAAATATAAGGTTATATTATACAGTTTTAGGATTATATATTTCAGTATAATTAGTACCCGTTTAAAGTAAGTATTATCGAGATTTGTAAAATTATTATACATAGTTATTTTATAGATATTATAATCCTGTATAGTGTAAAGAGGCTTTTAGCTAATGGCGTAGTTAAAAATGTACAATTATTTTTGTACTGTGAATAAATTATTGTAAAGAATATTGTCTTGAAGTATATTATTAGAGAAGTTATTAAATGTTGTATCAGTGTAATGTATTGTTTTATTACCCCGACAGTATTTCATCTTAAATTTATACATCATGTAAAGAAAACCCTGTTTCGATCCGTGAAGGTGTTATTATTTATCTATATTTAATTAGTAGTATAAATACTATAAATATTAGTAGTAAATCATAATTAATTAATATCGTTACTATGATGATTATGTAAAATTTCATATTTTATTTGGTCATATCGGGTCGGATGGGGGTTTCTTTCGTATAATTTAGGTATATAACAATAGGATATACATAATATATGAAGAGCACCATAACTTCTGTATGAACCTAATCACCGTATCGTCTCCTTCGTTCCTGTACATGAATTTTTCATTAAAAAATCACGAAAATTGTGATATTACACAATACACACATACTTACATTTACACACACATGCTACATTTGAAAAAAAGCATTTCGTGTCTTGATGAGGATAGATTACCTATCATCCGGTACTCCACGTCCATAACCTTGGCCCATCTGTCCTGATGTACATATCTCAAACAGTTACGGCCTATTCCTTCTTCAGCCTGTATGTGATCTCGTTCATTGACTTTAATGATTACTTAAGTAATTAAAGGTTTTATTATACAACGTGTAACATAAAGGGTATATACATAACAAAGGCACGGCGTCTTTACATGATATCAAACGATATTGGAAGGGTTTTTTAATCCTATCTCTTTATGTTAGGAAGTTATGAGGAAAAACACCGCCTGTGATAGGCTACTATCATACTAGTCGCACAGAGATATTGAAGACATTTGTCGGATTTTGGCAAGTAACGTGACGGGTAACGACTAGTTATTAACGTATGTAGTGTGCTGCCACGTTTGTTATCATTTGATTTTAAGAAACACACGAAACCGAAAATTTGGTACCAATTTTTTGAGTATTTTATTTTGATTTGAAACCCTTCCGATATCGTTTGATATCATCTAAAGATGCAATACCCTTGGTATGTTTATACCACAGAAATCGTAATAACAAGTCAATACGATTTCTGTGGTTTATACCCTTTTTGTTACACGTTGTATATGCTTAGTTTGTACACGACCAGTAACGCCATCTATCATATTTTGCTTGAACTAAGGTGCCTAGCTCCTTCACGCGTTGTCTTCATTCACGAATCCGTATAAAGCTTCCAGGGAAAATCAAAATAGCGTTATTATAGTGCGCTATTAGTTTTCATTACCCGACTACGGCAAAGCAAAAGGAGGGTTATGATTTTGACAGGCTATGTATGTATGTATGTATGTATGTATGTATGTATGTATGTATGTTCATCTGTTCCCTCGTAACTTCTAAACTACTTATTCGAATTCGATAAATGACATATCATTAGAAGCGTCTCAATTGTCCGCTGGTTATAGGCTATATGGAGTTTCACAAAATCTAATGTGGCGCCCTCTAGCGGACAAAATATACAGAGTAAAAAAAAAAGTTAAGATAAATATGCCGTGTTTGGTATCATTTGAAAGGGCTTTACTTGTACATTTTGAATATATATATATTACTAGCATTTGCTTGTGACTTTACCTGTATTCATGGGCTGATTGCATATAATTCACATCTTTTCGTTCATAGATAGCTTCTTTACTACTTATCAGAATAAGACCACTGCAGAACCATTAGAAGGCCTTGATATTCTGTTGGTTATGAGCTATAAAGCTTGTCACCAAATTTAGTATTACGCCCTCTAGCGGACAAAAAGTTCTATGTTAATATAAAATTAAAATAAATATACCGTATTTGGTATCACTTGAAAGAGCTTCACGAGTACTTTATGTTTGTACATAATCCCTAGTAATGCTTCGTAGAAATTTGAATGTAAACCAGGGTTTGGTAAACGGAGCGATGGGAGTGGTGAAGGCCTTCGAATGGCCTGCTCTTCGGCGCGATCAGTTGGAACAGGAGAACAGCCAAGCGCTGTTCTCATACAATTTGACGACTCATCCATAAAAGCAAATATTAACGGACTTATCAAAATCGAGCCTTGCCTCACTGAATTTGACGGCTTGAGGGGTTCTGGGCAAATTCAGCGTAAAATGCTCCCGCTGATTCTTTCTTGGGGTTGTACTGTACATAAATTACAAGGTTGTACTCTAGATAAAAAAGTTACAGATCTAGGAATGTCATTGTTTGCTAAAGGACAGGCATATGTCGCTCTCAGTAGAGTTAAAACCATAGAGGCATTATTTATAAGTGCATTGGATCATAATAAATTACTTAAAAATCCACATGACAGTCGATCGTTAGCAGAATTAGATAGATTAAGAAATCTTCCCAGGTCCTCTTAATATATGTTTTTTTTTTTAATAATTATAAACTAGCGCTTGACTGCAATCCCGCCTGATGGTAAGCAGTGACGCAATCGTTGATGGTAAAGCGCACTAGTTTATTAAGCCTATTCACTTAAAAAAAACTTAGGAATAGCAAGGATGACGGCAGTTGAGCCAGGTGATGCAATGTTAAACCCAAGACCAACACGACCAACGATGCTGCGCCAGAGGGAGATTGATCTGGAGACTCTCCACGACCAAACTCCCGACACAACAATATTTGGCGCATCGTACTCGCCACACAACGCAACACAACTGGTCAGACGCGTCCTCCCTACAGCTTCACCAGACATCATGCTAGAACACGACGAATCGCTTAGCGGCAAGACTTCGTCTGGTGGGTGGTAACTTCTGCCGGCAGCCGATGTTTTGGCCTACCACCGTTAGAAAACCATCCAATCTATTTATACTAACGACCTCATCCACTAATTCGTGACCCATTCGGTGCAATCGACGCAAATATGCGTCGCTACTATGAAAAACCGGGAGCTTCATACGCGGAAACCGTTGCTATACGCGCTATGATCCAAAAGCTACGAAATAGTAAAATAGGACATCTCTACATATACGCCGATACATAAGTCAAAAGAGATGTCGTATGTTAACTACCTAGTTTTTAGTTCGTCAATTTAACTTTTGTTAATATTATGCGCCACAAATACACTTTAACACCAAAATAGTACAAATAATAAAAAGTAAAAAACTAAAACCCAACTACGACAAAAAACGACGCTGAAAAAGTATAAAACAAGATTTTCAGAATACTGAACTGAACAAAGTTGCTAATGTAGTTGCAAGTAAATGGACACAGTAGTTGTCATACAATACTATTCTGAAGTATGCAATATTCACTATGTAGAGATAAATTTTCATGTTTGGAAAGGCGTAGTCACACGTTACATATACCTACCTACCGTAGCACTTTGATAACGTGTGACTGCGGTTTTCCAAACATGAAAATTTATCTCTACATAGTGAATATTGCATACTTCAGAATAGTATTGTAAGACATTATTGTCAATTTACAACGAAGGCATCTTGGTAGAGTCTACTGTGTCCATTTACTTGCAACTACATTAGCAACTTTGTTCAGTTCAGTATTCTGAAAATCTTGTTTTATACTTTTTCAGCGTCGTTTTTTGTCGTAGTTGGGTTTTAGTTTTTTTACTTTTTTTGTCGATTTATAAACACGGTTTCAAAAAAGAAATTACCTCGGCTACAATATTAAATAATAGATATAGTTTACAATTCGGAGAAAAGAACAGTACCTAAAAGAAATGCATAACACATTATTAGTAGTAATGGGTTTAATTTTAACAGTTCAACAACATTCATTGCGTTATTTACATTGTTATGAGGGAACTGTAGTGGTGCTTTCTCTAAACAAACGTATTCCGATGTTTTCTTCGTGGATAATGCTTTTAGAGCATATTTTTTCTACAATCTTACGCAGTGATTATACGTGCCCCTAATATTTGATTTTTTTTTCGAAACTTAATTAATAAAAGAAATATGATACTTCAAAATTGCGAAAAATAACCCATTTTTACCGTAATGTTCAGATGACTATTAGACAAGCGTGATAAGTTTTTGACAAAAAAGAAAATAATAGAAGCATAGGTACCTATACTTTTTCTCTAAATTTTGATATAAAAATAATTGAAAAAGAAAACAGTGGAATAGGAAACGTCTTTTGGTCAACTTTTTTGTAGGTAAAGTCAGCCTGAGCTGCAACTGTCTTAAGCAGCCACATTTTGGAACATACGGAACAATGGTTTAGCAATAAGCTTCAAAATGAATCCAACTGCTAATAATAGTGTCTTACGCAATTAGGGTGCTAGACATGCTTTGATAAAAACACCATTAAAAGAAGTCGTGGATAAAAAAAAAAAACTAAATCTGTAACTATTTTCTTATCATTTGTGAGTCAGCGACTAGTCTAGACGTCAGCACACAATTTAAAGTCTGGATTAAAACATCGGAAAGTAAGGAATAAAAATATTTTATACGACTATAAAAAGTCCATCATATCAGAATATGATAATAAAATATTTTACTATTTGTAGAGATATGTATTTTTGAAATCTCTGAACAAGTTGTTTTTTTTTTTAAATAGATGACTTTTTCATAATTATAAACTACTGCTTGACCGCAATCCCACCTGATGCTAAGCAGTGACGTAATCGTTGATGGTAAAGTGCGCTGGTTTATAAGAACCCATTCCTCAAAAAAACTGAGTGAATGGATGAAAGGGAATGAAGACGCAATGTTAAACCAAATAGCATGACCAACGATGCTACGCCAGAGGGAGATTGATCTGAAGACCCTCCACAACCAAACTCCCGATACAACAACGCATCGTACCGCCGCACACATCGCAACACAACTGCTCAGACCCGTCCTCTGTACGGCTTCATCAGAACGGCGGCTTCGAATAGCTTGTCTGCAAGACTTTATCTGGTGGGTGGTAACTTATGCCGGCAGCCGATGTTATGGCCTACCACCAAGACTCTTTAGTTTTGGTTGCATGGTACTCTTGGTGTTTTTTGCTCTTTAAATATTTCCTAGTGACCAGCGATGGCTTAGTGTTATTTGCCGCGACATACAAGTTGTACGTCACAGGTTCGATCTTTATTAGGCTCTTAAAATGATAAACAAAAACCGTCATGAAAAAACCGGCATATCATAGAACATTAAAGACATAATTATGACATCTACCTCACATTAGGCCCTCGCAGTAAAATACGGCCTAATCCCTCTCACCGAGACTGATATTGAATGATAAGCCTAAAAAATGATTGTCAATCCTATAAGATAATTAATTAAACAAATAAAATTAAACTTACTCGAAGCGCGAAATTTAATGCAGATATCTATCAAAGATAGATAACGTTAGTCAAATTTCTTGGCTATTTTCAGCCATATTATTCTCTTTCAAAGTCCATTTTTCATAAACATTGTCAATAAAATGTAACTAGGTCAAAGCTCGAGGGAATTTTGTTAGTGTGTGAGGAAATCACTATAAATAATAATGTAAACAAAATATAGGATTAGGGGATCACGTTATAAAACGCATCGTAAAACTGAATTGAATTCAAAACAGAGCGGTTCGAAATATTTTATAGACATGTTTAAGATGTTCAGTTTTAGTTGTTGAAAATATTTGTAGACGCGAGTAAGTGCAGTATACATAGATATTATTAATAAAGAAGTTAATGAAATGTCTAGATAGGTATTATTAATGAAGAAGTTAATAAAATATGTATGGAGATTCAACACATCTAGTTGATAAACTACTCAGTAGGTATTCACTAAAAACCTAAATGTTACAGACAAGTTATTGAAAATATAGATGTAAATGGGGATACAATAATACTAATAATTACAATTTTACCTTTTTTTTCTATAACTATAAACTAGCGCTTGGCCGCAATGCCGCCTGATGGTAAGCAGTGATGCAATCGTTCATGGTAAAGCGCGCAAGTTTGCTAAGAGCCTATTTACTCAAAAAAACTGGGTGAATAGGATGGTAGTTGAGCGAAGTGATGCAATGATAAATCCAACAACATTACCAACGATGCTGCGCCAGAGGGAAATTGGTCTGGAGAACCTTCACGACCGACGCAACAAGATTTGACGCATCGTATCCGGCAGACACCGCAAAACAACTGCTCAAACTCGTCCTCAGTACCTACGGCTTCACCAGACATAATGCCGAAACACGACGAAACCGGAATTGCTTGCTTTACTATTACGGTATTCTTAGGCTTAGTGCTACGAAACTACTAATGCGAAAATACTACGAAATCATACCTATATGTAGTATGTTATTTAATCATATTAATTACTGCTGTAAATCATAAAGTCCTGGTAGCTTCGTGAAATTAATGTAAAAATATAATAGTCATCATCAACAACCTTTTATCGTCCCACTGTTGGGCACAGGTCTCCTCTCATACAGAGAAGGATTGAGCGTAATCACCACGCTTGCTCAATGCGGGTTGGCGATTTCAGACTTAAAGTCCAGGTTTCCTCAAGATGTTTTCCTTCACCTTCAGTCATTGATGAAATATAATAGTAATATGTGTGAAATAGCCAAAATCAGCAGTTGGACTGGTAAAGCGGACCCCAGACTCCAAAGCTGAAAGGCTACGGATGCGACTGGGATTAAAGCTGAGATGATGATGATGATGATGTGTGTGTGTGTATTACTTATACATTATTTCACACTCATGCGACTAAGTTATTCTTTTCGCATAGCAACTTATTAGGCGGCGGCACAGCCCATTGACAATTCCGATTAAAATCTATACTAATATATAAAGCTGAAGAGTTTGTTTGTATGTTTGTTTGTTCGCGCTAATCTCAGGAACTACTGGTCCGATTTGAAAAATTCTTATTGGATTGGATAGTCCATTAATCCAGGAAGGCTTTAGGCTATATAACATCACGCTGCGACCAATTTGAGCAGAGCATAACTAACTCCACGCGAACGAAGTCGCTGGCGACCGCTAGTTTTAAATATATGTATAATACCTACAAACTTGTTGGGCGGCGGCAAAGACCATTGCCAATTCCAATTAGGATTTTAAATGTATGTACATACATATAATACACAAAAATCTTTGAACCGTTTTGCATTATTCCGTTAGTTGTTTAGTTTAAGGTACCTACCATTAGCTAACTCAAAAGGTTTGTAATTCAAACTCAAACTGAAAGCATTTATTTGATTGAAAGCGATTTGAGGCATTTTTAATTCAGAAAAATAAAATGTATGACTTCCATTTCAGGTGTTGGTAAGATACAATAGCGGCGGTAAGTCCCCTCTTTGAGGAGTGGCTAGAGAGGCGCCACGGCGCCCTCACCTTCCGCCTGGCGCAGGTCCTCACCGGACACGGTTGTTTCGGGAGGTTCCTGTTCCGTATAAGGCGGGAGGAAACGCCAGGGTATTACCATTATGTGGATCGCCCTGAGGACACGGTGGAGCATACGGTGGAGGTCTGCCCGGCTTGGGTAGAGCACCGCCGTGTCCTCGTAGCGGCGATCGGCGGCGATCTCTCGCGTCCGACCCTGGTCCAGGCCATGGTTCGGAGCGAGAGTGCATGGCAGGCCGTCACCTCCTTCTGCAAAGCAGTAATGCTGGCAAAGGAGGAGGCGAAGCGCGTGAGGCAACGGGAATCCCAGCGCCCTCACGCCACTAGCCGCCGCAGGAGACGCCCTGGTCGGGAGATGACACCAAACTCCCAGCCACCGTAGGCGCGGGCCTGCGGGCGGTGAGAAATGGGCAGCTCGCCGCCCGGTAAGGACCAGGCCCGAGTCGACGGCGCGTCGTGTTTCACGCGCGCCTCAAAGAGATGTCAGCACATCGTGACGGGGTCCACGAAGACCGATGCCTCCTGGGTCAGGGTTGCGGGTTGGTTAGACAAGAAACCGTGGCCCTGGCCGTCCCACAGGCAAGTGAAGAAACACGGGTGGGTTTTAGTCAGTAAAAGTCTGACACGCCCTTCCGCTCCGCCCAGAGCGGAAGAAGTCATTTGATGATTTCCCATCCTAACAAAAAAAAAAAGGTGTTAGTAAGATGATTTCTTCTGAAATATCAAGGCTGATCTTTGCATATGGATGAGGATAAAACTGCTGTATCATTTTGTTTTATGATTATAAAACAAAATAAAAAAAAATAGAATTAGTCTTAGTTTTTTTTTTTTTTGAAACTAACCTAAGACCCCTAAAACTAAATCTCAAAAGTTTAATAGATTTTAAAATTCTTCCGAGGAAACTTACGAAACTCCGAGCTAGGTAAAGTTGGCGATGCAAAGTTGTGAGGGCACTCAACTCTTGAGAATTTCAATTTAACTATTCACATATACCGAGTATTGGGTGCAAGCACGACGAGCGAGACGGGATTTTGTAGCATCGCTGGAGATCCAAGAAGTATAGTTAATTCCAAAAGTATCTAACAAAAATATAAACAAACCTTCTTTAGATTACAAAAGTAAAAAAATCCCTACAAGTCACCGCAAATAACAATCCTTCATTTGTTTCTTTCACTTTGTTGGTTCACTAATAGGGGATATTATAAATAATTTATGTATACCTATTAATTAGGATCAATCAAATTCTGCTTGTCTTCGTCGTTTTTCGAAATGTTACTAATAATTTATTTAGAAAATAAATAATAATTTAGAAACATATTATAGATATCAATTCTTACGGAATAATGTACAAAAGGAGATTAGCAATACGTTCATATATATTTAGAAGGTTTCAAACTTTCAACATTGTTTTTCATCACTTTTGCCAGCAACTAACGTTTGAGTAACGTAATATTATGTAAGTTACAGAAAAATTGTTAACAAAAACATATAGACGTACATTGAATCTACTCTTTGGTTAAAGTCGAAATCATTCTTTTTTATTTAAAATAATATTTTCGGATTTATGTAATATAATAATGAAATAAAAAATACTTACAAATTTTTTAAGAGCAACACATTCTGGCACCACGGTCAGGAATCGTTTTTGAATCACTTTGTTTATATTTTCATCAGACATTTTTGAAGCATAGAATACATATTATATACGACGCGGGAATTTGTTGCGTTGTCGCATTGGTCGCGTCGTATCGTATCGCGTAAGCTAAATGTTCAACCGGTGACAGCTTTAGAGGTGTCTGTGTAATAAGATGGTTTGTAATGCATGAAATTTTTGCACTGAGTTCATAGGTTTAGTTATATTTTATGCATGAAGTGGTATTTTAAAAATCGTTTGGAATTGTGGATTGCCTTAATTAGGACCATGATAGGACTTTTTTTAAGACCCCAAAATTTTTATCATCATCATCATCAACATTTTTATCGTCCCACTGCTGGGCACAGGCTACCTCAGCAGGGCAAGGATTGTACGTAATCACCACGCTTGCTCAATTCGGGTTGGCGATTTCAGACTTAAAGTCCAGGTTTCCTCAAGATGTTTTCCTTCAAATTGTAATCAGAAAAAAGAAAAGTTACATTGGTACTTGCCTGATCTGGAATCGAACCAGTACACTCATACTTGAGAGGCTGGTGTTTTAACCACTAGGCCACCAGATCTATACACCACTAGGCCACCAAGCCTATACAAATAAATTTTTATCATTACCTACTATTTGGGAATTTTTAGTCCCATAGTTTTTAAGTCTTATGTTTTTTTTTGTTTATTATACATACTAGCTTTCCGCCCGCGGCTTCGCCCGCATGGAGTTCGGTTATATCGTGCTTTTTAGATTCCCCTCGGGAATATCAAATCTTTCCGGGATAAAAGGTAGCCTATGTCCTTTCTAAGGGTCTAAAGATTGTCTGTGCCAAATTTCATCAAAATCGGGTGAGAGATTTAAGCGGGAAAGCGTAACAGACAGACAGACAGAGTTACTTTCGCATTTATAATATTAGTATGGATTTGGATGTTTACAAATAATTAATAGTAAATGGGTAGAGCCCCAACACAAATATATACTATCAATGATCGATTTTTAAAGTCATCTTACCTACTCTTTATTACTATAAAATTTCCACCTTTCGGCATTATGCATTTACGAATAACTTTTTTATAGTTTAAGTAGTTACTTACTTTGATATTGTGAGAATCTAAGTTTGAAGTCAGATTCGCATAGCTTTCTTTCATATATTATTCCAGTAAGTGAACGGGAAATCGACCGTCCTTAGAACGATAATTGAGTGCACTTTCATTCTTATATTTACATTGAAGACGAATATTTTTGGGAGTTTTTCAGATAATAATTTTTCAATGGAACAAAATATTTATAAGGAGTTAAATTATTATTTGTTTGTAAATATTTTTAACATAATATTTCACCGCGTGAGTTTCGATCCTGCTGGAATATCGAGATCAAAACTATCTTATACACTATTTCTGGTTATAAAATATCTGTGTGCCAAATTTCATCTAAATCAGGGCATTAGTTTTTGCGTAAAAGAGTAACAAACACCCATCCATACATTCTCACAAACCATCGCATTTATAATTTTTTTTTTTTTTTTTTTTTATAAAATAAACAAGTGCTTGGCCGCAATCCCGCCTGATTTATTAAGAGCCTGTATTCACGCCTATTCACTCTAACCTTGAAGACCCTTTTTTGGTGTTAATGGGAAATCATCAAATGACCTCTCCCGCTGTGGGCGGAGCGGAAGGGCATGTCAGATTTTTACTGACTAAAACCCACCCGTGTTCCATCACCTGTTATGTGCGAGGGCCACGGTTTATCGTTCAACCAACCTGCAACTTTGACCCAGGCATCCACCTTCGTGGACCCCGTCATGATGTGCTGACATCTCGCAACGCGCCGTCGACGCGCCTACTATCGCTGGGAAGTCAATGTTGTCTCCCGACCAAGGCGTCTCCTGCGGCGGCTAGAGGCGTGAGGGTGCTGAGATTCCTGCTCCCTCACGCGCTCCTCCTCCTCCTTGGAGGTGACGGCCTGCCATGCACTCTCGTTCCGGATCATGGCCTGAGGGCCGGACGCGAGAGATCGCGCCCGATCGCCGCCACGAGAACTCGGCGGTGCTCCGCTCAAGTTGGGCAGACCTCCACCATAACCGTACATCCAGACGCCCACCTCCACCTCGGGTATTCTCCACCGTAGCCTTGAAGACACTTAGATCGTAGGCAGACGAAAACATTCCAGCTTCTGGCAAATTGTTCCAGTCTTACGATGTGCGCGGTATAAAGAACGAGTATTTGAAATTGCGGCGTAAAATCAATTCCGGCTATTTTTAAGTCTGTTCGAAAAAGTGTTAACATCCAATCAAACAAAATTACCCACATTACGATAAAACCTAATAATAGCCTAAAAAAAGAAAAAAAACCTTTTGACGGCAAGGGAATTAATAAAACCGTTTTATTGCTTATGTCTCAAAAAACCCCTTTGTAATTGCGATACGAAATGAAACCCAAAAAACGAGTACAAATATCTGCCAAATCCTTTTATCTTCTAAACTCGAATCCATCGAACGCTTTGAGAAATATTCAATCAGTATGTAAGTTACTGAAAGCATTCCAAGAAAATTGATATAGAAATCTGAAGGGCAAAGATTGAGAGTAGTGTTGATTTGAAGGTCGTGAGTTTGAGCCAAGTTAGGTGCGTTTGCTTTGTGCAACTTAATTCATGACCGCTTTGAGAGCTGTTTTGAACTAAGCGGTAAAGGAAAACTCCGGAAGGAAACCGGTATAATCATCATCATCATCAGCCTTTTACTCGTCCACTGCTGGACATAGGCCTCTTTCATGGCACGCCAACAAGCTCGATCCTGAGCAGTTCTCCGCCAGCCACTACCAGCCACCTTTTTGATGTCGGTATAATGTTGACCAAAAATTTGGAAGACTGGATATGATTTATGCAAGTATCACGTCATGTCTTTGAAATGTTAAATCAACCTGCAGGCCTTTTGAAAAAGGGAAGAAACCTGGTTCCCAGTAGTGAAGTCTGCTAAAAGAAATTTTATTTCTTACGAAATAAGCAGCACCTTTGTATTCAGTCTTAAATTTTGTCATATCCTTTTGTATTTTATTGTATGTACATAAATAATGACAGCTTTGGTGGCCTAGTGGTTAAAACACCAGCCTCTCTAGTATGAGTGTGCGGGTTCGATTCCAGGTCAGGCAAGTACCAATGTAACTTTTCTAAGTTACATGTACTTTCAAAGCATAGCTAGGACATCAATGACTGATTAAAAGGTGAAAAAAAACCATCTTGAGGAAACTTGGACTTAAGTTTAAAATAGCCAACCCGCATTGAGCAAGCATGGTGATTACGCTCAATCCTTCTCTGTATGAAAGGAGACAGTGTCCAGCAGTGGGACGATAAAAAAAGGTTGATTATGATAACATAAATCTATACTAATATTATAAATGCGAAAATATCTCTGTCTGTCTGTCTCCCGGCTTTCACGCCAACACTACTGAACCGATTGTAATGAAATTTGGTACACAGATAGTCTAGAGCCTGAGAAAGGACATAGGCTATATAAAATTCCGCTATGACCAATAGGAGCAGAGCAGTAATAAAAAATGTTGCGAAAACGGGGGTAAACGCGGAAGTACATACTGCTCCTATTATTTTAACAGGCGCTTATTTTATATCAACTGAGCTCCTGTAAACTGAAGTCCACGCGAACGGAGTCGCGGGCAACAGCTAGTAATAAAATAAACAAATAAAACTTTTAGGGTAGTCATGTATGATTATGTAATATAGAAGCTGAGCTAAAAATAGGAACGTCGCTTTGACTACCATTACGACATGCCATAATGACAGTAGTGTGGCGATAAAGTATTACCTTATCGGGCTATTGTTCTGAATCGGGGTACACTAATAAAGATGTCGAATGCTTTGTTGTATCTGTAATTTAATAACCCATTAGTTAGTATCTAAGAGGAAAACCTTACCACCTGTCATTTCATGTCTTCACCATTCTTGGGTGACTGGTAGAGAAAGCCTTTGTATCTTTGTGCTAATATCTCAATAAATAAAGGGTAAAATGATCTTGATCTGTGAGATATTTTCACTTTGTCGTGATCGAAGTGATAATATTAGCACAACTTACGTGTTTTAGGCTAAATTGTAATTTCAACTTCATCAATATTGTTTTTTGTTTATGCGCAAACCGACACACGTGTCAAGTATTTTTAAATAAAGAATCTATGTACAAAATTTCAAAAAGATATCATGAAAACCATAAAGTTATGAGCTTGTTATCCTACTTGGCTGTCCTAACACAAATATGGTTCACGCTCCGCTCAGGCGGGCGAGCGGGGCGTTGACCTCTGGCGTCAGCTGTTGCGCCGGTCTACGCAATACTGTGATTTACCGTGGGCGTTCGGTAACCACAGAGCAATAATTTCTGAATGTATTTGGGAAAAAACATAACGTGTAAAAATGATTGGAATCGATTCAGTTGCTTATTCTGAACAGACTATTTTCACGTTTCGCATAAACAAAAAATTATTTTCTATATGTAGAAATGCACCCATCATTGCTTGTAGATATATATTGTATACAGCTTTATCTGTAAACAGTACCTATAAGAAAGGAGTGTTGGAAGGCCCCTTAGAAGATAAAGCGATGATCTGCTAATGACTGCAGGAATATCCTGGATGCGAGAAGCACAAAACTGGTTGAAGAGTCGGTGCATGGGCCGACAGCAAACACAGTAGGAGTGGTTGCCTTGACTGAACTATTCGTTACGTATTCCATAGCAAAAATGTGTAGTATATACAGGGTGGCCAAAAAGTCGGAGATGAAATGAAACAGGGTGATAAAGAAGGTAATTTCCAAAAAAAATCTTTCTGCAGTATTGCTATAACTTTATTGTACGAAAAGTTATGAATTATTGTGTGTTTTTGAATAAAACCATAAAAAAATTGTTGATTAAAAACAATAAAACAAAAGGTGTTGTATTATGATTCGATAATGTATCAATACTACAAAAATTGTATTGCAGCTCTTCGTAAATTTTGGAGTCTTACAAAAAATTACGTCTCGATTTAAGAGCACAGTTTGAAAAAAAATTATTACGGAAAAATGACCCTGTATTAAAAATTCTTGCTGAGTTAATGCTGATTCAAATGAGGTACAACACTTCACTCTTTGAGCTTTAGTTTTGGTTTTATGGTCGTTTTTCCATATCAAGATGCAAGTTTCATTAATTTAACCATAGTTTTAATTTAGTAGTTTATCATAATCGGCTAGTTTTTTGTACGTTGTAACCATGGAGAAAATATAGTGCTCCATGGTTGTAACGCTAGAACTATTCTGTTCTTGTCACACTTTTGATTGATTTCCTACCTGTGACCTACGCTTCGTTTATGGACTTGTGATAGATTGCCTACCTGTGACTCGTCCTGTGTGAATCGGACATAGTTATCGCTGCGGATTAGCTAGATAAGTGGAAGATGGCTACTGCGAGGAGGTCATACACCCAATGGGATGCATTACCTCTGTGGCTTTTGCGACGGCAATGCTCGGGCAGCTGCCAGAGAATATCGATAACGCTACCCTAACCGAGACCGTTTCCCGGACTACAGGGTCTTCATGCACGTGCATAATGCGTACATGGAGGGAACCTTACACGGTGAGCATTCTGCTAGAACAGGTTGACCAGTGGTACGATTAGACAATGAAGAGCAAATACTAAAATAACTCGATAGTTTTATTGAAAAAAAACATAATAATTCATAACTTTTCGTGCAATGAAGTTATGGCGGTGCTGGGGAAAGATTTTATGTTGCAAATTACCTCCTTTATCTCCCTGTTTCGTTTGATCCACAACTTTTTGACCACTCTGTATAATTAATAAAATATATTTATTATATAATATTAAACGTGTAATTTTTAATACCTATAATGCAATGTAGGGAGTCCCTCAATAAGGTGGACCGATGACCTAGTGAAGGTCGCGAAAAGTCGATGGATGTGGGCAGTACAATACCGGTCATTGTGGAAAGCCTTGAGGGAGGCCTTTATCCGTTAGTGGACCTCTATAGGCTGAAAAAGATAATACAAAAGACTAAAATATGTAACGAACACAGATGACGAATTAATAATGTAACTTCTAAAATGTAACGCGGAGCAGAGGAGATGCTTGCGCGGATACACAAAGTTGTAGCTACTTTATCTCCAACTATAAATCAAAGAAATTCAAACAAATACCAAAACGTTTTTATATAAATAGAAAAGTTATAAATTGATGAAATGTAGCAAAAAACCGTTACCAACCGAGATACAGCGATTCAAAGTAACGATATTGGAAGACAGAAAATGTGAATGGAAATTGTCAGGAGCGGAATCCAAGATGGCTGACGGTCCTTCACATGTATCGATACAAATATCGTGTTACGGGATTAAATCTTAAAGGTTGTTTGACTGAAATAATTATGTTTTATTAAATACAATATTCTCGATGCTGTTGCTAGGTGTGGTGAAATTGATTTTTTTTCGATTTGAATGGGTACTTTACATAGCTCATAATAACGTTTCTTTTTCTTTTACTCGTACGGTATTTACTGCTACTTTGTTAAGCATTCATGTATGACTACAGCCTAATGCATAAAGCTGCCCTGTTTTAATTACGCTGCGGTGATGAAAATAGTCATCTCAGGAATTAAGGACAACGCTGATATACAATACCTATGTAAAGAAAACCCTGTCCGATCCATGAAGATATTGTTAGGTATCGATAACTGATTCTACTAACGCCTACAAAGCCGGGCTAAACTTAAAATACACCCTGAAAATAAATATAATTTTGCAAAAAAGAGGTAACTTAATACATGCGCGGGCGAAGGGGGCAGGGCACGCGGCACGCGGTCGCTTCGCTATTCACTCCTAATAATACCGGCGAAACAGGAGCTGTCACTTTTTAAAAAATTACCAATTTTTGGGGAAGTTGCAATTAATTCGCGGAAAAAAATATTATTTCAAAATTCATTAGTAGGTATTGTTACTAATTTCATATTTTATTTGGTCATATGTTTACCTAACTTTTATTATGCTTATGGGTCGGCTTATGGGTTACATATTGTATAATTATAGGTAGGTACTTGTATATACGCATACAATCATCGAAGTGGCATATTCTTTAAAGAAAAAACTCATTTAAAAATAAATATTAAAAATATGGTGACTATAATATTTACAGCAAACGTTCAAAACTCCAGTAGCATACTGAGGACTACATTGCTATGAACTGGGCGAGCGCTTTTTATGCTAACCAATAGGTTTACGAAAGAACTTTGAATTCGAATGGCTGTTTCTTTTTTTTCTTTGAAACCGTAATAATTTTAGGCAAAATTGGTGATAAATTATTTATAGTTATTGTATTATTAATGAATTATTCATGTGATTATGTACTTTATTCATTTTTCTGTGTTAGAAGATGGAAATTTTAAAAAAATCGTGGTAATTGATAATCATAACATTAATTAATACGATTATCAATTCATTATTTTTATGATTATCAATTACTATAATAAGATTCTTATTGTAAACCATTGATACAATAATAAACTAAGGTAGATATGTCACTAGCGCACTAAAAATGAAGCGTACAAAAGGAGGTAAGTCCTGTATCTCGCTTTAGTCACTCTCGATACACTCGTAAAAACAAAAGACAAACACTAACAGCGCAAACGACAAACACTAGCCATCTTTTTCTTCTCTATGCTTTAGATTGTGCCCCATCTCACTCACACTGTACCAATGTATGCCGAATAAAAATATGCATATGTGCTGCTGCTGTGTTCGGCACATTTTTTTTTGGTCAGTTTGTTAGAATATATCGTATCTGTTTAATATTTTATCATATTTTATGTTATAATATTATATTTTATTTATAATATTTTATGTTGTAAACCCACAATAACTAATATTCTAACAACACCAATAATGCATAATTGTTGTTATCCACTTATAACATGCTTTTTTATGCAACGTGAATGTATTGAGTTTTTTTTTATTATGTATACTAGCTGTGCTCCGCTGTTTCACCCGCGTAAGCTCCGAACCGAAAGAGCTCAGTTGATATAAAATAAGCGCCTGTTAAAATAATGGGAGCAATATGTAAGTCCGCGTTTGCTCCCTTTTTCGCAACATTTTTTGTTCTTGCTTTGCTCCTATTAGTCATAGTGGGATGTTTTATAGCCTATGGTCCTTTCTCAGGCTCTAGACTATCTGTGTACCAAATTTCAATACAATCGGTTCAGTAGTTTTGGCGTGAAAGCCGGACAGATAGACAGATAGAGAGAGAAAAAATATAATTATATATTTAGTTACACTGCCTAACCATTACAACAAAAATCTTAATAGTTGTTAATATTTTGTATAACCCCTATTATTTTTAATGCAGTCAATCAACATATGTATTTCAGTTCCTCTTACATTTTCCCACACCGCCATGCAACGGGTTTGTTATGTAACTTCAAGTTTTCATTGAAATACAATGTCAAAAAAAAAAATACAAAGCCATATCAGCGAAACCTTGGGCCCAGCTATCTAAATTATTATTATGGAAATACATGACTCAAAAGAAACTGGGCGAAACGTGAGTACAATAGCTGCTTATAACTTCGAAGAATGTAAGCTGTTTTGTTCTTTTATAAACTTTAACATCCTCTTTGGACAGCCAAATGCAAATTAAACCATAAAAAGTTCAAAAGTTCGTAGCACTTTGTCCTTCAATGGTGACCTTCTGCCCTTGGGGTACCGGATAACCACCCCGAGAGATCCGGACTTCAGGCTATGTTATTACAATATTGTCAGCCATGCATCGGCCATTGTACTGATAAGCTGATCGTCTCAGTCCCGCTTTTGTCTCAGCTCTGAGCTCGGGAGGTTTTCATGTAGTAATACAACTTTGGTGTGGCTGACAAGTAAGGAAGAAATAATCCGACACCGAATGTATGTAGGTAGTCGAAGATTATATTCGCTCCGGATTGGATTAATATTCTCATTTATCATTGGTTTGAATAGCGGTAATAAATCTTTAATTCTGTAAGAAAAAATATTTCATATGATAATGTTATTGTTACGGGCCTTATTGGCAACGAAGGACGTAGGCAATGACAAGTAGAATGTAGCTGATGTCGCACCGAAGTCTTCCCTTACGTCCACGAAGTCCGTGTCGTAGACACACAATAACACTACAGACGTTACTTCACACAGTCCTCAAAGTTCTCGTTACAGTTGTCGCAGTAGGTATTCTCAAAGATCGCTTCTTAACTGTCGCTTGTTTCGTCTCGATAGTCGAATGCAGACAGACTATGCGCTAGCGTCACTGCGCTTTACGTAGGCCAGCTGATCGAACATTCCAGACCTGTCTAGAATTAATAATAATAGCGCATAATTTCGAGTAAGTTGAGCAAGCACCTACAAGTACTTCTTGGAAACGATTTTCTAGAAATTTCGATGTCGACACTTCGATATCAATAGTTGTGAAACCTGTACTATTCGATAGGCCACCCTAGCTCTACCAATGCGTTTTTATATTGTATCTTGTTTTATATTGTATATTGTATTTATGTTGTTCTTGTCACTTAAAGTTATGTACTGCATGTCACGCAATATTGAACCTTATGCCATTGACTTAGAGTACATTCGTAACATTATGATTTACGTTATTCAATGAAATTACTGAAACAATCCTTTGGTGCGACACTCGTCAACGAAAAAGACAACTGCATTGCCTTGCAAGCCATGACTAGACCTTGTTATCGCCAACTCGTATGTTACTCGTATATTTCAGCCCCATGCTGAGATACATGAGAGTCATGTTCAGTTGGTGACAATAGATACGCGTCAATGGTTGTAGTTGTGTATGCACACTTAAGAGAGAACTCTAGTGCCGAGGAATTTGAAAAAAGTTTCAAAGAAACTATTGTCGTCGCGCCGCTTCCAACCTCTCTCCGTAAAGTGCGAAAGAGACAGTTGCAGCTCAGCCTGATTTTATCTACAAAAACGTTGACCAAAAGACGTTTCGTATTCCGCTGTTTTCTTTTTGAAAACATGACAGATCTCAATTATTTTTATATTAAAATTTAGAGGAAAAGTATACCTGTGCTTCTATTATTTTCTTTTTTGTCAAAACCTTATCATGTTTGTCTAATAGTTCTATGAACGTCATAGTGGGTTATTTTTCGGGATTTTTGAAATATCATATTTCTTTTATTAAGTTTTAATAAAATCAAATGAATGGAGGCACGTATAATCAAGGAGTATATTTGTAGAAAAAAATAATTGCTCTAAAAGCGTTATCCACGAAGAAAACAGCGGAATACGTTTGTATGGGGAAAGCGCCACTAGAGTCCCCTCTTAACCATCGACGTATACAGGATTCGCGGGAATCGCGCTTCACTAATTCAACCAAAACAAAATGCACCGCAACCAAACCAGCACTTTAGTTATGTCAGGTGTTTTTATTTTTTTGTTTGTTTTTTTCTTTAAACTTTGCGCACACTAGAATATTTTTCTGTATCGTGGCTGCGTTTACAAACGTATAACTCACATACACAAACATCCAAACCCAGAACTACTATGTTTCACATGGCACTAATCTTTTGTCAGATGGTAGGTATATACAGTATGTTAAATAACAGAGGGCGTTCCCTTAAACTCGTTAATATATATCATTAATAGATTAAAATAAAAATATCAGCATAGAAAAATAAGCATAAAAAAATCCGAATAAAAAAAAATTATAATTGAAAATAAATTTGAAACCTCCTGTTTTAAATCAAAATAGTAGTCGTCATGTATAAATAAATTGCGACGTTGCTGTCTTTCAAGTTCGCGTGTACAGTGTGTTTCTTTTACATGTCAATTTAAAATTTTTATTTAATATTTTCATATTGGAAAAAATTTTAAAACATTTTGTTTTCGAATGGAAATATTTTTTTTAGCATGTATGTATGCTATACTATTTCGGGTTAACGGGAACGCCCTCTGTTAGTTAACATACTGTATAATTATAAGTGGATTATAATTGGAACGTAACCGCTGTCAAATGTAACAGTTGAAATAAAGCTAACTTTTACTATGCCATTTGTCAAACTTACCTACTTCTAAACGATTGGATTTACTTATAATTTATTTAGTTTTAATTATTACATCTGACGAAATGTATCAATCACTCATACATTGATTTTACTTCAGTCAAAGTTAAAACTTAGCGCGATACGAAATGGGATCGAAACTAAACCACAACTTTAACTGGATTAGATACGTACCTGCAAGGGTTTAACTTCTACTGGTTTATTTAGCGCGATTGACCCCTTGTTGTATATACTAAAATACTGCAGTTAACCTTCGATCATAAAATCACAAAAATCGGTTTTTGGTCATAAGTTTATCTTATGATCAAATAGTTTTGGAACATTTAAAAATATTTCAAACCATTAACCATCGTAGAAAATAAAACACCCTCATACTGCCGGAAACTTTTCCATGAATAGAAAAATGAAAATTATAAGTAAGAGATTTTATGGCTCCCGAAACACCGCATAAATATTTTTAAACATTTTTATTGGCTGCCACAAAGAAGTATTGCCAAGAAAATGTAATACAAACAAAACGATTTAGCACTTTTAAAGCTGTTTAAATGTACTTTAGACTGGCTTAGATGAGGATTGGGGAGCTTAGAATAGCGGAAATAGTTCTGAATATAAAAGCTCAGTTTCAGTTACTCTGAAAATTACTTTATTTTCGATGACACATAATAGTTTGTGGTTGATTGACTTCATCATCATCATCAACCTTTTTATCGTCCCACTGTTGGGCACAGGTCTCCTCTTATACAGAGAAGGATTGAGCGTAATCACCACGCTTGCTCAAAGCGGCCCCCTAATCGGCGAACACATTTTTGTGAAATGATTGCGACTAGCTGGGATCGTTTAGACTGAACGGACCAATGAGCGGTCCAAACGATCCCAACTGGTACCAACTAGTCGCAATCATTTGACAAAAACGTGTTCGCCGAATAGGGGGCTGGTTGACGATTTCAGACTTAAAGTCCAGCTTTCCTCAAATCAAATCAAATCAAATCATTTATTTCAAATAAACCAGTTACAGGCACTTTTGAATTGTCAGAAGGTCGGTCAGTCAATTAGATGAAGCTAGTCGCCCATTCCAAAGAGTAGGTACCTATGGAGAAGAACGGGCAAGAAACTCCATGGACACTCTTTTAAATTTTTAAGCTATTGTTACAAATATTTGATTACATCATTCATGTTGAAATCAACCGCGTGAGAACGATGCAGAAATATATTGTACGCTGAGAGCGTCCATTATGGAAAACATACAAAAATCAATTCAGAAATTAAAATACGCCGTGGCAGCTAAGAGATGACCAGTCCCCTCTGACGGCGTCCGTTCACGAACATGACGTATGGATCAGCATCATTCAGCTCAACCATATCGAAGGGAACCCAATGACCCAAAACACACGCCACCATCAGCGAGACATTTGAGTGAGCATGACATACTCTCAACAGCCAGAGCACAATTAAGTCAATAAAAAAGACTAACCCAACAAATAAATGCCTTACAGCACATTCGTACATTGTGCTCACACGTTTGCCATGCAATTATACAATACTAAGAAATTGAATCTACACAATGCTAAGATGGTTTTGTCCAAGGTTCAGCAGCTCCAACAGTGTTCCCGAATCTGTGGAAAGTTTAGCTCCTGTGCAGCTGTACAAGTGCCGAACACCTCTGTCAGCGATACAATTCCGTAACGTACAATATGCTTGGCTACATAGTGTGTAATACAGGCTTTGAATAAATAACATAAACAATTACATATTAAAACATATTAAAACTACAAGAGGAAAAATCAAAGAACAATCATTGTATAGAAATCGGACGCAGCTCAAGCCCAAGCCTTTTTGTCCTCAATATAATCCTTCACACTATAAAATGCTTTCTGACACAACTTACGTTTAATGAAGGATTTGAATTTATTCAGGCCTAGATCTTGAACCACCTCTGAAAGTCCATTGTAAAAATGTATACATTGGCATCTGAAAGAGCCACCTATTTTCTTGAGCCTTGTTGTAGGTACAATAAATTTGTGCCTGTTCCTAGTATTTATATCATGGACATCACTGTATTTTTTAAACAATTTTATATTTTTATGAGCATACAAAAGATTTTCATAAATACCTATATTGAGACGGCACGGTCAGTACATTAATCTCTTTAAATTTTTCCCTGAGAGAGTGTCTCGGACTTAATTTATAAATTGCACGAACAGCTCGTTTCTGCAAAACAAATATTGTTTGAATATCGGCGGCATTTCCCCACAACAGAATGCCGTACGACATTACGCTGTGGAAATAGCCAAAGTACACTAAACGGGCCGTCTCAACATCAGTCAAATTACGAATTGTTCTAACTGCGTATGCAGCAGAACTTAGCTTTTTTGACAATTTTTCTATATGTGAACCCCATTGAAGCTTAGCATCCAGAGTTATACCCAAGAACACTGTGCTGTCGTCAGATTTCAATTCTTCGCCCTTTATCAACACTTTAGTTTCCACCTGCCTCACGTGAGGTAGAGTAAACCTAATGCATTTGGTTTTTTTCTCGTTTAAGAGTAAATTATTAACATTAAACCAATGGACTACTTTAGAGATCGCGCTATTTACATCATCAGTAACCTGCTGCTGACGTTTCAGTTTAAATAAAAGTGAAGTGTCATCTGCAAACAACACTATATCGTGGTTATCCTTTATTAGGTACGGCAGGTCATTGATGTAAATAAGAAACAAAAAAGGACCAAGAATTGACCCCTGTGGGACTCCCATTGTTACTAAAGATCCGGAAGATCTTTTTCCATTAACGTCAACGCTTTGAATCCTACCACTCAAGTAAGATGTAATAAGATCCAGTGCAGAGTTCCGGATCCCGTAGTGGCGGAGTTTCCTGATTAACGTATCGTGAAGAACGCAATCGAATGCCTTGGACAAATCACAAAAGATGCCCAAGGCATCGCATTTATCCTCCCATGCATTATATATATGACCTAGAAGTTCAACACCGGCATCAGTAGTTGAACGACCCCTTGTAAAACCGAACTGTTTGCTATTTAATAATTTATGTTTATTAAAAAAATTTAGCATTTGGTTTAAAATTAATTTCTCAAAAATTTTACCAAAGGTAGGTAGTACAGAAATAGGTCTATAATTTGTGGGGTCTGATGTACTACCAGATTTAAACAAAGGTATTATTTTACTATTTTTCATGAGATCAGGAAACTCTCCACAGTCAATACAAGCATTAAAGATAACAGCTAGAGTGGGTGCCACAATATCAATAATAGACTTAGCAACTTCCACCGAATGACCCCATAGGTCAGCAGTCTTTTTTACATTTAGAGTGTGAAAGATTTTAATTATATCTCTACTGATAACATGTTCAAAATGAAACTCCGAATCACAAACATTAACATTTTCTTTAAGCAAAGACTCCGCAACAGAAGGTGATGAGTTTAGGGATTTAGTAGTTGAAACAGGAATATCCGAAAAGAAATTTTCAAATGCCTCAAAGACTTGTGAGTCTGATTTAATTATGTTGTCATTAATAGACAGGCTATAGTCAGTATTTCTATCACTGGACCTTCCCGTTTCACTATTAATAATTTTCCAAGTCGTTTTAATTACATTGCCACTGTTCTTTATCTTTGAACTCAAGTAACATGACTTGGCCATATAACAAACTTGTTTGAATAATTTTGAATATTTTCTAACATATAAATTGAATTCAACAGTGTTAATATAAATCCTCTCATTGTACAATTCATAAAGCCGAGTTCTACTTTTATGAATACCGATGGTAGCCCAATCAGAGAAAGATGCTTTACTATTAACAGAGATAGTCTTGGGAACAAAGGTGGAATCAAATAGCTTACAGTATATATTAAAAAAATTGTCATAGATATGATTAGGATCAGCATTAACAGCACTGGATAAGACTGGCAATTTATTGATGAGATCAAATCTAAAAACCTCCAAGCGGCTTTCAGTTTTGGGGTTAACAGTGATATCCTTTTTGGCCACTTTTTACTATGGTTTGGAATAGTAATCCTTTGTCCGCAGTGATCAGAATCAAGTAAATTTAAAACTTCTTTGTGGCTTGGTATTATGTTTGTAAAAATATTATCTAGGCACGTGGCACAAGTAGGTGTTATTCTTGTGGGCTCCAAAAATAGGTTTACAAGATTGTAGGACTGAAATAGACTTATAATTTTATTACAATAACCAGAGTTCTCTAATAAATTAATATTAAAATCACCGCAAACGATAATGGCTTTGTTCGAAACACAAATCTTGTGTAAGACTTCATCCATTACCTTTTCAAAGCAGTCATACAATCCTGAAGGGGGTCTGTACACACTTAACACAATGAAGCCCTCCAACTCTACACAGGCAATTTCAGGTGTTCGTTCAACAGACAGGCCCACAATGTCTTTACGATTTTTAAATTTCAACAGGTTACTAACTAAAATTAATGAGCCACCATGTATAGCATTAATTCTGCTAAACGAACTACCAACCTGGTGATTCTTAAAATTAAACAAGAACTGGTGACTTTTTAGCCAATGTTCGGTTATGCAAAGAATATCAATACCATAATGGTTCATGAATAAATCTACCTCTAAATCTTTGTTCATAAATCCTTGAATATTTTGATGCACCAAATTAATATTATCTATTGACTTTAAATTTCCTCCCGAGTTACCTTTGTAATCCTGTATATTGTTATAGCTAGAGGTTGGCTCTATTGTCTTAATTTCTAATTTAAATTATTAATGATGTCAACTGATACCAAATTATTGGCAGAATTAATTCGAATGTCATTGCATTGCTCAAAAGAAGCAAGTTGTTTAGCCAAATTCTTGGCTGTAATAGAAAAAAAATATGATAGCGACACAGCTATCTGTCTTTTAAAGTAATTAGAAAGATAATACATAACATTGTTATGTCTATCTCTTGTCAAATACAAATACAAGATGTTTTCCTATACTTTGTAATCAGTCATTGGTGTCCAAAATATACTTAGAAAGTACTTGGAATCGAAACGGCACAATCATTTTTGAGATGGTGGAAGCCCGACTTGTCATGTAGGTATTTTCAGCACCCGGGTCTGCATTTGACGTTTGGTTGAAGTACCACTTTCATGGAAGGGCTTACCTTTCATGGAAGTGGTACTTCATTAAAATACACTGTGCCGCAAAAATAACGGGTCACTTAGGAAAATCGCGATATCTCGCAAAGTTATGTACATAGATCCATAAATACATGTATAAATAATATGTTATATGGCAGATAAGTGGCGCTCATTGCAAAAATGGTTTCATTTTAACAAGCTATGACTTAAAAAAAAGTAATTCTGATTTTTTTTAAATCTCAAATTTCGAATTTTATAAAAGATTTTTTTAACTTTTGTTTCAAACCGAGCTGTCATTATGAACAGCTTTTTGGTTTGGTTACAGTGTCTTGTGCACCAACATATCATTATCTCTTGAAGAATGTACACGAATTATCACCATGGTTAATGGTAGAAGACTAGGGAATGGCAGACAGGAATTGCACAACTGTACAAGAAGACCGATTCATCGTGAGCACTATATTATGAAATCGACATCATAGGGTTGTTCAGGTAAGGCGGCGGCGGCGGCATTGTGTGCAGGAGCCCTTAAGCAATTCTTAATTTTTCTTTATTCATAAGCGCTAGTAGCATATGATGACGCCCAGAGCAGCAGCCCAGCCCACAGTATCAAATGACCAATGGTCATTTGATGATATCCCATCCAAAACAAAAAACGGCTGTTCAGGTCCGAAATAGCCTTTAAAAAGTTCTCCATAACAATGTGAGTTAAAATGAAATGATTATCTCTCAAAGGCTTTAAATTAAGGATCATGGGCCTTTTTTAACGATCAGCCCCCTAATCGGCGGACACATTTTTGTCAAATGATTGCGACTAGTTGGTATCAGTTGGGATCGTTCGGACCGCCCATTGTCCGTTCGACCCAAACGATCCCAACTAGTCGCAATCATTAATGACACAAAGGCGTTCGCCGATTCGGGGGTAGGTCATGTATTACGTCACTTATCATAATTTTATTTGAACGAGATACTACTTACACTGTAATTACACACAAATCATGCATAATTATCATTTCATCCTCCAAGCATCGCCACTTCAACTGGTCCTGTCTTTCTTATGTCCAGAAGATAACTGCAGCGTTCATTTTAAACTATTGTTGTAGTTTTTAAACTTCGCTCTTTTTGGAGCTCCATTTAAAAAAGTCACGTCCTAAAGTTTATTTCGATAAATTACTATATGAACGCAGATATATGACTGTGAAACAATTTAACTTGAACCATATTTTAAGCTGGTGAAACTGTCGCGTTTTAAAGTTACACTTCTAGTGATATATCAATGCTTTAAGTTAGTTTTCAGAGATTCGATTTATAAAATCACTGTACGGTGTTGAGTGCACTTTTTAAACATTGTGGTTAGTTTTAGTTTTGAAAGGATTTCTTGATTTGATATTGATGAAGTTATGTAAGCAATAAGCACTAGCCGTTAGTTGTAGTAGACAGGGCATATATTGACTATTTTATTTAGCACTAACTTCTGTGCAAATATAATTGTTGGGAAATTGAAATATGTTTTTTAAGTGAAGTATTTTTTTTTGTTTTAACGTAGGTATACTTAAACATTACTAGAATTTTTTCCGGGTGAAAACTCACATGCACGTAGCCATTTAATTTGCTATTTGAATTATTGGCTGCTTACGGTAGTAGGTACGCATTGCCTTACACATGGAAAACATTGTGCTTATGAGTGCAACGATACAGAGATGATTGGAATAAGTAATAATAATCATGTCTTATGAATATTTAATTTATTATGTAGACCAAACATTATTATAGTTCTGGCTCTTGTATTAGATGTTCCTGTATCACAAAATCCAGATCTCTCAATTTAAGTAGGTACAGAAAGTATGATAAAGAGGCGCCATAGATAAAAATGAGGCTAGCAATAGTTATGGATTAAAGGCTAGATTTACAATTTTTTTTTTATTTATTTATCATTGCTTTATGTGTCTGTGTGGACAGGGTGTGAATATGTTTGTGTGAATGGAACTGTGACAGGGAGTCATGTAGCGCTGCTGAATAGATCTCCTGATTTGCCTTAATTGTAAGTTTCTAGTTATTGAATTAGTAGTTGTTAAGTTTTTAAATATTTTTGAAGGTCGACTTGCTTAAGGAGACGTAGGACAATAAAGAGGCAGTTTTCGCTAGTCAATACATTTTAAACTTGTTTTCATTAAAGTTTGAACCTTTAATATTTCAATAACCAGAAGATTTCCGGGTAAGGCCTAGGACTAAAACGAAACATAATAACAGGAAGAATAATCAGGTTTCGGCTTCACTAAAGGCATTTTACACTTAAAATATTTTAATACCAAGCAAAGGCAAAAAAAGACAAATACGACCTTTTATGATAAAATCATAAGTTTCCAAGAGATTGCTATCATTTAAATAAGTACAGGCGTAAAACTATTGTAGGCTGATACTTACCTCCTTGCAATTTTCATTAATGATATTGTTACGGGCTAGGGGTACTTAAACGCCGGTTAAGGGTTACGAAGTTTATTGGCAACGAAGGTACAGTCGATCGTAGGCAATGACAAGTAGAACGTAGCTGATGTCGTACCGAAGTCTTCTCTTACGTCCACGAAGTCCGTGTTGTAAACACACAATAACGCTACAGATGTTTCTTCACGTAGTACTTACAGTTCTCGTTATAATTGTCGCAGTAGGTCTTCTTTAAGATTGCTTCTTAACTGTCGCTGTTTTCGTATCGCTAGTCGAGTGTAGACTGACTGTGCGCCGGCGTCGCGCCGCCTATATATAGGCCAGCTGATCGAACATTCCGGAATCCTCTAGACGTAATAATAATACTGCATAACTTCGAGGTCACCGGCCATGTAAGTACCTATGGTAATTCCCGGAAACGGGTTTCCAGAAATTTCGATGTCGACACTTTGTTGACAAAACTGTTGAGACCTGTACCATTCGATAGGCCGTCCTAAGTCTAGCAATGCGTTTTATTATTGTACCTAGAAAATGTCTAGATCTGGCGAAATAGGACTTAAAAGGGACACACTGCTTGTCACGCGATATTGAACCTTATGCCATCGACATAAGGTCCATTCGTAACATTGCCTCCTTCTTAGTCATGCTCGTCCCGAGCATGATTTGATCCATAATAGCGAGCTAGGCGGTCAACGTGTACGACCTTCAGCTTCCCTCTAGGTCCTTTCTTAATCCGGTAGGTGACATCGTTTATTCTGGTTACTATCGTGTATGGACCGTCCCATTTGGCTTGGAACTTTGGACTCTTTCCTTTTCTTCTAATGGGATTATGCAACCATACCAAAGTTCCCTCTTCGAATCCGGGCACGTTAGCTTTGCGGTCGTATCGGATCTTCATCTTCTCACTGGTTTTCAGACCATTCTCTCTCACTAGCTCATGTATTCCATCTAATTTACGCCGCAGGTCGGCCACATAGTCGACGGCTAGGATAGGAGTATCGGGAGGTGTTCCGGTTAGTGCATCTATGGGTAGTCTAATTTCTCGGCCGAAGTTGACTTTCGCCGGTGTGCAATTTGTGCTGTCATGTGTTGCTGAGCGGTATGACATTAAAAAGAGTGGAATGTATTGGTCCCAATCCCTTTGATGTTCTTCCACTACTTTGGCCAAATGATTCTCCAACGTCTGATTGAATCTTTCGACCATTCCATCTGACTGTGGGTGTTAAGGTGTTGTACGAGTCTTATGTATCCCGAGTAGTTGGCAAACCTCTTGAAATAGTGAAGACTCGAAGTTTCTACCCTGGTCAGAGTGTAACTCCAAGGGAACGCCAAATCGACAGAACACCTCGTGAACTAGCTTTTTGGCGACTGTATGAGCTTCCTGGTTAGGTACTGCAAAAGCTTCTGGCCATTTGCTGAAATAGTCTTGCATGACGATGATATACCTATTCCCTTCTTCAGTAACAGGGAATGGCCCAGCTATATCGACAGCAACTCTTTCCCACGGTGCACCAACATTATACACTTTCAGCCGACCTCTGGCCCTCGTTTGCGGTCCCTTTACTGAGGAGCAGGCTACACATTTTCTACACCAGTCCTCTACGTCTTCGCGGCAATGCACCCAATAGAATCTTTTCCTCACCTTCTCCAGGGTTTTCTTTACTCCAAGATGTCCTCCGGATACTCCGTCGTGCACCTGTCTTAGCATTGACGCGACTTTATCGCAGGGGACAACTATCTGTAAGGTGACTTCCTGCCCACTGGGTGATTCCCATTTCCTCTTGAGGACTCCATTATCAATTATCAGGCTGTCCCATTGAGCCCAGTAACTTTTTACTGTTGGGCTAAGCGCTGATATTTCACTCCAAGTGGGCCTTTGGCCACGTTTCTTCCATTCGATTACTGTCTTCAAGTCACTATCTTCCTTTTGTGCGTCTTCCAATGATTGATTATCCCAGTCTTCGTCCAAAGCGTTCACCTGGATAATCCTTACGTTCTCTTTCTTTTCCTGTTTGGCACAATGTCGGCAAGATTCTTCGCAAGGTCGTCTAGACAAAGCATCAGCATTATTGTGTGACTTGCCTTTCCGATGTTCAGTGACAAAGTCAAATTCTTGCAGCTGCTCTATCCACCTTGCTACTTGTCCTTCTGGGTCTTTGAACTGGAGGAGCCACTGTAAGGCAGCGTGATCGGTACGAAGTGTAAACTGCCTCCCAATCAAATATTTCTTGAAGTGTTGTAGGGTCTTAACAACGGCTAGAAGTTCTCGGCGGGTAACACAATAATTCCTTTCTGGCTTGGAAAGGCATTTGCTGAAATATGCGATAACGACCTGCCTATCTCCTTGTGTTTGAGAGAGAACTCCTCCAATACCCACATTGCTGGCATCTGTGTCTACCCAAAATCGGCCTTTCCTACTAGGATAACCTAGTATAGGAGCCTCACACAAGTGAGTTTTCAGTAGAGCAAATGCCTGTTCGCAGTCAGAGTTCCATTCAAATTGACACTTTTCCTCTGTTAAACGATGCAACGGTTTCGCTAACTCGGAGAAGTTTTTCACAAACCGACGGTAATATGCACACAGACCCAAGAAAGAGCGTACCTCGGTTTTATTACGAGGGGTAGGCCACTTCGACACGGCTTTTATTTTTTCAGGGTCTGTTCGAATTCCTTGCGCCGAAATAATGTGTCCCAAGTATCCAACTTCTTTCTGGAATAGTGTACACTTACTGGGACTGAGTTTTAAATTTGCTTCACGCAGTTTCTGGAAAACTTTCTCCAAATTGCGTAGGTGCTCTTCGAAGCTTCGTCCCATAATGATGATGTCATCCAAATAGACTAGGCATGCATCACCAAGCAACCCCACCAAAATGCGCTCCATTAAGCGCTCGAATGTAGCAGGAGCATTGCACAGTCCAAAAGGCATGACATTGAATTGCCAGAGACCGTTTCCAGGACCAGTGGTGAAAGCGGTCTTTTCTTTATCCTGCTGACAGATTTCCACCTGCCAGTATCCACTTTTGAGGTCAACTGTGGAGAACCATTTCATGCCACTTAGCAAGTCCAAAGTGTCATCTATACGTGGCAGAGGATAACTATCCTTTTTCGTGGCATCGTTCAACATCCTGTAGTCAACGCAAAACCTTGTACTGCCATCCTTTTTCTTGACTAGGACAACTGGAGATGACCAAGGGCTGGTAGACGCTTCGATAATCCGATTTTTCTCCATATCTCTTAACATTTCCGACACTTCCTGTTCTCTTGCAAAGGGGATACGACGTGGTCTCTGTCTTATCGGCTGTGTATCGCCCGTATCTATATGGTGTTTGACGAGCCCGGTCCTTCCCACGTCACTGTCGGTCTTAGAGAAGATGTCATGGAAGTTATGCAACAGTTGCTTAACTTTGTGACTTTCGAACTTGTTTAAATTGCCCTTACAATTTTCGAGTAGTGTCGATACATGTTCCTGCCACTTCTTATCACGTTCCTTTTCGTGCGCCTCTGTTTTTCGCAATGATGCTACATGGTCGCACACACCCACGATGCAATTCTTTTCAAGAATTATTTCCTTGTTACTAACGTTGATAATGCGTACTTTTGGTTTATCGGAAATCATCATCAGTGTCCTTGCTGTTATCCAGTCTGGGTGATCTCCAGAATCTTCTATTATAATGCAACGTTTACGGCATCCTATTGGTGATAATCTAATATCTACTAAGGTTTCTGATCTTGGTGGTAATACCGTTCTCCTTACACAGTACACTGACCCCTGTTTTCCACCTTGAAGAAATACTTCTTGTTCTGGGAAACTCAATACTCCTTTAGCTACATTAAGGACGCACTGCTGTTTCTTCAAAAAGTCCAGTCCTATTATGCAATCATCTGTAATATTCGCTACTAAAACGGGGTGCGTAAATGTCTTATCACCCATTTTCAAGGACACGTTCGTTTCACCAAGGACGAGTACTGGTTGGCCGGTGGCGGTTTGTAATCGGCATTGTGAAGATCCTCTTTTCCATGCAATGGTGCGAGGAAATAGCTCCGGTCGTGCAATAGTTCTTGATGCACCAGTATCCAATGTGAAACTGCATGATTTACCATTCAGTTCTCCTTCTATAATAAGACTGTTTCCGTCACCCACTTGTGATACTGTTATAAATAAAAGGCAATTTCTAATCACCTGTCATGATTTTTCTACGGCACCTACCCTTGTTAATTTTTCACTCTTATTCGTTTCTATATATATTTTTTATTAACACATCTATTGTACGTTCTAATAATATAGTGCAGTCTATAAGTAAGTATTAGCTTACACTAACTTCACATTATATTCCTACAATCTAGAGAATAACCATATCTCAGACACCCCAAACTAGAAAATAACTGTCATTATTCTCAATTTTGTCACAAAAATCCCATCTAAACTTCAAATAAAACACACTGATAACCGCTTTCAACTTTAAATCACCATTTATAACCCAATCTAAAGCCATTTTAATAACCTATAAATTCTCATCCTTTTTTACGGTTCCTCTAAATTTAAACTAGCTATTTCCCCAGTGATAACTTCCTTGAACAAAAAGGACTTTCGTGCCAGTTGAGCTTTTGTCAGAATTTATTCGATGACGTTTACGTATAGTTAAATATTACTTTCTGTTTTATTATTTTCTCCATACTTAGCTTAACAATGTGCATAATTAATAAGCTGTTTGAGTATTTGAGGTTAGATATTTGTATACGCACCGACGAAACAGAAGAAATTCGAAGTCTAGGGCAAAGCACAAAAAAAAAAAGAAAAATCAGATTCAAATGTCCATATTTCTTCTGTTTTGATAACATGGAATGGATAAATGGAAAACAACAGACTGGAGATGGAACTGTAATTCTACTTAATATAATAGATAGGAATTTGTAGGTGGTTGGCCTTAACATCGGCTACCGGCGGAAGTTATCACCTACCAGACAAAGTCTTGCCACCAAGCGATTCGTCGTGTTCCACCATGATGTCCGGTGAAGCCGTACGGAGGATGATCTGAGCTGTTGTGTTGCGATGTGTGCCGGGTACGATGCGGCAAATGTTGTTGTGTCGGGATTTCGTGAAGGGTTTCCAGATCAATCTCCCTTTGGCGCAGCATCTTTGATCGTATCGTTGTGTTTAACACCACACGATTTACAGCGTTATCTAGGATGACTAAATAACGTAGTATATAATTTCGTAGTCCGTATCATTCGTAGTTTCGTAGCACTAAGCCTACGAATACCGTAATAGTAAAGCAAGCGGTTCATCGTGTTCCGGCATGATGTCTGGTGAAGGCGTACGGTGGACGGGTCTGAGCAGTTGTGTTGCGATGTATGCCGGCCGGGTACGATGCGCCAAATGTTGTTGTGTCGGGAGTTTGGTCGTCAAGGGTCTTCAGAACAATCTCTGTCTGGCGCAGCATCGTTGGTCGTGTTGTTTGATTACACATTGCAACACCTCGCTCAACTGCTGTCTTCCTTCTTAATCACATTTTTTTTTATTAATAGGATCATAATAAACTAGCGCGTTTTACCATTAACGATAGTGTCACTGCTTACAGCCTTCGTGCTTCGCCTGATGGCGGGATTGCAGTCAAGCACTAGTTTATAATTATAAAAAAACTTGAAAATTTGGATGTTTGTTTATTACTGTTAACACACAAAAACTACTGAACGAATATGGTTGAAATTTGGCAGACAGATAGTTTATTGAAGGAATAATATTCAAGTAGATACTTATGGAGGTCACTTTTATACCAAAGTTCCTACGGGATCCAAACTTATGCGGAAGAAACGGCGAGGCGCAGCTAGTTTTAAATAAATCCAAAAATTCGCCTATTCATTTTGGATTAATCCACTTTTCCTATTTAATCTTTCCTTTCTTCTTATCCTTTGATTGCATGTGCTGTAAAGAGTCTTATCTATATCTATATCTTGTGTCCTGTTTCAGTGAATCTAAGCATTATAGACACTGGACTGGAAATTTTGTTATTATTTCTTTTATTTCATATAAAATCCTTCACATAGATTTACTTTTTTCACCATGTAATTTACTTTATTTTTGTTTTCATTTTTAAATATAAAAATGAAAACTTTATTTTATTGTACCGGTTCGTTATCACTTATGATTATAGTTTGCTCACCGGGTGACGCCTTTACGTCGGCGCCGGCTAGTGTCGCTGAAAACCAGCGACCCTATGCGAATAGAGCCCGTTCTGCATAGGGTCGCAACATAATGCTGAGCGAAAGCCGTTTTGCGTGAAGGTGACGCATGTTCCCTCAACCACTTATTGTTTTTTTTATGTTTTTCTAATTTATTGCGTCATGTTTACCGCAAATAAACGTTTTTCCTTTCTTTATTCCTTAAAATAAATTACATTAAATTACGAATAATAAGTTAAAAGTATTTTTTATCATTATTTTTTATCATTATCATCAATGTTTGGCAGGATTCCCTTGCCTTTAGTAAAGAGCTTAGATAGTGAGTACCTAATATTCCTACATAAATGTATATGCTTGTCTAATCCTATTAGATACATCATTCAGATGTACTGTATGTTATGCGATTAGTGTCGCATGATTGATTGTACATAATGCTTACCGGTTGAATGCAGATAGTGAAATAGAATGTTGTGGAAATGTACATCAATTATTACATGTATACAGTTTCTGATGTCGATACAAGAGCCAAGCTTTATATCTAAGTACCTATTACTACTAACTAGATAATCATGAAGAGGAATACGCACAGAGCTTGATTGTATTCTATTGTGGTCAGTCGAAAATAGAACAACTCTCAAACCAATAACAATGTTATCCAAAATACGTAGGTTCGGATTTTTCGCGTACGATTAATTATAACGTAATGCTTAGCAACGAGAGTTGAACATCCAACCGTGCTTTTTTGGCGCGCGGGATGCGCTCAGTTGGATTTTCAACAAAAAGTTGAAATGCGCCTAATATCGCGCCCCATATTTTACGTTCGCTTATACGCTTATTACGTGGGCTTATAATTCCTACCTATAACTAGTTACCTACCTTTGTCAAAGAAATGTTACTTATGTAATTCAATTGTATTCACTTTTGACCATATAGTATGTGTATTTGATGTGCTAACAATTATAATATGATATATTATGTATTTTTATCTTTTTGTTTGTTTGATTCCTCTACTAGGTTCACAAGATAAAAAAAATATCCGATCCACTTTTGACATTGGCTGAAAAGTCGACATCGCCTTCACTTGCCACGAATAAAAATATAAATAATGAAGGTTGGGGACAGACAATGGTAGTATCTTCAGTAGAAAAGTATCCCGTTTTTGAAACCTAAAAAGCTAGATAATGATTAGCTTATATTTATGAAATTGCTGTTTTGGAAATGAACACAGGCTGTAATGTGTGTCTGTTATAGGTAATACAAATTTGTTCGTATCCTTTTCTAAGCAAACATTGTCCAATTCTATACTTACTTAAACATAAAACGAACTACCACTAACTTTTTAATAGTTACTTATTCTACGTTCATATGACTCAACTAGTGGTCGTCAACCCCTTTCGCATAAATCTACGCTAAAACATCAGGACATCGGCTACACGTAGTCTTGACAAAGAAAAACTCTTAAAGAACAGTTTGGACACCCCTCCCCCCGCACGCTTCTGTGGTCCTTTTCATCCCTGTTTGATCCTGTCATGTTCTCATCCAACTCAAGAGTTATCGAGAGTAAATTTATAATACTCGTGGACGTGATGAAAGGGTGTTGTGTCCAGATTTTTATGCTAATATACCTATATAAAGAAAAAAATATCTGAGTAACTAGCTAGAGGAATTTTATTTAAAACGAAATATTAAAAGACCCTTCCTGGCAGTCGGGTAAAAACTATACTGTATCGCTTATTAAAAACAAAAGAGATCTACTATCTAATATTCCAGGCTATTATTGCTCAGAAGTGTTTGTAAACGTCTCCATGATAGATACACGAGAAAAATGTTATCGACGCCGCAATGCAATTTTTTTTGTAATTATTTTTATTTTTTATCTATACCAATATACAAAGCTGAAGAGTTTGTTTGTTTGTTTGTTTGCACGCGTTAATCTCAGGAACTACTGGTCCGATTTGAAAAATTCTTTTTCCGTTGGATAGCCCACTAATCCAGGAAGTCTTTAGGTTATATAACATCACGCTGCGACCAAAAGGAGCGCAACATAACTAACTCCACGCGAACGAAGTCATACATATACATATAAGTTTACAGAACCTTAGGTGGTAGCTTATAAAGCTCCCTTACTAGATTTTAAAAAAAAACCCTAACCCCGGGGTGGGTTAGGGTTTTTTTTTTTTGTTTTGTGTTCCCTAACCTTAGGTGGTAGCTTATAAATAACAGATGGTAAATAAAAAAAAGGTTCATAAATATCAGATGGTGTCCTTTTTTCTGTTTGGAATGGGCAACCATCAAATGAACTGGCCACGGCCACGTCAAGCCACGATTTCTTGGTGGTGTTATGATGGTGTACGGTCCTATGGAGATGAATCAGTGGGAAATTCCACAGTTAAGATTTTACAAAAAAATAAAACACATAAATTATTAAAATATAAATATAAAATTTTTGTCTAAATTTTATGTTAATGTAAATTTTATGTGGAAATTTACACGTTATTGTGTAAATATGTAGGTATGATAGACCAGTATAGGCCTTTTTATCGTGGGGAAATTCTCATGGATTCCCTTCGTCTGGGAATAACGGAGGGTTATGTCGGACTCCTACCGACTAAAACCCCACTGTCCCTTCCAGTATCATGAGTCGGGGGCCCGGGAGATGGAGACTTGTATATTCACCGCACCCTCGACTGGTATCAGCCCGCCATCGAGTAGGCACCATCACCAAGGTGCAGCCGCTCCCACGACCGCACAGATCAGTATAGGCCTGTAGACTACCAACGGTACATACGACAGCACATCAAGCTACTACAGTCTGTCAGATTTCTTTATTCCATCTTCAAATTTATCTCTAAAGCATTAAGGCTCAACGTTGATTGGGAATATTTGACAGTTTCGGGTAGCTTGACCTGCTGTCGTCCGGTCCAGGTACTTAGTAGTAGAACTGGTCAACAAATCATTGTAATTATTTCCCCTAAACTTATATTATCATAACTATGTCCTCTGATTCCGTCGCAGGATTATTGCGCCCGCTATAAGTTCCCTGCAGAGTGCGTGATAACCATACTACGGTCGGATAGCCCTCAATAAAATTGTAACCGCTACAGATATTACTATTGACATTCCAGTGTTTCCTTATATAAGCAGAATAGTGAAACACTTCCTTTTTTTGTTGGGATGGGAAATCATCAAATGACTTCTCCCGCTCTGGGCGGAGCGGAAGGCATGTCAGACTTTTACTGACTAAAACCCACCCGTGTTTCTTCACTTGCCTGTGCGACGGCCAGGGTCACGGTTTCTTGTTTAACCAACCCGCAACTCTGACCCAGGAGGCATCGATCTTCGTGGACCCGGTCACGATGTGCTGACATCTCTTTGAGAGAATAGTGAAATACTTAGTCATATTTCGAACTTCGTGTTTAGATCATTGTGTCATCACATTCTACTAAGGTTCCGTATGTGTCATGACTTTTGGTAAATAAATTAAAATAAACCAACACCTGAGAATTAGGTGTAATACAAAACCCGCCACACTGTTCCCAACCCACTGCAACTCCTGAAAGCCAGAATCAACAGTGGAGACCGCCAGAAAAACGCCGAGCAATGAAGCTCGACGAGTCCCGGAGAAACGTTTCAACTGTCTTGGGTCCCGCAACGAAATTAATCAGAAAAGAATAGCGGAGGAGTAAGAAAAAAAATTTTTTTCCACTTCCCTCCATAACAAGCAGGAGACAGAACAGAACTAGGCCAATCGGCACAAAGGGACATTATTGCAACTGGGAGAAGCCCAGATTGCCAAGCACCACAGAATAACATTTGATTAAGTTAATGGGTCCTAAGTAGGTATTTGCTGTTACAATTGATTCCAATAATAGGTATGGCAAAAGCGCCTGAACGCACGGAAATTAGTTCTAGTTTCTACAAGGATGTAACTTGTACACTATCCAACATAATATTGCGTTCATTCTGCCAAAGAATACACTCCCACAAGATGTGATGTGCGGACTGTTCAAATTTACAGTTCGATGTAGAACACTGACACAAAGGCGAAGGAACAAGTTTAAAAGAATACAGTTTACTTTTAAAGTTGCCATGACCTGTGAGAAATTGGGCAACGCAGTAGGTGTAATAATTAACTTTCCTTGTTTCATGAGTAGGGATAAGCATCTTCACCCCTTTAAGTTTAACATAACACAAGTCATATTGATAATGGCACCCATTCTCTTCTTCTCAAACTAAACTAATTTTAAGTGCATCTTTTCTTTCTGTGTCATTAAGAAAAGGATAGAAGATAAAATTTTAATTTAATCCTGCAAATTAAGTGGAGCAATTCATGGAGTATTTCATAGATAGTTTAGACGCGATTATAAACATGGTGACCAAAAAAAAAATACGTCAATTTATGTTCATTAACAGCGTCTACTCGTCCACTGCTGGACATAGGCCTCCTCCATGGCACGCCAACAAGCTCGAACCTGAGCAGTTCTCCGCCAGCCACTACCAGCCACCTTTTTGATGTCGTCGCTCCATCTCGCCCAAGGGCGTCCTACGCTACGTTTGCCGAGACGCGGTCTCCACTCGAGGACTCGTTTACCCCAACGGTTGTCGGTCCTGCGGCATATGTGACCAGCCCATTGCCACTTCAGCTTGCTAATCCTCTCAGCTATGTCGGTGACTTTGGTCCTCTGTCGGATCACCTCATTTCTGATGCGGTCCTTCAGAGAGCCGCCCATTTATGTTAGGAGTGGTCTAATTTGACAGGTCTAAGCTTAAAAGTAAACTCAATCTATTTTATTTTCTCTCCTTTTCTTACTGAAATAGGAAAGAAAGAGATGCACTGAACCTAAATTTAATTTAGTTTGTGAACAAGTGGATGCCAATGGCTCACAAAATTAAACCATATCAATCAATCAATCAAATCAAAAGTCACTTATTCAAATTAGGCTGAGAATCAGCACTTTTTGAACGTCAATATTACATAAGATAGTCCCCCAAAACGCCCACCCATCGACACTTCCTAGTGCTTTTGCTGGGAAGAAGAAGTGGTGGAAGAAATTCCCCAGCAGCACAGCTGTCTGTTCATTAAAAAAAAAAAAAACACATGACTTTATACAATACTATGTATAGTGATGAATACAAGAAAATAAAACAACAATGAAATTATTTACCATATGCCAGCTACTTCGAAAAAATAGTGAAAACTTCAATTTCAAAAATTTTCAAATTTTGCATTGTAAACAACTAAGTTATATGAACTCATATAACGTGTCAAAGCTAATTCCGGAGAAAGAACACAAACACTTGAGTTAATCAGAGCGACCAGCTATTCTTATCATTTAAATAATCATTTACGGAATAATATGCCTTTAATTATTTTATCATACCACTAAGGGCAAATGTATACATATATTATTCATGATTCACATTTTCTCTTTATAAAGGCGATGGTTTGGATAATGGATTTAGTAATCTCTTTCCTAAATTAAACTGAGTATATTCAAAAGGGGATTATTTGCATTAATTGTGTCTTCAAGACTAAAGTGAATAGGCTCTTAGTAAACTAGGGCGTTTTACATTAGTTATTTGTTATACAAGAGTGCAAAGTTGCTTTTTAACCGCGTGTTCAATTTTGATGACCGAGCAAGCGAATGATTCTAAAATTGAATCACGAGCGCAGCGAGTGATTCAAAATGAGAATCCTGAGCGTAAGCGAGGGAATCAAAAGGACACGAGGTGAAAAATCTTTGCACTCGAGTGCAACACGTAACTTTTCATTCCACCTCAGCGAGGAAATGACTAAATGCAATAAAAAATGTTTACAATCACAAGATAGGTACACTTTTATTTCAGTTTAGGTATTAATTACTACATTATGACAGGTAAGTATTACAGAATAATCTTTAAATTATAATAAAATAATACTAAAGTATAATTAAGAAAATTTTAAAGTAACGTTGCAACAGTTATTTAAATTGAGTGTAATATTTTTGTTTGGTACTGTAATATTGGTGTTAGTCACTTGTGTACTGTTTTTCGGTAAACTGTCTGTCATACTTAATAGTTGTACCGATTCATCGGATTCCCTTGGCGTGAATGTTGGAGAGAGAGGGAGATGGTTAGGTGTTTCATAACGGCTTATTTTTGATGTAGAAGGGCCAGTCCAAGTTTCCGATTGAGGCTCTTTCAGTGTAATGGCTCCTACGATGCCTTCACATATTTTAGACTTATTTTGGATGGAATCCTCTATGTATCCCTCTACAACTGCATTGGTCTTCCAGCCTCCGTGGCGCTTAAGGGACAGGAGATCAGCTCCGGAATCAGCCAAAAGTGTGGCTGAAGTTCGTCGGAAACAATGACCCGTGTACAACAGGGGTTCTGGAAGTTCAAGAAATGTTGCTATTTCTCGTGGGATACTGCCAATTTTATTAGTACCCATAGGCTGTCTAACACACTTTCCATTGCGATACTGTAGAAAAAAACGATTGATTGGAGTGTTAGGCGGCCGTAAGGCTTCATATTTCTCAACAATCGTTACGTATTCCTTGCGAATGACAAAGTTGCGGTCTCTTTTTGTCTTTGTATTAGGTAAATTAATTAATAGTAAGTCATCTGAATGTTTCTCAATATTTTTGTCATTAAGTTGTGTTAGTTCATTAGTTCGACATGCTCCGTTTATTCCAATAATAAGAACAACCTGCAATGTAAAGAGTATTGTAGTAGATAAATGAATAAAATTTATATGAACGCATAATTATGCCTATCAACATTTACTAAGTATACTATTTAATTGAGATTAATATATGTACTTAAGTAGATACTGAATGTGCAACTGACTTACTTTTGCCGCCAAATATACGGAATCGGGTGCTTCGTTAAGAAACTTTTCAATATCAGATACTGTGAAAACCTTCGATTTTTTTGGATGATGACCAGATGAGGCTCTTTTTAAAAATGCTACTAATTTAGGATAGGTATCGATATGTATGTCTTTTTTCATCTTTATTGTTGCTTTTAGCATCGAATACGTACTCCATAGAGTGCTTGCTTTCTTGTTCTCGGATAATTCTATAAAATATGCCAGCAAAACGTTTTCTGAGAAAGTTTTGGCTCCTTTTGCTAGTCGCCACGTGTTGAACATATCGTACTGTTTTAAATACTTCTCGCGTGATTGTTGAGGTAGAAAGCTCATTTGCGCATTATTAACAGTTTCAGTCAATTCTGTTGGCGTCAAACAAACTTCCTCGTCGCTAGAATCACTCATTTTAGTTTTTCACTTGTTTTCAAGTTTCTTTTTTTTAATATAAGGTTTAACAATGACGTGAAAAAATGCCGCGTAAAGAACCGCGTACAAAGAAAATTGAAAAAAGAACACCAAGAAGGTTCCGAGTCTGAGTTTTTAACAAATTAAAAAAAAGTTGTATGATATATTCGGCACCATAGAGGTAACAGTAAATAGGTTTAATGTTTTTTTTTAATTTACAAACTTAGTGCACACGATGTTCTAAATTCAATTTACTTTATCCTCTAGAGAATAAAAACGGCTTTTCCAGTCAGATATTGAAGATTAAAACTCTCTACTCTAAACTAACTACTCTTTCCGAGATGGTGGGATGAAAAATATATTTGTTTCTGTACGAATTATGAAAAATTGTGAAAAATATTTTTTTTATAATTAGGCGGGATCGCAGTCAATCAAGCACTGGTTTTGTAAATATTGAAAAAAAAAATGCTTTAAATGGTTGAAGCGAGATTTTTTGAATTGGTGATATATTTTTAATTTGCTTTAATATTACTGGTCATCGACTGAATTTAATTACATTTTTTATGTTTTAGAATTGGAGAGAAATGGCGCAGAATCATTACCGGCGGAAGGAATGTAGCGAAGTCTTTGCCCAGCTGTGGAACAATCATAATATACATAAATCATTATGAGAGAACGATTATCTTATTATCCCGCAAAATTCTATCAACTGATAATTAAAGCAGCTTTATCCTACGAGTATTTTATAATACCGGAAACGAATCACGAAAATTGACGTGATTAGAAACGTAAGGGAGCAGCGGAGGGGCCAATGGTATCGGTCGCGATTTACATGATTTAGATCTTAGATTCGAACCTTGTCAGGCGCTTTAATTTGTGTAAACTGTAAACTATTTCACCACTTCTGCTCTCAAAATGGTTAAGTAAAACAAAATTTCGAAGACATCTGACATCTACCAACCCGCACTGGGCATGCATGGTAGATTACAGCTCACTCCCTTTCACTAAGAGGTGGCCCGTGTCCCTGAAGTGGGAACATTATATGGTGATTAAGTACATATTACTTATGTGCTATTATTATATATGTTTTAACATAATATTTTGACATAATATATGTTAAAAACGCTTGAAAAAATGTTTTCGACAGCCTCCGTGTCGTAGCGGTAGCGGTGGCGCGGGTTCGATCTCCGCACAGTGCAAATATTTGTATGCATGAATATGAATATTTGCACTGATCTGGTCGTGCCTCGGAAGCACGTTAAGCCGTTGGTCCCGGTTGTCATACGAACATCTAGTGGCAGTCGTTACAGGTTGTTAGAGCCCTCACAAGTCCAACAATTGGTCTAACTGCAATGCTTTGATGTCGCCTTCAGGTTGTGGAGGTCAGACGGCAGTCGCTTCACGGAAAATGTCGAAGTTTAGCCATATCAGCAGTTTGACTGGTAAAGCGGACCCCAGACTCCAAAGCTGAAAAGGTTTCGGATGCGACTGGGATTAACGCTGGGATGATGATGATATGTTAAAAACGCATAAAATCTAGTCGCAATCTTACCTCAGCAATAATCAATATCTTGTCAGGAATGCAGGGTATTATTGACAGATCAGAACGTTCTTAAAATTACGAAAGTTGCACCTCAGCACCCTCATTGTGCACACTACTTCCATGAGCTTGAATCACGCTGAAGCATATTGCTAATTCATTGCACCACATTTTTTAAAAATGTGTCTGCTCTACAAAGTAAATAATGCAATGAATGTTGTTGAATTGTCAAAATGAAATCCATTGCTACTGGTATTATGTTACGCAATTACACTGCAGATCTAAGTCCGAGTTTGCGACTAGATTTATATTATTTTCAATATTCGAATTTACAATGTTTTAAAAACCAAGAGAATTGGCCTTCTATTAACAGCCTTTACCACCTAAGTTTTAATTAATATTTACTAGTAAACAGTAAAGTTATAAAGTACATAAGATGTTGCTAAGTTAATTACAATCAAAGCTGTTTCAATCATTAGTTTAAGACCAAGAAACAACTTTAGGTAGGTATTTGTTTCTGCTAAACTATAATTTATCGGTATTTTGCTTTATTATCTACTGTCTATCAACATAATTATGTAAACCAAACCTTTTGAAATATCACTCGTTTTATGAAAAATAGGTATTACATTCTCAGAGAAACTTAGTGAAAATTTCTCTGAGACTGTAACACCTATTTTTTTTTTTTTTGATAGAATTTTTCATGCTACTCTTTGGATATTGGCACTAGTTAGCCAGTCTTACATGGAGAGTCTATTAAATTTCTTGCAGTATGAAAACACAATTTCAATTCAATTCTGATTATTAATAGACATATTATGTAGTCTTGAGTTTCTTATTAGTAAACGTTGCTTAAAGCTTAGCAATGATTAGCGACTGGTTAATCAATAATTTTTGAAGTTTCAATGTCTCTTACCTTTGCTCAACGTTTATATATATATTATAATCTTCTACGCGATTACTATTAGTATTTAGTTGCTAAACTTATTTTAAACCTCGTTTACACTAAATTCTTAATACCTTGTAGTGATAGTCTAATAATTATATTCGCAGATATGATAGATGATACAATTATATACGATTATAATTGTATTATAATTGATTATTGAGAATTGATGTATTATAATTTTGATAAAAACGATATATTATAATTATGATAATATCATGATATCATTATTCAAAACATCATTCTATAGTGAATATCTATACAGATATCCTATTGTTGATATAACTAAAATCGATATTAACTATAGAAAAATGTTTTTTTTTTTTTAATAATTACCTATAAACTAGTGCTTGACTGCAATCCCGCCTGAAGATAAGCAGTGATGCCATCGTTGATGGTAAAGCGTACTAGTTTATTAAGCCTTGATCACTTAAAAAGACTAAGGAATAGGAAGGATGACGGCAGTTGAGCGAGGTGATGCAATGTTAAACCCAAGACCAACACGAACAAACGAAGCTGCGCTAGAGGGAGATTATAAGTAGATATTATTATTGATTTTAGCTTAGCTTAGCTATAAATACGCATTAAATAAGTAGGCAATCGCTACACTATAATCAAAGCAAAATACGCATAAATATCAATAAGACAGAAATAAATCACAAAGCGAGCTATCATCGGTCCATAGCCTCATTGACCATAAAAGTGCGATAACCAAGAAATTTATACCAGCTACTGTCTACACCACCGGAATTTTAGTACCAAAGTTTGTCAATTGTTCCCGAGGCTCTTGGTTTACATCCAAAAATAAAGAGAATAAAGAATCTATGGAGCTGTATGGGAATGCGCTTGAATGCTATGACGTCATGGAGACATGAATCAGTGTGGAAATACGTTTGTTTAAAAGATAAACTTATTGGTAATGACTTCGTGGTTTGCAAGTGCCAGAACTATTGTTTTGTAATGATTTATTGTGAAGTTTTGAAATGTGTGCTGCAAGTAACAGTGAGTGAAAGAAAAAGGAAAAAAACATTCCACTGTTCGAGTAAGTGTTCGAAATATATTTTTTTTAATATGTTGCCAGGCTTTAGTTATGGCAGAAACTAATCTGTAAAAAATCGTTTGTTTCTTCATGACCGCATAATGTTCAATTTCATTTAAAAATTACCGGTATTCATAAACACTTTAATCAATTCATCATCATCTCAGCGTTAATCCCAGTCGCATCCGTAGCTTTTCAGCTTTGGAGTCTGGGGTCCGCTTTATCAGCCTAACTGCTAATTTTGGCTAAACTTCGATATTTTCCGTGAAGCGATTGCCGTCTGGCCTCCACAACCCGAAGGCGATATCTAAGCATTGCAGTTAGACCAATTGTTAGACTTTTGAGGGCTCCAACAACCAGTAACGACTGCCACTAGATATTTGTATGGCAACCAGGACCAACGGCTTAACGTGCTTTCCGGGGCACGACCAGAACAGTGCAAATATTCATATTCATGCATACAAATATTTGTACTGTGCGGGGATCGAACCCGCGCCTTCTTGCGCAACGGCCGCGTTCGCTACCGCTACGCCACAGAGGCTGTCAAACACTTTAATCAATTGATTAGCAAAATTCTTATTCATAAATGCTGCTTAACGCTAAGAAGATACTTAGCAATTGAGTACTAGTTCTCAAAATTCAATACCCACGGATCACTGTTAAGAGGATGCTAAGAGGCAACATGGCGGATTTTATTTGAATCGGCTCTGAATTGATTCAATAGGATCATTATTTTTGAATTAATTTTGTTCATAATAGCGAGTAGTGTATATATGAAGGAGTTCTTACAAGCTCGTATAACTCCGCTGCGAGAATGATTAGCTATTTCATATCCTACATTCCCAGTGTATACATATATGAAGGAAAGATTTAAGGAAAAGCTCAATGAGGTGGCTCCATTGGTACTCAGTAATTTTGAAGAGGTACAGGACTAAAGGACAGGACGAGAGGACCCGATGGCGATCCCTGGGGGGGTTCGGGCGTCCCCGCAGTCTCCAGAACAATCTCCCTCTGGCCCAGCATCGTTGGTCGCATTGTGAGGTTTAACGTTGCATCACCTCACTTAACTGCCGTCTTCCTTCCTATTCACTCAATTTTTTTTTAAATGAAAAGTTCAATAAACAAAAGTGCACAGCGGGGGCACGTCCTCTCATTTAAAGTGCACCTCGCAAATATTAGAGGTCTGCACTCCAATCTCATTGCAGTACATTACCACCTTGAGACTGAAAAGCCACATCTACTTTTCCTGACGGAGACCCAGATCAGATGTCCGTCTGATGCGGCATACCTCGGCTACCCGGGATACTCTTTGGATAATCATTTCCTGCAGCGTGCCGGGGTCTCTGTGTATGTCCGCAATGACATCTGTTGCCGGCGCCTCCGTCACCTCGAAGACCCTCACTTCTCGTCCCTATGGCTGTTGGTTGACACTGGTGTGGACAAAATTGTTTATACCTGTGTCTACCGATCGCACAGCGGTGATCAGGAGACAACTAGATTATTTGACCACCTCAGTGAGGCTGCTGACAATGCGCTGCATCGGCACCCTGACGCTCAGTTCGTCGCTCTGGGGGACTTCAATGTCTGCCACCAGGACTGGCTCTTCCCATACCAGAGGACCGACCACGCTGGGAGAGAAGCGCGAAACTTCGCGCGGGAAAGGCCCATTCCCAGCTGGTAGAGCAAGCGACTAGGGTGCCTGATGTAGTTGGCCATACTGCCAACTGTTTGGACCTTCAGCTGACCACTGATCCGGACAGATGTGTTGTAACAGTTTCCTCACCGTTGGGAACTTCAGACCACTGTCTGGTGAATTCTGTATCGTCCTTCTCCCCACCAGATCACGACTCTCGTGGTGAACGGCGAATGTGGCGATACAGGTCAGCAAATTGGGATGAGATGCGCCACTTCTTTGCGTCTTATCCTTGGCAGCAGGTCTGCTTCACTTCTGTCAATCCGTCGAGCTGTGCGGACGCTATAGCCGATGTGGTGCGTCAAGCTATGGAGTATTTTATCCCATTCAATGACATGCCCGTCGGTGGCTCGGCTCGCTCATGGTTCAATGCCGATTGTGTCCAAGCTGAACAGCATAAGCACACGGCATTTCTCGCCTGGGTTGACGCTCGTGACCGCGGAGCTCCGGATCTAAGCTCAAAGAAGAGAGCCTTTAACCGTGCTGCCAAGTCCTACAAGAAGGCGCTCAAGAAGGCTCGCTTCGACCGCATTACCCAGCCACTTTGGCAACAAGTTACCTGCGCAGCCATGCGGTAGCAGATCTTTTTGGTCCCTTGCCAAATCGGTTGAGGCGAACTTCTGTCGGCCCTCACTGCCTCCGCTGGTTAGGCCTGATGGAACACTGGCTCATACGGCGAGAGAGAAAGCAGGTCTCTTTGCTTCTCTCTTGCCCATAATTCGCGTCTTGATACTGGCAGTGCTACTCCACCTAATTTACCTCATTGCGGAGCTTCAATGCCTGAGGTTCGCATTAGAAACAAGGAGGTTCTGAGAGTACTGTGTCTTCTGGACGTGAATAAGGCTAGTGGTCCGGATGGTATACCAGCGATTGTTCTTAAAGCATGTGCGCCTGAGTTGTCTCCTGTATTGACGCGCTTGTATCGCCTCTCATTTAGGACTGGTATAGTGCCCAAGTCCTGGAAGCTTGCTAACGTGCAGCCCGTGCCCAAAAAAGGTAGTCCTGCCGATCCTGCCAACTATCGGCCGATTTCGATCACCTCCATACTTTGCAAAATTATGAAGCGTGTATTGAACTCGCGTCTCTTGGCATACCTGGAAGGTAACGATCTCCTCAGTGACCGACAGTACGGGTTTCGCCGCAATCGATCAACTGGGGACCTACTAGTGTATGCCACTCACTTGTGGGGCGAGGCCCTCGAGAGGAATGGGGAAGGGATTGCTGTCTCCCTTGATGTCTCGAAGGCCTTCGACCGGGTATGGCACGCTGGCCTTTTGAGTAAGCTTCCAGGGTACGGCATTTCCCCTAGCCTGACTGGCTGGGTAAAAGACTTCCTGATTGAACGGTCCCTCCGAGTTGTTGTCGACGGATGCTCTTCTGAGCCCATGACAACTAATGCCGGTGTTCCTCAGGGGTCTGTTCTCTCTGCAACTCTGTTCCTGCTGCATATTAACGATCTGCTGATGCCCGGTATCTATGGGTATGCAGATGACAGCACAGTTGTAGAGAGATACCTGCCGGATGCTCGGGCTAGTAGGGAATCAATCCGGTCCGAAAGGGAGGCCATGGTTGAGCGAACGAGTGTTGCACTGCAGGCAGTCTCCGAATGGGGCAATGCCAATCTTGTAGCATTCAATGCCGCCAAACACAGGCGTGTCTTTTCACCGCCAATAGGAGCCCGTTCACCTTGGCCCCTACTTTTCGGAATGTGTCCTTGGAGTGTTCCGACCGCCTTCAGCTTTTGGGAGTTGAGATTTCCTCGAACCTTAACTTCGGGTGGTTCATTGAGTCCAAGGCCAAGGTGGCTGCCAGGAAACTTGGCGTTATCGCAAAGGTCCGGCAGTACTTCACACCTGGGCAGCTTCTAATGTTATACAAAGCACAGGTCCGTTCGTGTGTGGAGTACTGCAGCTACATTTGGGCTGGTGCTGCCAAGTGTCACCTGGCCACTTTGGATTCAGTGGAGAGACGTGCAAAGAGGCTGATTGGTGACCCTGATCTAACTCGAGTTGGTCTCCAAAGCCTAGAGCACAGGCGTAGAGTAGCCAGCCTTTCGGTGTTCTATAGGATGCATTTCGGGGAGTGTGCGAGGGAATTGCATGATTTAATTCCCCCATCTCCGTTCCACCAGCGGACGACCTGTCGTACGGCTGGTTTCCACCCTTACGTTGTTAACACCACTACGATCCGGACGAAGCGTTTCGTCTCCTCCTTTATACCGCGTACATTAAGGGACTGGAATAGTTTGCCAGCGGCGGTGTTTCCGTCGGACTACAATTTGAGTGTCTTCAAGGCTAGAGTGAATAGGCTCTTAATAAACTAGTGCGCTTTACCATCAACGATTGCGTCACTGCTGACCATCAGGCAGGATTGCGGTCAAGCGCTGGTTTATAATATGTAAAAAAAGAAAAAAGAAGCAGATGTTGTGGCAGAAACACACAAATAGGTAATAAGACATTTTGTAGAAATATTTTATATTGATACGTAATAAAACTATCTATATTTTTATTCTAAAAATAATTCATTGTTTTTGTTTTCCAATACTTTTCCTCCATAGACATGAGTCCGTTCTTTACTCACGCTATCCTCATTTCTCATCTTTTTCACGTAGCACAATGATCAATCTTATTGAACTTATCATTCTCCGATTGTGAGGTTCAATTGCTAGTATTAATATTGTTGCTGGGTGCTAATAGCAAACTTGTTTCTTCATTTTTTCTTTGTATCTATTTTTATCAACCAAAATTACTAAGTGTAAATAAAAAAATAAGCTTGATAAAATCGAGGAAAAATAATTCGTTTCCCGATTGTAACGTGACTTATTCTAAAATTAAGGATCACAAGATCGCGAGAAAGTAATTCAATTCAAAAAGTCTACAACACCATGGCTTGGTGTTGTAGACTTTTTGAATTGAATTAAAGACAAACAATAAAAAGTTACTACGTCCAATTTCTACGACTCTTAAGAAGTCTGTATAAAATATTCAGAATGAATTTTCTTTACCTATTGCTTAACTATTTTTTTAAGCTGACTGTGGTTTATTTATGTAGCAATTAAAGTATTGTACTAGATAATTTATTTCTGTCTGCGATTTCGTCCGCGTAAATTTTTTTGTTCCTCGACTCATCCCATGGCATCGTATCGCCCGCCTGCGTTGTTACTTCGTTTCCGCTTAGCGTTATTTCTTATTCCTCTTTTTTATTCTCGACTTCTGAGTGTCCTAGCGTAACATTAGCTAGCATTTTTCAAGAATAAGGCGATAGTCCAAACAGAACTCTTATTCAGTTTAAGAGATTGCCGTGTTCAAAGAAACAAACTCTTTAACTTTATTAATAGTATGTATGTCTCGGTTTACAGGATACCGCGTACATCTAGGGACTGGAACAAATTGCTATCGGCGGTGTTTCCGTCTGACTAGAATTTAAGTGCAGCGCTTTAAGGCTATAGTGATTTGCGGGTTGTTCAAAAGAGAAACCTTGACCCTGGTGCACAGGCAAGCGGAGATACACGGGTGGGCTTTAGTCAGTAAAAGTCTGACACGCCCGTCCGTCCCGTCTAGAGCGGGAGAGGTCATTTGATATATACCTTGCCGCACTTGCCTTACCGAATTACAGGCGATATTGTATACAATATCGCCTGTAATTCGGTAAGGCATAGGTTTACCCCAGGTCATGGTGAATCTGTCTGCCAAATTTATTCAAAGTCCTCTTATCTATTAAAGTGTGACGCAACTAGACAAACACAGAGATATTTTCACGTAAACAATAGGTGCGGTCAAAACATAAGTCAATTAACATAATATGATTGACTGAAGGTACAGGAATAGGCCAATGCCACGCTAGCGCATGTTTAGAAATGGGTATCAAAAATAAACTTCGATTTGCTCCACAAAAAACAAAGGCGATGGTGATTACAAATAAACATAAATATGACTCGCCACTCCTGAGTATGGGCGGGGAGGGCATTGGTCTGTCAAGAGAGATCAAGATACTTGGCGTAACCCTCGACGACAAATTGACGTTCAACATACACGTGTCAATAGGCTTCCACAAATGGTTGTCGAGGACGGCCAAGATACACTGGATATTGAACCCCGAGGTGATTAAGACCAAGCTACATCGCGGTTGTAGAGCCTGTCATTATGTATGTGGCATTATGACATATTAACATCATGAAATCACCATACCCCGCGAAGCAAAAAGAAACAAAGTTCGCATGCGTGATGGAAGGTGCATGGATGGCTCAGTTTGAAGATAATGCCCTGAAAATTTACACCGACGGGAGTAAAATAAAAGGAAAGATCGCCGCGGCACTATCCGTGTGGGACGGTGAATCGGAGACTAAGTGCCGGAAATTCAAACTGGAGCCGTTCTGCACCGTTTATTAGGCAACACTGTTAGCGCCACCGAAGAGGTGGTTAAAAATGTAGCACTGAATTATAAAATATTTGTCGACTCGCGATCCGCATTAGAGACAATCAAAAACGACGTTGCCCTTCAGACCATAGCTGTCGAAACAACAGCCAACATAAAGATCATCATAATGAGCGGCAAAACAGTTGAACTGTTTTGGAATACAGCGTACTTGGGGTTGGTGAACAACGAGAGAGCCGACAGTCTTACGAAAGAGGCTGCATTAAACCTCAAAAAGAAAAAGAAAAGGACTACGATCAGTGCTCAGTTTCATTCGTCAAGCGACAAATCAGAATGGTGGCGCTTGACGAATGGAACAGACGCTATATGAGAGGAGAAACCGCGAAGATAACCATTCTAACCGGATGCTGTGCAGGCGTATACTGTAATATAAAAGATTACGCTGAAACCATTATTGGTGTAAGTTATGACAGGTGATGGTGGGTTCTCCGAGTACTTAAATCGTTTTAAGTGCAAGGAGAGTCCCGGCATGTATCTGCGACCCAAAAAAGAAGAGAGCGTCCTCCATGTATGAGAGGAATGTCCTGTCTTTGGAAGAGAAAGAAATGATATTGAGCTTGATATAGAAACCTGAATAAATAAACAAAATATTTGCAAAATAATACAAGATAAAAATGTAAGACGATAATTCCTAGAATTCTTCAAACATTAGCGAAAGTAATTGTAAATAGAAATAAGACAAAGTAAAGATATACTGAATTGCATATTCTGGAATATATGAAACAGTGATCAAATTAATATTTAATCACTGTAATTTGTTATTTGCATTAGCAAATAACAAATTAGTTTATATAGCAGTAAGGGATGAATAATGTAAAAGATACCTATAAAAGAGTGATAGAGTAAATTATATATTTAGGAGCTGAAATGTAATAGAAAGTAAGAATAACTGTAATACAATATACGTAATAAAAAGAGCAAAAAAGAAAGATACATAGAAACAAAAGAAAAGAAAAAAGTAAAATAAAGTCTCTGTCTGACTACCATACCAGGGGAAAAGCAGAAAAAAAAAACTTGTTATGATTCGATAGTGTACCTTTTAGCATTTTATAATAGAAACTATGAGTTAAAAAGCGAAAGAAATCACAGTGCTGTTCATTAATTATACATCACTTCGGTTTCGATTTTAATAAATTATTCTGCTCAATAAATTAAGGTTTCGGAAATAAAAGTGTTATTTTTTCTTTATACGAAACCTGAATATAGTTTGTTTAGATTAGCCTCCAAAATTCGAGCGCGCAACACAGCTGACGGATCACATAGCTGCGAGCGGTGTGTTGACCATATTTTTGTTGCGGCAACTTGGTGGTTTTTCATGATATCTTTTTGAAACTTTGTACATAGGTTCTTTACTTAAAAATAGTATAGTAAAAATAAGTAGTTTTATGTTTTTTTTGTACTATATTTTTTGGTAAATAAATATAATTATTATTATGCAACGTTACTTTTTGTTTACGCGAAACCCGAAACACGAGTCCAGTAATTTTAAGTGAAGAATCTTTGTACAAAATTTCAAAAACATTTCATGAAAAACCACAAAGTTATGAGTTTGTTATCCTACTTGGCTGTCCTAATAAAAATATCGTCCACGCTCCGCTTAGGCGGGTAAGCGGGGCGTTGATCTCTGGCGTCAGCTGTTGCACCGGCGTGCGCAATACTATGATGATATGTAACCACAGTGCAACAATTTCTAAATGTATTTGGGAAAAAAATATAGCATAGTGTAAACATGATTGGAATCGATTCAGTTCCTTATTCTGGACAAAATAAATTCAGGATTCGCTTGAACATAAAATAACGTTGTATAATAATATATTTATTCACCAAAAAATATAGTACAAAATAACTTAAAACTACATGTGTACATAAATATGTCTTTAACATTTGAAAGTGAATTCAAAAGAATTTGTTACAGTAAATCCGCACGAGCAACGGACAATAGCTTCATCAGCAATGTGAAAAAAGTTGGCATAAATCCAAATTGACTGAAAACTTGTCCAAAATACTTTTTAGTCAACTAATAATGCCAGTAGAATTTTGTGAGGGAAGTGGAAAGCTGTTATTCCAACTCTGTATTCAAGCTACTTCGACAGAATAGCAGTACCAAACCCTAGCATGATTCATGCTACACCCCATATACCCTCTGTATCCCAAAACATGCAGTCAATGTGACCGCTGATGGCAATGCTCTGGAAGTGGCGGACTTTGGGCTAACAATATGCACAAAAGAGTCATAATAGCTACTCTTCTTCTCCTCACCTCAGCCTATAGATGTACACAGTTGGGCAAAGGCCTCCCATAAGGTTTTCCATAATGCTAACCGCATCCATCGGTTTCCCGCGAAGGTTTATAAAAGTGTTTACATATTTGGTTTTAAATTTTATTTTGCACTATTTACATTCTTCTTCAACCTATAGAGGTCCACTGCTGGACAAAGGCCTCCCCCAAGCCTGTAATTACTTTGGCGGGGTTTGCCACAATCCCCACGCTTGGCAGGCCGGTTGGGGTTCGCAGTAATTTGATATTACTTATGAGAAGCGCTGCTGCCCGCTTCCCTGGTGAGAGTTCTCTTAGTCGCCTCATACGACACCCACGGGAGGATATGAGTTATGATATGGAAAGCCTATTTACATTATTCATTACTAATTACATATTTTTGTAAGATTATATTTAAATGAATTCAAAGTATTGGGTATTGTAGAATGATGTTATTAACAAAACCCGTAAGCTAGAAAATAGATGATATTTTTTAAGTTATGCACCGTTTTGCACATTCATTTAAAAATATATTCAAAAACCTTTTTTAATCACCTTTTTTGCGTTTGTTTGGAAATCTTTGGGGGTGGCCTATGTCTTGCAGTGGACTCCCTGTAGCTGACATGATAATGATGATGATTATAATAAACAACTCTTGAATTTCTATTACAGTCTTAATACAAGTTTTTTAATTGTATGTAGTTATTAAAATAATTTCAAAACGATCTAAATCTTTAAACGGAACAAATCGTAGGGCTTTAGGATCCAAGTATTGGCATCGTCAAACGGTTAATGGACTCTGCATGTGACCAAAGGCATGTGAGTAAAGCCTTTTTTAAGTTATAATAATCAGAATTGCCAGAAAACGTGCGCCGAGATTAATATATACAACATTATCATCTGTTTAGGTATGCGAAACCGGAAACACGTGTCCAGTATTTTAAAGTAAAGAATATATGGACAAAATTTCAAAAAAGATATAATGAAAAACCGCTAAGTTAAGAGCTTACTATTCTACTTGGTTGTCCCAACAAAATATGGTCAAAGCACCGCTCGGGCGGGCGAGCGCGGTGTGTTGACCTCTGGCGTTAGCTACGGCGCACGCGCAAGTACTATGATCTATCGTAACCGCTCGGTAACCACTCTGCAACAATTTCTAAATGTATTTGGGAAAAAATATTACATGGTGTAAAAATGATTGGAATCGATTCAATTGCTTATTCTGAACAAACTATATTCAGGTTTCTATACCTATATACACAATATGTAAAGAAAACCCTGTCCGATCCGTGAAAGTATTGTTAGGTATCGATAATTGATTCTAATAATGCCCACAAAGACAGGAAAAACTTAAAAAAAAAATCCCCCTAAAAAATAAATATTATTTCGGAAAAAGAGGTAACTTAATGCATGTGCGGTAAGCAGCCCCTTCCGCGGGCGGCGGGGGGCAGGGCACGCGGCACCTGTGACGTGGTGGCGTCGCTATTCGCTTATAATAATACCGGTGTTGTCACTTTTTAAAAATTACCAAATTTCGGGGAAATTGGAATTAATTCCAGGGAAAAAAGATTATTTCAAAATTTATTACTATTGTTACTATGATGATTATGTAAACTTTTATATAATATTTGGTCATGTGTATACCTAACCTTTATTATCCTTTTCGGTCGGACAGGGTTTTCTTTACATATTGTATAATCGGTAGTGATTAATTGATTCCGGCGCACTCCTTTTAGCCCTGAGAAGGTCTGTGTCCCAGGAGTGGGAACTTTGTAGGTTGATTATGTATGTATGTTATGTAAATAAATACGACATAAATTGAATAACGGCCTAGTTTTTTTTCCGTAACTGAAGGTAAGCACCTCCTGTGGCGGAGCGCGTGAGGCAGCGGGAATCCCAGCGCCCTCACGCCACTAGCCGCCGCAGCAGACGTCCTGGTCGGGAGACGACACCGAACTCCCAGCCACCGTAGACGCGGGCCTGCGGGCGTTGAGCAGTGGGCAGCTCGCCGTCCGGTAAGGACCAGGCCCAAGTCGACGGCGGGGTATGTTTCACGCGCGCCTCAAAGAGATGTCAGCATATCGTGACGGGGTCCAAGAAAACCGATGCCTCCTGGGTCAGGGTTGCGGGTTGGTTAAACAAGAAACCGTGGCCAGGCCGTCGCACAGGCAAGTGAAGAAACATAGGTGAGTTTTAGTCAATAAAAGTCTGACACGCCCTTCCGCTCCGCCTAGAGCGGGAGATGTCATTTGATGGTCTCCCATCCCAACAAAAAAAAAAGGTAACCACCTACCTGACTTATCAGGCTTAAAGCAAAAGGCCTCCTGGCTAGACAATAAACTCTGGGTAATCTCAAAATTAATTAAGTAAACTATATTACTTGCAGTCCCTCGTAACTGTTAACACCTCTATCGCCGCGGGATACCTCCTAATTGTAGGAAATGAACGAAAATTTTTATAGACCCGTAAAAGTCATTGTCCTAATAAATTACTTCAGTTCATTGTACCCCTGAGTGTTCCGTAAATAAAGGGTAGAAATGTCACCTTGCTTAGTAGTTTCTCCTATTCACTTCTAATTTATGCCGTCTATATACGTGTATCCATCACCAGGCTATGTATTTGTACGTCTATGAGGTATGGTGTTGTGTGTTTATAGATATTATGTTTATACATACTTAGCAAGGTATTGTGTGCTTATTTCAATTCGTTTTGAACCGACTTAAAATAAAAACTTTTTTACAAAAAAACAACCGACTTCCAAAAACCACTACAAAGTGAAAAATAACTAATTTCGGAAGTCGGTGTCTTTGGTTTTGTATATTCATTTTTAACACCGACTTCCGAAATTAGTTATTTTTCACTTTGTAGTTGTTTTTGGAAGTCGGTTGTTTTTTTGTAAAAAAGTTTTTATTTTACGCTTTTTAGTTGTTAAAAGTACTATGTATTCAGTTGCATCCGGTCAGACTGGAAGCTGACGCAAATATGGTTGGGAAACGACGTAATAATATCCGCAGCCATATTAGCAGTTGGACTGGTAAAGCTAACCCCAGACTCCAAAGCCGAAAAAGGCTTCGGATGCGACTGGGATTAACACTGGGATGATGATGATGATGGAGTATTCCCTCAACTGCCTATGGTCTTCATCATCTTTACTGCAGACCATTATTTTAACCCCATGGGTGCAAAGGTCTCATCAATATAAATGAATTGAGTCCAAATACAAGTTAGCTACTGTAAATCGTTTAGGAGTTTCCTGAACTAACCTTTGTCATCATCATCAGCTCCCTAATGACAGTCACCACACATCTAGGTGTAAGGTTCTTGTCAATACTAATTATTCAAGCACAAACACAAGGTAGCTGCTGTTAATTGTTGAGGAGTTTCTTCGACTGTCTCCCGGCTCCATCATCAAATCTACTCCAGACCTTTATTAAATTGTAGTACCTTAAAATACTTAATGAAAATGCTAAGAAATGCACTAGTCGCCCCTGCAATTTTGAAAGTTCCCCTTGTTTTCTCTGGTCTTCCACCATCAAACCCTTATATCCTTATCATGGGACCACCTTGGGAACGTCTTTTTTCTAACAGAAAAAGAATGATCAAAATCGGTTCATAAACGACGAAGTTATGCGCGAACAAACATAAAAAAAAAGCATATATACGGTCGAATTGAGTAACCTCCTCCTTTTTGAAGTCGGTTCAAAAGAGGTTATTAATTCGACCCGTTTGTACGTAATATTTCCAGAACTGCCTAGTTTTCGTATAATTTATCGAAGTTGTCTGAAAAATTGTGCCAAATTTCAAAAGTGTGTGTATGTACGTTTTTATTCTTGTGCGCGCATATTTCCGGAACTACAAGTCCGATTTAAGTAATTATTTTTTTGTTGTACTAGGTGTTGTTCAACTTGGGAATATTGTAAGTTTCATTAATATCGGTTCAGTAGTTTTTAACACAGGGATTTTTTTCGTATTAATGTGAACTTATTCTAACATGGGTTATGGCTGCCACTATTGTTATGAGATGAAAAAGTGATTTTCGAATTTCGACTAAGACACTGAAAATCATAAAATAAAAGCTTTTTACAAAAAATAGAAACCGACTTCAAAAAAACTTTTTTACAAAAAAAAAACAACCGACTTCCAAAAACCACTACAAAGTGAAAAATAACTAATTTCGGAAGTCGGTGTCTTTGGTTTTGTATATTCGTTTTTTGACACTGACTTCCGAAATTAGTTATTTTTCACTTTGTAGTGGTTTTTGGAAGTCGGTTGTTTTTTTTTTTGTAAAAAAGTTTTTAATTTACACTTTTTAGTTGTTAAAAGTACTATGTATTCAGTTGCATCCGGTCAGACTGGAAGCTGACGCAAATATAGTTGAGAAACGACGTAATTTTGTTTACTTTAATTTTTACCCGTAAGTATTCCCTCAACCTCAACTGCCTATGGTCTTCATCATCAAATTTACTGCAGACCATTATTTGAACCCAATGGGTGCAAAGGTCTCATCCATATACATGAATGAAGTCCAACCACAAAGTAGCTACTGTAAACCGTTGGGGAGTTCCCGGAACCGGCCTTTGTCTTCATCATCAGAGCTCTTATGAGAGTCACAACCCATCTAGGTGTAAAGTTCTTATCAATACAAATTAATCGAGCCCAAACACAAGGTAACTGCTGTGAATTGTTGAGGAGTGCCTTCGACTGTCTCCCGGCTCCATTATCAGATCTACTCCAGACCTTTATTAAATTGTAGTGCTTTAAAATACTTAATGAAAATGCTAAGAAATGCACTAGTCGCCCCTGCAATTTTTGAAAGTTCCCCTTGTTTTCTCTGGTCTTCCACCATCAAACCCTGATATCCTTATCATGGGACCATCTTGGGAACGTCTTCATTCTAACAGAAAAAGAATTATCAAAATCGGTTCATAAACGACGAAGTTATGCGCGAACAAACATAGAAAAAAAAAGCATACGGTCGAATTGAGTAACCTCCTCCTTTTTGAAGTCGGTTAAAAACAATTAAAAGGAAAAAATAATTTTACTTTTATCATGGCTCTAGAAGTTGGTGGCGAGCTAAACAACAGACACCTCTAAACACCGACTTCTAGAGCCATGACAAAAGTAAAATTATTTTTTCCCTTTTTTAAGTGTTTTTTTGAAGTCGGTTTCTATTTTTATTTTATTAAGTTTTTAAGTGTTATTTCTGTAGCGGTACCTACAAACGCCCTAAACAAACTTGTTTATACTAATTCGTCATACGAATTCTACAACTTGCAAGTAGAGTTTACTCAGCAATTAGAATAACAACTTCCCAATATCAACGGTTGGGCAAGTGCCCGCTAGACTTAACACCCGTCTGGTCGGAGAATCCTCCCTTTTCTACGGAGTGAAATACACTCCCTGTTCCTCATACCCCACACATTTGTAACTCTTCGTACATTGCACCGGTTGATGTCAACACCGGCTGTCACTGGAAATCATTGATGGGATTCCGTTTCGTACGGGACCGTAGAATTATAGGGAGCATGGCTATTTTTTTTTGTGTCTTTGTTTGTGTCATGTTTACTGCAAATAAACATACTTTTCTAACGATTTTTTTTTTAAATATGTAATAAATACCCTTTTCGACTCACACTTGGCGGACAATTTTTTGTTCTTTCTTCAAATATTCTTTTGTTTTTAGTCTCCAGCTGGAGGTTTGATTAATGCAGCTTTCGTTCGCAAGGAGGAGAAAATGACTATATTAGCGAAGAACGAATCTTTATTTTGTAGACGACGTTTTAGAAAAAGTAGATAAGTTTTTCAGAGTAGTGAAGGATTTCAGTTGAATAAAATTGATATTACAGTGCCCGTTTTCGCTTAGTGATCATATGAAAGAGCCGTTGTTGTGTTGTGCGTCAACGACAGAAGCAACTGCAGCCATCGACACCGGCTGGTGTTAACTGCAACGTGCCGCTCGAGTATTTAGCACTCTAAGGCCGCTGCCTCGATCTTGCGGGCAGCGGGGCGGAAGCGGCGCGGGAGCCGAACGGGCATCGATGATCCGTTCTCGAAACTAGCGGGCAGATCGCGCTTTAATACAGCCGCGTAGTGTTGTGTTCACGATTGTGTCGACGAGATATTTGTTTTTATTTGCGAAAGAAATGTCTGAACAATGGCGGCAACATCTTTTGGATTCAAATTTATTCCTAACACTCCACACACATAAGTGAGAAAACCAGCTTGTCCTAGAGACAAAAATTCGTAGACATGTGGCATCTACCAACCCGCACTGGGCCCGCGTGGTAGATTACGGCCCACTCCCTCTCACCGAGAGGAGGCCTATGTCCTAGAACTGGGAACATTAAAGGCTCATTATGTTGTATGTAAACTTGATAGTGTTGAAGAATTCTTCTACTCTCTGCAAGATATCACGAAACTTTTATAATATATCTTGCCAATAAAATCAAAAGACTTTGAAATCTCATCATAACCATCAATTTCAGCGAGATTTTTTAACCAAATATAAAAAGCTTTTGACTTGTACGTTCCATTGATAAATGAAATCTAATCTGCGGTTGACAGCCTTCCTTTTATCTCATGTCCGATATCAAGGGACGACAGCTTTTGTTTTGTACGGTTAGCAACAAAATTCGATTAATACGAAATTATTCGATAACGTATATTGTGGCATTTTAAGTATAACTGGCTTTCCGCCTGCGGCTTCGCTCACATGGAGTTCGGTTATATCGCGCTTTTTTTTATTTCCCTCGGGAATGTCAAATTTTTCAATAAAAGCCTATGTTCTTTCTCAGGGTCTAAAGACTGTCTGTGCCAAATTTCATCAAAATCGGTTGAGAGGTTTAAGTGGGAAAGCGTAACAGACAAACAGACAGATAGACAGAGTTACTTTCGCATTTATAATATTAGTATGGATAGTAGAAAGGAGCGATGACCTAATGGTATCGGCTGCGACATATAAGTTGCAGGTCGTAGGTTCGAAACCCGTCGGGGGCTTTACTTTGTGTATATAAATTACTTCATCACTATAACTGCTCCCCAGTGACGGTGAAGGAAAACTTCATGTTATGTATATTATGTATAATAGTAGCTAAGACTTAAAGAAGAGGAACAGAGGGAGAATCAGAGTGCTTCTTCTTTTACGTAACGTATTAATCAATTTTTATTGCAAGCTACTTCAAGCTACATACTACTTCTTTTAGCCAAAGTTAGCCGGTGAAGTATATATTAAACTTATATAGCGACGTTTAACATGCCATAATCTTACATTACGCCTCTGTATTTCCCAAAAGGTTCGTCAATGGTGCTCCTATAGACCTAGCATATTTCACCAGTTGTACCTATTTAGGTTCCATTTGATTGAAGGCTAGCAGCGTATGGGGCTATATTTGCATATTGGTTTTTTATTACACGAAGAAATTATTTTCTCCCGTTCTTACACAGTATTGTCCACATTTCTGTTTCATTTTTCCTTTCACAAGTGTGCTGAAAAAAAATTCTTACTAAATAAGCAATAGGTACCTTTGTACTCGTATTTTAATTTTGTCCTATCTCTATGTATTTTTCTGTTTGTACAGACGACAGTACATCAAGTTACTATAATTTATTAGATTTATTTATTAGATTTTCAACATTATCTTTCAAACCTGAAGGCTCAAGGTTGATTGGGAATATTTGTCAGTTTCGGGTAGCTTGACTTGCTGTCGTCCGTACAGCCTTACTAATATTATAAATAGGAAAGTGAGTTTTTTTGTTTGTTTGTTCCGCTTTCACGCCGTAACTACTAAACCGATTACTTTGAAATTTTGCAGAAGTAAAGTTAGAAGTCCGAATTAAATAATAAGGTAATAAAAAAATAATAAGGTAAAATATATAAATAATAAGGTAATAGAAAAATATTGATATTCCCGAGAAAAATCAAAAAAGCGCGATATAACCCAACTCCACGCGGGAGAAGCCATAATTAGATGATATCCTATAAAGAAGCCGCGGGCGGAAAGCTAGTAATAATAAAATAAATAAAAATAGCACAAAAATGTTCAAAACATTTTTCTCAACCACAATTCGATAAAATATCGTAAAAAAAATTCGCTTTCGTTAAAGATTTCCGAACCACAAGAATGACACTTTACCAGCATTATCTAAAAGGGAAGTTATGCGCCCTTAAGAGGGCGTATAAAGCTAGAAAAAAATCGGATTTCACCCGCGCGCCTCACACGCCCCGCACTCGTCCAACGCATCGAAAACCTTACCCACGCCATGTTTTGATTTACGAGTACACAGTAAACGCAAAAATGTCAGATAAAAATTGGCAAAGTGCGAGTCGGATTATCCGTCTGTACTTTGAACTAAACAACAAACAAAATATTTTTTTTAAATTATAACGAAAAGGTATGTAATGTAATCATACTGTTAATTTTATTTTTTCGGTAAGACTTGGCTAAGCGCAACTCAAAGCATTCATTAAAATAGTATTTTTTGCTAGTCTTCTATAGTTATGATAAAAATTATAGATAACATTAAAAATATTCAAGATGGAGGGTATAGATTTTAGAAAATATGTAATAGGGATGTATCCAAGGTATGAAAATCAAAAAAATATTTAGTCCCTCTTATAGATAATAAAGAAAATTAAGACCCTTATTTTTTATTTTGTCGATATTACCAAAAACTACTGAGATATAGCGTAATAAAGTTACAGAGTGGGGGCTAATCACGTGGTAAAAATGCGACATTTCAAATCAACATGTCTTCCTAAGTATTAGAATGAAAGGAAAAATAAAAAATACGTGTTCAATATTTTATATAAATCTATCTGATGGACATTAAATTATTTTTTAGGATACAAGATACAACCCAATGGCCGAGGTTTTTAGGGTGCTGATTACGAACATAACATACAATTTGAAATCCGAAATAGCGGATATAAATTTTTAATAAAATATGTCATGGTTTTATTCAAAAAGTCATGGCGTAAGAAGTCGCAGACAGCAGTTAGTGACAAATAAAGCGAAAGGGAAGTAATGGTATAATTAAACGTTTTACTATTTAGTTGTTATTTTGAACAATTAATTTTGACAGCCCGTGGCGTAGCGGTAGCGGACGCGGCCGCTGTGCAAGGTCGCGCGGGTTCGATCCCGCACAGTGCAAGTATTTGTATGCATGAATATGAATATTTGCACTGGTCTGGTCATGCCTCGGAAAGCACGTTAAGCCGTTAGTCCCGGTTGCCATACGAACATCTAGTGGCAGTCGTTACGGGTTGTTGGAGCCCTCAAAAGTCCAACAATTCGTCTAACTGCAATGCTTTGATGTCGCCTTCGGGTTGTGGAGGTCAGACGGCAGTTGCTTCACGGAAAATGTCAAAGTTTAGCCATATCAGCAGTTGGACTGGTAAAGTGGACCCCAGACTCCAAAGCTGAAAAAGGCTTCGGATGCGACTGGGATTAACGCTGGGATGATGATGATGATGACTATTTAGTTGTTATTAATTTGTTTCTGTTTTTTTTTTTTTTTACTGGAAATCCTGTTATTTGCTTGATGGATGAGGTGAAGAATGTGTATGTACCTACTTCAAACATAAAAAAATCACTATGGAAATTTAGTAGTAGACTGTGGTGCATAAATAAAACGAAAAGTTAATAATCATTTATTTTTATACTGTAAAATATTTTTTTTATAAATTAAGTATGAACCAGCGCTTGACCGCAAGCCTGCCTGTGCAGGCAGTGGTGCGATCGTTGATGGTAAAGCGCGCTAGTTACTTTCAATATTTATTACACGTTCGTTATTTTTTACTTTTTTATGGTTCATTGTTATTTATTGATCTATATACACATACGTGTTCTTTTGCTGCTCTACCTTTATTTTGTGCACGACTACAGATACAACATTATTTGATTTTTACTTCTAAAAATAAAACTTCTACGAACTGTCTTCCGATTACAGCTGCTGCTCCAGATAGTGCCGCATAATTAATATTGTAAGACTGCTTAGACCAGCAACCATCAGCAATTACATCGATTACCGCTATGCCATCTTTTACCCTGCCTTCTTCCACTGCAGCCGCGGCTATGATAGTTTCGTTAGCCGTTTTCCATTCTTCAGAAATTTGATTATGATGTTTATTAAACATTCATTGCTGTACACAGTCCTTGAAATTGTTCCAAACCAATGCCAGCGTTTGTGATACCAGAAACTGCTGCTGTATTAATATCTAAGTTGAAGGTTTTGTGTTTATAATAAAAGTAAGTAGCTTTATATATATTACAAAAAAGTTTCAATTTAGAATATTAACCAACTTTTGTTTCGCCAGTGATTTTAACGTTGGATAGGTAACAGCCAAATTAAGGAGCATGATTTGAAATAATTTTAAGTCTTTCAAAGAAATACACTTTGTTTATTACGAGTCCTTCACTAACGTCATATATATTTTCCGCTGTTTTTTCATTAGTTTTCTTTTTCTTCGTACCTAACTTTGCCCGATTATACACTCGTGGTTCAATATTTCTGAAATCAAACGAAAATTGTCATAATTATGTATGGATTAGGTTTTACAGTTTATCATTGTGTGTGACTTTTACTGTGGAATCAAATGTTTGTTATATCATAATGGTACTAAAATCAGAAAAAACTAGGTATGAACTAAGCTTTCCACAGATCTAGATGTACTGGTGTTATGTATAATGTAACTATGACTGATGTAAGTCTTTACTTAGTTTGCTTGGGTAACATTCTTTTCCATAAGGTGCTTTTGAGAAATGGCATATTTACAGATAACTTACCAACTATATTTATAATATTTTACCCATAACAAAAAATATTAAAATAGCATAATTACGTACCATTTTGGTTCAAAAGTTCATCACAATTCGGATCAAGTTCGTTCAAAGGCGTAAAGGTAGATCTGTTAAAAAATGAAATGAAAACAAACCTTATAAAGATCGTATTTTGAAGAACTAACATGTAAAACTGGTATATATTCACCTTTTATATGATAACTACAGTTTCCGACTTATTATAAGCCCGTTTTGATAAGGAATAAGTGTAAAAATCTATTTTTATATTCCGCTAAGATTTTCGTAACAAGTAGCCAGACGATACATGCCTTGAACTTTATAACTTTTAAGATAAAGCACATTTTGCATTTTTACCTATGAAAGTGAGATTATTATAACTCGATAGTTTTTTAAATTGGGAATTTTAATGGAGATGTTTCAGAAATGTATGGAGCCTGGGTCAGCACATTGTATACTTAATGCTAGGTATAGTTACGCTATAATTAACTGTTATTAATGTTAATTTCCTATATTTTGGCTTAGTTTTTATACAGATTCAATTTAACTCGGTCAAGGAGTGCAACACTACTACTAATAAATATGGTGGTCAGCAATAAGCGAAATAAGATTTCGACAGTGACATTTGATTGACGTGTCGTGTATCTAAGGCTATCGTATTTATATTATCTACCATATGACTGCGAAAAAAACAAAATATGAATTCCGAACATACGGCCCATTAAATAAACACAATAAACTCAAATCAACACTCGACACGAACACAACGGGAAAATAGAACTGTCAAAGTCGCCTTCAATCAAACGTCATAAAAAAAGTGTCATGGCTACCTTAATATAGGGGTTATCTCACTAAAAACGTTTCAAATAATTAATTTCATATACTTGTATTTTTATTCAAATTAATTTAGTAGTATTTTTATGAAAATCTTCTACTTTTTTCCTTTTTATCTATATAGCGTACTATGGCTCCGTTTATGTCTATTCGTTCATATTTATACATCAAAAATAATTCGAATTCATACAAATACTTAGTATAAAATATATTTTTTTGTAGTTGAGCACATATAAACCAAACAAACCGCAAAGTAAACTCCCCTCAACAAGCGAATGGTCAGGGTATCGATTTATTTTGCATATACTATTTGGCCACCATTACTCCAGTGCGTATTAAAACCTACAACTACATTATAAATTAAAATTAATAAACAAACCTTTGACAATTAGCCATGAGTTGACGTTTTAATTCCTTATTTTCTCTTTTAAAGCGGTTTTTTGATTTTTTTTGTTTGCCATAATTTCGTCAAAGTATTTTCACGGGTACGGAGCACAGAAGCACAGTCCTCTCGTCTCAACGGAGCGATCGCAACTGATCAATGAAACAAAACATGCTTGTAACGCATGTACCAGGCGAAACAGAACGAGAGTGTTCTGTGCGGAATAAGAACGTAGTAAGCGGCAAACCAGTTTATTTATAATTACTCGTAAAATATACAATATTTTATGAAATCCCTAATACAGTCCCTCGGTAATATAATTTTATATTGTGCATTAAAATATTGACTCAATAATAGGCATAATTTTGAAAATAAATTGAATTTCGTTGAAAACTAGATGCAACTTTGTGATTTTTTTCTATCGAGAAAATATTATAATTTCATGTTTTCACTCAGACCAGTCTCTCTCAAATATAATGTAATATCTATATTTGAAAAACCAATTAATTTGTAGCTTATTATGGACTGTAAAAATCAAATCTAAAATCAACAATTTACCTTTATACCCCCTCTTAACCTTGGTCGCCCTTGACTTTGCAATCAATTCCGTTGCCCGGGTAAGTTGCCAACAGGTTTTACGGTTTATTTTATGGCCCGGATTGGCCCGGGTCGCGGATATCCTTAAGTTTCCTTGTTGCCGACAAAAACAACTTTTCAATAAATAAGACTGTTAGGCGGAATTTGCAAGTGAGATTTACTAAACTGTATAGCGAAGGATGTTTTTAATATCAACGAATTACATTTTCATAGCTTAGCCCTATTAAACTACTACTAGCTGTTGCCCGCGATTCCGTCCGCGTGGACTTCAGTTTACAGCGCGCAGGGGTTCCCGTTTCCGTGGGAATGTCCATTCCAAAAGAAATGAAAAAAATAAACTTTATTGATATAAAATAAGCGCCTGTTAAAATAATGGAAGCAATATGTACGTCCGCGTTTGCTCCCGTTTTCGCAACATTTTTTATTACTGCTCTGCTCCTATTGGTCACAGCGGGATATTATATAGCCTTTGTCCTTTCTCAGGCTCTAGACTATATGTGTTCCAAATTTCATTACAATCGGTTCAGTAGTTTTGGCGTGAAACCCGGACAGACAGACAGAGATACTTTCGCATTTATAATATTAGTATGGATTTTGAACATGGTAGGAAGCAAGAGATCTGATGAGCTCAGAAAGTCTGCTAAGAGATGCCAACACATCGTGACTGGGTCCACGAAAACCGATGCCTCCTAGGTCAGGATTGCGGGTTGGTTAAACAAGAAACCGCGGACCTGGCCGTCGCGGAGGCAAGTGAAGAAACACGGGTAGGTTTCAGTCAGTAAAAGCCTGAGACGCCCTTCCGCTCAGCCCAGAGTGGGAGAAGTCATTTGATGATTTCCCATCCCAACAAAAAAGGGGGGATACGCAAATGAGTGGAGCTGAGTAGATAATGTATCAAAAAAGAAGAAATCAAAACCAGCAGGGTGAATGCAGACATACTATCAGTAGCAATGGGCTTCATTTTTACAGTTCAACAACATTCATTGCGTTATGTAAGTTGTTGAGCAGACACATTACGAACGTATTCGTTCATTCATTTAATAACGGAGGACAGGGTGTTGAGATGCAGCCTATGAGAGACTTAATCTAGCAGTAGAATACGATAGACTAAGTTCATGAGCTTAGAGGGTTATTTTTTTCAAGCCTGGCTTTAATGGGTTAAAAATGACAAAAGTTTCAATGTAAGGAAGTAATTTTGGCTGATAAGAAATCCGCTGGGGCAGTCGACACAAAGTCAAAGCATATCTTTATCCATGCTCACCGCTCTGCTATCTCGTACATCTCTTGTAATAAGGCACCCTTAGGAGGGAGTTCAATCCTGTTGGATTACATTCTAATGTAATAGTATTGGGTGAGAGAAGATTAAATTGTTCGGTACCAGTATTTTATTGTCGGTTTTGTCTAGGTTAACCAGGTTATTGTTTACCGTTAACTTGTATTGAGTGGTGATTTAGGTAGATTTACTAACTATAGAAATTAATAAATGGGATTGTTTTTCCATTACATCCATTCTATTTTTTTTTACTGTAAAATAAACAAATATAATTAGCCTACAATGTTCCCACACCTGGGACACTCACACTTGCCTCCTCTGGATGAGAGGGAGTGGGCCTTAATCTACCACGCGGACAAGTGCGAGTTGGTAGATGTCACATGTCTTCAAAGTTTTTGGTTTCTTTTTTACAACTTTCTTTTTTAAAAGAAACATGTACGAGACTAATTAATTATAGGTGAGCATAATATAGTACAAATATTTTTCTCCAAAAACACTCTTTAATAAAGTCTTATCAAAGTATCTAATTTCCAATTTAAAATGACACTAACACAAATTTCAATCAAGGCGTAAACCGCACCAACCTACTGCGGCACCAAAGCCGATCTTAACTGAATAGTTTCAATCTCAAATAAGATTATCTTCAAACAATAGAGCGCAGCTTCTTTGAAAACCTTGTGTTTACAAATCCTTATTGAATGACATGTAGAGAATGGCGTGTTCCTGAAGGGTTTCGCGGCAGCTGCTTACTATACACCACACGTCGTAAGTTATGTCAAAGTTATGTCCGTATAATTTGGGGTTACCCTATTGTCACCAACCGGGCATAATTTCACTCTGAATTATGAAAACCGTTAGCAATTTGCCCGAATTTGAAGGTGGATTATCATACTATGCGTTATAAGTTTTTACAGTGCGGTACCACTTAATAAAACTAATTGAAATATAGGAATATGGGAGCTTCCTGGGTCAAAAAAAGAAAATCTATTTTGACCGTCATTGAAATTACAGGAAAATATTGGATACGTAATTTTTTTTAATCGAATCAATATAAAAAAATACAAATATAAAACGCATCAAAGATCAGGGAGTGGGGGCTTGTGCCGTCACTCTTCGGTAAAAAGTGTAGCGAAAAGTGACGTCACGTTGCGTTTTCAACGTAGTGAAATTTTCATTTTTTTTTATATGAAGTAACAGACTGAGGGACTAATTAGTTTATTTTTACTCAACTAGGCGGAGCGGAAGGGCGTGTCAAACTTTTAATGAGGTTGGAGCATGCAACAGTTTTTTAGCATTTCCTTTATCTGATAAAGCAAGGATGCTTTACAAAATAGTTGAGGTTGGCTTGCACCGTCGGGCGGAGGCTCGGTGACGAAAGTGTTTTTGATGTTTTTTGTATTTTGTAATTTGTACTTAGCATGTAGCTGTATTACAGAGCGACATCGTCACTGTGTGACAAAGCTCTTAAAATAAGATAAAAAAAAAAACTTTTACTGACTAAAACCCACCCGTGTTTTTTCACTTGCCTGTGCGCCAGGTCCATGTTTGCCAGTGCTTGGTGGTGCCCGTCACGATGTGCTGATATCTGTTTGAGACGCGCGTAAACACAACGCGCCGTCGACCCGGGCTTGGTCCTTACCAGGCGGCGAGCTTCCCATAGCTCGTCGCCCGCAAGCCCGCGCCTACGGTGGCCGGGAGTTCGATGTTGTCTTCTGCGGCGGCTATGAGGGCGCTGGGATTCCCGCTCCCTCACGCGCTCCGCCTACTCCTTTGCCAGCATCACTGCTCCGCAGAAGGAGATGACAGCCTGCCATGCACTCTCGTTACGGAACATGGCCTAGACCAGGGCCGAACGCGAGAGATAGCCGCCGATCACTGCCATGAGGACAAGGCGGTGCTCTACCCAAATCGAGCAGACCTCCACCGTATGCTCCACCGTATCATCAGGGCGATTCCTACAGTGATGACAACCTGGCGTTTCCTCCCTCCTTATATGGAACA